>CM074179.1:40956202-41317655 GCA_037179385.1 Holothuria scabra
GCATGCGCGCATTTTCAATACGAGTTATATACGCGCAAAACTACTCTTCTCTGTGTATATAGTTTGGAACAAAAGAAACGCGCAGCACTTCTGCGTGCTACGGAAATGAACGCAGCGATTGGTTTTTCATTGTAAGCGCGTAAGAATGTAAAACGTGTATAAATGTGCGCTTGTAAGGTTACCATAGAAACTGACCCCGCTAATCAGTAAGCCAAGGAACTTCAAACCAGTCGTTGTTCGTTAATGTCCAAATGTTCTTAGGTAGAAAGCCGACGAAGAAGCCTTAAACTGTTTCATATAAGAAAAAGTATATTAGTGTAATTTATTGAAGAACTGTGTTTGCAGGAGTTGCAATGTTTTAAAATCACACGTATTTATACCTAGCGGAAAGATATCAATGAACTGTTAGCTTTCAAAAACGACTGATCAGTGATCAGCCTCTTCCGCTCCTCCGATTCGGCCTCCTTGAGGAGTCACGGCGCTATTTTAAGTTTGGTATCTATGTTTTTAATATTTTTGTTCTCAGACATCTTATGCACAAAGTCTATTACGTGGTATCGCGTCTCGTATGATAAAAGGAATGTGGTACGCGCATGCGCGAAATGTACTATGTGCAGCGCGTCGACACCCTTATCATACATTTTAAAATCAAAAGAGTGAACTAAGTCACTCTTTGATAGAGTGGAAAGTGTAAATTCACTCCATTAGAGTGATAATTCAGTCCAAGAAGATTACAATTCACTCCAAAAATAGTGAAATACCCTTAAAACGAGCGAAGTTTCACTCTTCACGGAGTGCCTACAGTGATCGGTCTTTAGAAAAGAGTGATCATTGCAGGCACTCGTGGAAAAGTGAATTTTCCCTCTTCCTGTAGTCGATTTCACTCTTTTTGGAGTGAGTTTCATTCGTCTTGGAGTGAATTATCACTCTAATAGAGTGAATTTACACTTTCCACTCTATCAAAGAGTGAATTAGTTCACTCTTTTACTTTAAGAGTGTAAACTGATAACTTTCAGTGTGCGTCCATAACGAAGGGCAATACACGTTTAGATGAAATCTGAAGTACGTGCTCAAGCTCGCGTTCAGTTTGCCAGTAATATTTTATCGCCTACATACAATTAACAGAACTACGATTATCTCTCACCGTGGCTTTGCGACTCTGACAGAAGAAAATATATTTGAGAATGAGACGACATGCCATCATTTTGTAACGTCATACGTGACATTATAGAAATTACGTCAGAATTGCCGCTGTCCTATTAAAGTCTTCAGGAAATACGACAGAGAAAATGCATTTTCGTCGTTTTTGTACTAAAAGTACAAACATGTTGTGGCCGTTTTTGGCACACTTGATGCTTGTAGCACGATTGTTTGTCGGGGGCTTAACCATTTCGGACCTAACTTTGGCTTTCAAATTGAACAAAATTTTGCACAGGGCATTTATTAGACCTTGGGCTCCAGTGAATAAATACGCTGAAATCTCGGTATCGAACAACGCCCCCTATTTCTCAAAAGAGTGTCTCTTTTTACAAGAAGGTATTATAAATTATTCAAGTGCTTCTTTTAATGGGGTGAATGGTAATCGTCAGTTAATCCCTTCGATATCTACGTCCTTCGGCTAAAAGCTTCCAAGCTACTTTACTGATTATCTTAAAACTCAAAGTACTTCAACTTAATGCATCTTAGCCTATATTTTAATATTACTAAAACGCTTTCAAGACTTTTCCTACAGTTAAGATCTCTTAAAATCGATTGACCCGTTTCATATTTAATGATTAACACCAGGATAATACTACAAAATTGAGGAAAGTCAGATTTGATAATAAGTGCCATAGTCCAGGTGATCAAATTGATGGAGTTTTTTCTTTTTCCTTTATATCTTTTCTGTTGTTGTTACTTAACTTAAAAGGAAGCAACAGAACATCCTTTAGGTTGGGTCGAAAGTTAGAACATTTTTTCCAAACATAGTGATAACACTTAAAACTGTTATCATTCAAACTCTAATTAAACACAAATTTTTTCAAAACATTTTCTGACATTGCCTGAGCTTGACTCTGTCGGCATCCACGCCGTTATGTTATCTTTCACAATGCAATGGAATCGTTACGGCTTACTATACGATGGTCGTTCGAAGTGCAACTTAAGGAACATATTGCACATAAATAATATTCACTCAAACGTTAAAACCAGGTCTAATTTTTGAATATTCAACGGTTAAATTCGCCATTAACTCCTTTGAATTTAAAAATTACTATCTTACATCATCACAGATCCTTCTCTCAACTGAATACCTTAGGTTTCTAACCTCTTATGAGTTCGAGAAAAAGTCTTTGTCACACGTATACTCTCGTAGCTAAAAAGTCAAAGGCACACTCAACAGGCGGGGGAAGCTCCTTGCATGGGAACACACTGCGGTGAAAGACAGGCTTATTATCGGTTATCGGTTGGCTCAAATACGGCGCAAAGGTTAGCCGACATTCCAAAGATTTGCTAATGGATTTGGCCAAACTCATCCCTTAACGGTTCACACACTTTACATTGTCAACACAAAATCTTGGCTTAAAGCACTAAATATAGGTTAAATTAAGGGAATTATGAAAAGACATTTGTCCAAACTTTGGCGCCGCAGTAATTAATTTTCCGGCCTTTTTGAATTGCTTTTTTTAGTAGTAGTTCTACAAATTCAATCAAATTCAGTGGCGTAGCTAGGTTGTAATTTTTTTAGGAGGGCCTAGGTAACAAGTGGGGGCCTGGCGCCGCAAGACTATGTAAGCGGAGCTCCACCATCAGTTGGCGCGGAGCGTACAAGAAAATTTTCGGACTTTACAAACCCTCCAGATGGCTGAAAACGGCACTTCCCACGTGTTTTAAGATGGATGTATCCAGCCTTGAAATACGAATCTCATGTCTGCCACTTCTCAAATAATGAGAATGAAAAAATGAATCTATCAAAAATGTTAATGCATACACTTTTAGGGACCCAAAATCTGGGCATTTCTAATCTGTGCCATGGCCTGGGGGATGTGCCTTGGGAAAAAATTTTGAACTTCAGGAGAACGTAGATCGCAAATGCGGCAATATTTGAATGGATTTTAGCTTTAATAGGAAAACTAAAATTAGTTGTGTTCCCCTGTGGAAAATTTTCTTTGCGTTAGATTTGCTAGATGCAAAATGGTGCTATGTTTGGCAAAGCTTTGAACTGATTGTAGGCCTACATTTTAGATTTCCTATTTGGGAAGCATGAAAAATTTCCAAATACTCATTTTTAGTCTTTGCAGAGATACTACAAGTGACATACATACTACATGAGAAACATGTTTTCCGGTTTCGGTGGTGTCTAGAGGCAAAATGGTGTAGTATTTGTTCAGTCGTCGGAACATTACGTAGTCAAATTAAAATACTACGAGTAAATCTCTCAAAATATTTAAACCGCAAAGCAGAAGTATGGATCATGCGGGAAACACATGAAATGCGGATCTTGTAGACCTTTTACAAATCCGCCCGGATGCCAATGCCAACTAGTAAAAAAAGAGAACTTGTCGACTATATCGTTCTACAGTGAGACTTGTCATGGGAAGGAGTGAGGCACGACGTAGGCCTATTTGCTAGGGAAGGAAGATAAAAATTATTCGAAGGCAGTACTCTTAAGGCATATTTTGTGTATGAAAAAGTATGGGAATGGTCGTGTAAAAATGGTCTCCAGTGTACGATGGCCTTGTGTCAGTAAATCAACCAGCTATCCGAAAAACAGAAAGGGTTTTAACCTAACAAAGTGACATTCGAGTTTGTCGTGGAGACGTTCGTTTCCTCTTCGAAGGAAATGCAATAAATGACAGTGAAGATTTTATACGGTATCTAATTTAGAGTAAGTACGCATTTGATGTTATTACTTGATTTCATACGTGCACACAAAATGTGTTTTACACTTACTGTTTCAGAAGGAAATACTTCAAAGTTTATTTCTGTTCAAAAATATGGGGACCTGAAGAAAATCGGGGGGGGGGCTAGGCCCCTCCGTGGCTAGGCCACTGATCAAATTCCTGAAATATTACAGAACCTTTAGTTATCATGGACGTCTCCTCGTTTATAGGATGGCTCTAATGTTCCCATACTATTAACGTAAGAAATATTTTATAGAGAGGCATCACACACGAAGGAAGGAGGAAGAATTCTCAATCCCCTGAGATATTTTTGAAGCACGTGATCAAGAATAATTTCGATTCTTTTGGTTTGGGGGCGTAAATATCATACATATTACTGAAACATTAATATATTGAAATCTAATATATTCATATATAAATTAGTGCTATTTTCCAATGTTTCTAGAAACTTTTTTGAAAGTGTTTAACATGTGTTAAAGTAAGCAGCGTTTTATTGTCGGATGGTGCATTTTGTACGTCATCAATTAGCTGATCGATGGTCGTCTTTCGAGTTTTCCGATACTCATGTCTCAAGGAGGGGGAACATTGATTTTTTGCGTTATTAGTTTTTATGGAAAAATAACACATGAGTGTTAAAATCTAATATTAATACATGCACTACACATATGTGGAGAGTCAATGGACACTTTTGCTCCTCTTTAGGTCTCTTGACGGTTGATATCTACTAGGTGCAGTTCGACAGAAGGATTCCCCCGAGATAAAGTTAAAATATCTGCCAAAGGTAACCTGGTATTGTCGTCGAGGCCCATGGTGTGCCTATGCGTGCGACGCGCGTTAAAGTAGTGCAAATTTTCCTCTCATGAGTATTTCCCAAGGGCGAGATCTGTTTCAGATATTGTAGGACATTTGCCATGATGTCTCCTGACAAAAACATTGGAAAAATATGTCCCACCCCACCCCGTCCGTCCGTGGTGGCCGCCAGTGGTTTGCAAATCTCCGTCTGCAATGCAGCATGGAACTTTGAGCAGGAAATTGAATAGCACAGCCACTTTAAAACTGATGATTTGTATAGCATTTTCCCATGTTCTCATGGTAAAGTGAAAACTTGGGGTACGAGTTTAAAAACTGAGTCTTTCAATCATCACGTTGGACATGTTAGTCTAATGTTCAAGGAGGCCACTACAGAATCCACTCTCTTGAAAATTGGACAAACTTATCCTTGAAGTCCTTGCTTGTTACGTAACTGACAAAAAGCTTCATTGTTGCACATGACTTGCAATGTTGCAGTGACCGCCTTTTGTTGTTTGCGGTTTCTATTATTGTAAAACCGGCCAAGTCATGACTTTCGAGGGGCAGAATTCTATTATGCTGATTCATGAAACCCAAAGTAGTGATGCACGAAAACTGACTTTGTACGTTTTCCAAGCTTTGACTGAAAAGATTTACTTCTAAAAGTTACCTGCTAATATAGCATATAGTTGGTTGAACTTTCGGCCATGTGTCCCATACACGAAGCATGCCAACATTTTCCTCGAAATTATTTTGCCATAAAGTAAAATGCAGTGGGCATTAAATGGGCCATGAAAGGATACACGACAAGGGAGCAGCTCTATTTCGTTAAGTATACAGCAACCAGAACTGCCTCAAAATTTTCTACACCACCCACTAAAAGAAACAGTTTAAACGCACAAAGGGCGACGATAAAATTAAGGATTTGCTGAAAATATTAGACGCATGATACAAAATGAAAGAACATTTCTAGTTCTCATTTCAGAGAATTCCTTATCTACATTTCTTCCTTTTGCAGATGCAAACATTATTTAATTGATCACAAAATTATCGACAGATCATGCAAATCAATAATGTGTAATCATTGAACTTTTTGCTGCAGGCCTGCATGTTAAATAAATTAAGTTGCCCTGCTCTTATGTGAATTTGATGATAATTGAACACCACTTAACAAAGAAAAAATTTGCTCTCTCTTGGAAAATAAACTTAATGGGTGAAAATACAAAGCACCTTATTTCGGGAAATAGACTCTTTCCACTACCATGACCTTTGAGACTCTAAATATTTTCTACTTAATATGATATTGTGTGTGAGGCTTACAAACATTAACAAGCAATTAATTATTATCGTATTTCGGTAAAATAACGTTTACACCGACCAACAAAAAAGGATGATGTAAAGACTATACTTTATTCAATCATATCTGAATCTCGCGTTTAACAGTTCATAACAAATGTATTACTGTGGAGAAAAGCGAACTCAGTGCGTGGAAATTTTAGTACTGCACAAACGAAATGCTGAAAAATCAAAAAGGAACCACATGTCACATTAACCGCAAAATATATTAACTAAAGCCTGATATATTTTAAAAAGAAATCGGTTACAAATATTTTTTTTTTTTTGAGATTTTGAGACTGAGATTGTTTTTTCTCTGTATGTGACTTTGTGTTCACGAATTTACCACGAGCAATTTCAAGCCACGTTTGTCTACCGAAAATATGAACAGAAAGCCGGTCGAGAATCTGGGTCTAGAACAATGAGATACATGCCAAAGGGTAGAGTAAAAATACATTGACCCTTTCTGGGAAATAGAAGTAGGTGATGCCGGACTAAAGCAGAAACGTAAAGGTCAAGAGCAGTCATCCCAAATTGAAGAAGTGTAGCCGACTGTCCAGTTTCATGATTGGCTGTTGGGAGTCATGTGACAACATTTTTTGTCTTCAAATGTGAAATTTACTAGAAGTAACTGCTTGGTTTACCTTGAATATGCTATAGTACAGTCATAAATTGTAACGAAAGATACTTTGAAGAAAAGTAAGCGGAAAATTGTGTTATCTAGCTTTTCCTTCAAAATAAGTTTGGGGGAACTGCTCTTTACCTTAAAACGTGGAGGAATGGAACAATAATAAACTCAGCAAGGCCAGACCGTGGATAAAAAATAAAAAAAAGAAAACAGTTATAGCCCTGACGCCGTTAGATTGTACATTTACGCTTTGTCAAAAATAAGTATAGCCTAACACTCACATAATTTAGCACACAAACTGGCAAACAGATATTTAGACAAATGTTTCCATAGAATAAAAAAAAAGGACCGCGATTTTGTTACTGATATTCTTTCGTCCAGGTGGGTAACCAAGGAGGGAGCGAAGGAGACAACCGTCCCTCCTCTAGCATATTTTTGGTATTTATCAATGTGTTTTGTGATATACTTAGCAGTGTTGGAGCTGTCATATGGTCAGGCCCCCCCCCCCCCCCCCCACGGACCAATATCGTCTGCTACGCCCTTTTGGGGGGTTTTTAACATACCTTACTCTTGCACTGTTATTGACAAAATACGTAATTTGATAGCGTTGTTTTAAGGTCCAAATAACAAAATGCTCAAACAGCCACCAGTAACTGTACTATCTGCCCTTTATTCTGATAAAATGGGTCATCTTCTGTGGTATAGGGATATGTTTTGCCGAAACGTATCTTCACGCTTTATTCGCACTAATCAATGTTGTCGGCGCTGTGCTTAGTCAATTGCTTCCACGCCAAGCGTGATTATAATCTTACAAAATACAAACACTGACATTAAATTAACCCTCCCGGGCAATAAAGCTGTTGCAAAGGGCGCAACAATAATTGCATCGCCAATAGCCTTCTTGTTGTTGGGGTTAATTGTGAACAAAGACAATAAAAAGAATTTGCAAAGATACCAAAACAGCTTCCACAACATTTTCAAAATCATTTGAAAAGAACATTCAGGTTAAAATAAAATAAAAACTGTTATCATAGTGGTAATGGTTTAAGAGTTTTAATGAGCAGTTTCGTGCAAATGACTATTTCTAACACTGCACGATAATGCCATGTAAATGTCTATTTCTGTACTTTCTTGGTCTCAAAAGCCCCGAAAATAGCATCTAATAAGCGTATGTTTAAGCTACTTTTAGTCACTATGAATTCGGTATTTAGAGAGCCTAGCAGACCTTTTGTCCTAACAATTTCAGAGTGATGTAATTTACGTCAATCAATGTTTCTTCGTGTACTTATCTTGATTTCCAGTTGCCGAAAATGTACACCTAACGATGATTAATTTCCATGACTTTTTCCCCCTGTAAGATTGATTGCTATTGGCTTAAGCATGTTTAATCTTTATCTTCACAAAATAGCCCATTGTTACATTAAAATCTTGAATCGAGATCTGACAATAGCACAAAATATAATAACCGCTTACTTACTGGAATGTGAAAAAGAGGGACTGAAACATGGGCGATCGCAGGTAGAAGGGGGAAACTTGTCCTCCCCTGGAAAATTAAAAAAAAAAACTGAGGAAAACATTAGGAAAAAGACGAAGAAAAATTAACACCAACATTTCTTAACAGTTCACTCAGTATTTTCCTTATTAATATGCTGTAAGCTTTAGAAATGTCATTTCCAGCGATCTGAGAGTCATTTTGGGCCAAAATTTCCTTGCGCTCTGCGCCCACTCATGGTTGCGCGGAGCTCTCCTCCTATGAAAGAATTTTGTTCCCCCTCCCCTTGAATTTTCTTCTGTGGAGGCCCATGGATAGAAAATCTGGACAGGTTTTAATAGAAAAACTTGCTGAAGAGAAATGGCAAAGTAGTCTTTTACCATGTGCAGAAAATCAAATGGAAAGTCTGAAAAGCCGTGGCTTCGATAGTGATGAGGCTCAATGTAGCGCACCTGCAGACCATTTTCACCCCCTCTGAGCAAAATCCCTAGCTCCGCCACTGATACATAGCAATCCGTGCAGCCCAGTGATGTTCTTAAATGTAGCTTGCAAGGGATGTACTTTCTGCTAATATTCTTTGCCAGTGTAGCGCCACTTACATATATGGTGGCGCTAATTATTTATAGCAATTATTTATAGCAATCTACGTGCAGGTTTTGCCCACTCCTTGAAAAATTACCGACTACACGTCTGTTCCGCTCAAATGAAGATATTTAAGTTTTTCTATTTCACGAGTGTCCAAAACATATTTTTTAAATGATGGCGATTTTGTAAAAGTAAGGTGCCATATCACTTTCGGTATTTGTTGAAAACAGATTAGAAGCTGAACTGGAAACATTTCTCCCTTCTCATGCTACCATTCACGGATGACGTCTTTTTTTAAGTCGCATAGGTTTCATTTCTTCAGTTTTAAGTCTAAGCAATTGGTGAATCAGAATACGACAAAGTTTGCAAAGCCTCTCCGATTGAACTAAAAGTGTCAATTCATTGCAGCTACCAGGTTAGGAAGAACCACGACACCTACCGGTGACGGCGCCAAAATCGGGGGAAAACTAGGGGCAAAGGATATTTTGGGGGGCAAAAATCTTCCAGCAAAGCCCGAAACTGAGCCTGAAGCTCCCGTTCCTGGCGGTGCTGGTCCAGAAGGCGAAACCGCTGGAAGTTCGGATTTTAGCATTCTCTTGATGTTGAATTAGATAACAATAGAGGAATATTTTTATTCTTTTGTAAACCCAACTTCTAACTGAACTATGAGAAGATGGACGTGGTATGGCCATAATCCAGGAGGCCAATGCTTCCTCTTACCCCACCGTAGCGCCGCCACTGCTCCGAACGTAACCGTAGCTCTAAAGGGAGGTAAAAAACAAACCAAAACAGATAATGCAGCTTATGAATTATTTTCAAGATAGGTTTACTTCAAACTACTTATCTGTAAACAAATACAACGTATTACATGCGAACGAATAGATTTATTGAATTGTTGGAGTTAAAGGCCTCAGCCTTCAACTATCCAGGTAAATTTACCGACGCCTACTTTCTATTCCATGAGTTTGTCACTTCATCATTTCACTTCACACCGAAAAATATTTAAGCAATTTGGTTTAAAAATAGTATTTTCAAGGACGGAGTATTTGTACTGAAATAAGTGAGTACTTCGACTGAATTTTTTCAATATTTACACAAATTGGGTTGAAGTACTCGTTTATATCATTTTTCGAGTAGGAAAACTCATTTTATTTTTGTGAGAATCCAATTTTTTAAACAAAATTGCTTAAATATTCATTGAGTGCTATACCGTACTTCATTTTCTTCTGGTTCCTTTTTGTGCCTTTGGTGCCGATTAGGTGTTGGTTTGCGATGGCACTGGTAATGTCCGGTATTCTTTCAAAAATGTGGGGCATTAACCTATACCCCCCCCCCCAGTGAAAAGCTAAATGTTGTTTCATCGAATACCTTTTCAAATGTCTTGTACTTTCGGCTTTACCTGTACTGTAATAAATGAAGTATTCAACAAAACAAAGTGTTGTGGTTTTCCGTTTGCAAATAGCAAAAGATATCTTGGTGGAACTTACGATGTTCGTTAAATGAAGTTTTACGGCCCAGTTTTTAATCAATTGGGTTGAGGAAGGAGTGGCTAAGGAATCTCTAGCAAATTTCTGGTTTAATTCGAGCAGGTCACAACCTTTTCGAAGTGTGATCAACTTTATGGCTTGTTTTTTCCTACTCCATTGCTCTATGCTGAGCAGGGTTAGCTGAAGTCAAACAATGAGAATAGCGTGGAATTTAATTTACGCTCAGCTTCTTTGAAGAAAATTCATTTTCAAGTACATATCGTCTGTATGATTTGGCCTTGCTATCTCTAACTCTTACAGATTTCTGCCGAAACAATGTGTTTTGAACAAACTTTCTTTAAGTGTCTCAAAAATTAAACTACATTTTCCTTAGTAATGTCACTGTTAAAGATAAAAAAAACGCCTGCAAAATTACAGTAAAACCAAGACAACACATAAGAATCCCTGCTGCAGAGATTCACATGTATTTTTTTGTTTGTTTTGTTTTGTTTTGTTTTGTTTTGTTTTTTTTTTTGGTTTTTGTTTTTGTTTTTGTTTGTTTGTTTGTTTGTTTGTTTTTTTTTTTTGGTTTTTCGGTAGGCCTTCTGGTGTTTAACTGGAATTTAAACAGTGTGGCATTGCTAACAAGCATCGGCCGATCCATGATTTGCCAGACGAGGGACAGCTCAGTTGTGGAGGAAAGGATGAATATGGAGAGGGTTGAACAACAGCAGGACTATCTGAAAGGAGCCCTACTAGTGGTTGGGGCCTGAGCTAACAAGAACATTTTGACTTAACATATCCCGCAGATGATCGGGCACAGAATCTCCCTAATTTGAATAAATGAAAATTCTTTCAAATAGAACTGCTCAGAAAGGGAATTTGAGCAGTCGCTTTTGGGTTTTCGTTTGCAAGTGTGTTCACTTGAAACTAAACTTCTTCTTCTAGGGAGATTATCTAACAGGAGCGACATCATTAGTTCAAAGTAGTGATAAATACATAAATTGCATTTCTCAGGCTTAGAACGAGGGCCTAAGCAGTTGCTACATTGATAAGAAAATGACCCTGGTGATAAAATGTACTAAAGCAATTGGATGAAATGGTTTAAATCATTTCAGGGAAAACTGAAAAACGAAATTGACAACATGCTCATATATCTTGGATAAATTCAATGGTAATTATATTTAACTGATAAAATTATCCATGTGATTGGCCCAACTCCAGACTACAAATGATTCCACTTATAGCAGAACCTTTTGAAAAATAAACCACGTTACGATATGGGTTGTAACAGATTTTCAGGAAGACTTATGGGAAAACCTTTTTACACTCTATCATTAAGCAATTGAAAAACAAGTTATAGGACCGACTTTCATTATTGTTGCCGAAGTTTCGGATGTAAAGGTAGGGCAGATGGCAAATTAGTAGACACTGCAACTGAACGCGCCCCCGTCTGTCATTAAAGTTAATTTGGTAAATGAAAACATCCCACAACTTTTTTAAACCTTTTCTTGGGAGTCTAACCATTTCGAGCAAAGTTTTTGCAACACTACAGTATGATATGAGGCTGAGGAAATCCTTTTTTTCCCATTAGTTACCCAAATGTGTAACAAGTCTTTGTTATCATTTTCATTTTACATAAAAATTTATTTTGAGCATATCGTTTTCTTTCTAGGGAGCAAAGATTTGAAATCTTCCATTTCGGTCATTACGATGCTCAAGATTTAAAAACAAAAACAGGCTAAATAATGATTTTTCTTTTCAGTGACATTCTTTCCAAACGGTTCGCCATTTTTTGTCTTTGATTTTTCGTAAGTATGTTTCCTTAGCTGTAGTACTTCTCTAATTTTCGGGCAAACGCTTCTAAGAACTTGGATATTCAAGCACTTAAAGGCATTGTGTTGAGAAAGACTGTGAAGTAAACCCCACGAGTAATAGCTTTTTGGGATGCCCAAACGTGTAGCGAATTTTGGCATCTTGCTGATTTTAGTGAAAATTGTATTGCAGTTAAAATGTTTTTCTTCTCTTTTAGGGCATATCTTTTCACGATTTCGGGCACGCTTAGTATGTTTTGGAAAACCATTCTTTTGAAACTTCAGTGACTTTCCAAATTTCTCCAAATTCGGTCTTTCATCTGACGTCTCCGCGTGTTATGTCATGTCTAGCTGTAAAGCTTGAACAAATAATGAAGGGAACGATAACCAAATTGAAGGACGGTTGTCTGAATTTTTGTTACTCCGTATCTGTCTCCACAAGTATATGTTTTTGCTTTCTACAGGTGGCGCCCTTTCAGTTTAAGAGGGCAACGGCTTTTTCAGAGTATAACTTCATTTGATTTCTAATATACTCTGATAAAGAAACATTTTGGCCCAAAGGAATCATCGTTTTTTTACTGCCCACTGCATCAGGGCAGCCTTTTTGCCGTTTTTACGCTTGACTGCACACACCACGGCAGAGCTGTTATCTCCGCAACACCAAATTCAGAAAAGTTCATTGAGAGTAGTGAAACATCCCTTCTTCTTGCTCAATGGGTAATGTAAGAGTGTCATATTCAGTGTTAAACTTACTGTACCAAATGAGATTCCTTTTAAAAAAAAAAACACTTTCAGAATAATAATTAAGACAAATAAGACATCCGTATTTATTGTAAAGTTTCTTCAAGCAAGATATGTTACACTTTGTTGCACCTGTTTACTCAACCCGTTGCCAACGTTGATGACATGTGCATTAATTTTTATGAAGTTAAAATGAAAAATGCAAAAAAAAAATGTCTACATATTTTTTAAGGAAGGTTGATCGGTCAAATGAAATTGATTGTGATTATTGCATCTGATGCGATTATTCGGAGAATCCCTTGCCTATCCACTAACTACAATATACTATTCAATTTTACACATTTCTTAAAGGCCCAGTTCTCTCACCACAAACAGTACCAATTTCCCTAACTTTCTTACTTAACCCCCTCCCACAATTGTCTGAAATTCATGCTCATCCAGATACAATATCAGTTTATTGCTTCAAGGTGAGTAAAGAAAAACTCAATTTATATAATCAAAACCTTCTCAGTGCCCTTTATGCAGTGAAATATGAGCTTTGGTACTCTGCATTGTTTGAATTAGCTGTAAATCAAAGAGCTGAGCCCATTGAGAATTTCGGTACCCCCCGTACCAAAATTGCAATTTGGGGTGAGAGGTTTGGCCCTTTAAGTTGGCACACTGAAAGAGAAAATGCATCCTGAGGAAATTAACACAACGACACAAAGGAAAAGTGACACAGCACGTTGATTTGTGGTATTTCGTCGTTTCTAAGACACCTGCTGACGTCACATCGCGCAGCGTCTAGTCCGCATCTTTCTAATCCTCACCTGCAGTAAAATGCCTGTTGATTTAAAAATTGAATATAATAAACCAGTTAGACGATTCGTTTTTGTGGCTATGCACGTGCGCACAGCGACCAAATCGCCGAGATAAACACACCAATCACGCAACTTCTACACGTAGTCCAAAATTTGAGTATACATTAAAATTTGGTGAAATCACTCTTTCATAATCCATTCCATTAGAGGGGATCTCAAGAACGGCTACTGCCAGCTATTGTGTCTAAATTTTCTTTTTGGTGTAAAAGTTTGGATTTTTATCTGAAGTAAAGTAGCAATGAGACCCCTACTTTCTTTCCAGTTGGCAAGACACTTAGATAATGTTGTATACTGACGAAAACAAGGGTTTGCTGTACGATACGTGCTGAGCTCGTTTTGTATATCCCACGCTGAGCCCAACAATTCCATGCGACAACAAATTATCGAACTCGCTTATTAGTTCCTTCCTAAATTTAGCTACACTTCATTCTGTACTGAAAGGCTAAACATTTGGTTTTCCTTCAAATATCTTTATCTCCTGTCGGGAGAACTATTGACAAATAGCACGATTAAGATGTGAAGCAATGCATTTAAGCCTACTCGAAGCACTTTCCAAAATCGAAAGATCATTACTTGAAGAGAATATACTGAATCATTGTCTTGTTCAAAACAGTGTATTTCAGTATAAAAGCCCTCCATGTGTTTGTGCAATGGCATATATGACGATTCCTTGTTCAGAACTAGAAAGTGAAAAAGGTGTGACATTTTTTAACATGTACTAAAAGGAAAAACCTAGAAACAGTATTTAGAGGGATTGGCAGGAATTGCTATATTGCCATGCCGATTATTTGAAAATAACTGAACCGATGCTTATAGAATTAAGTTCATAGTGCAAAAGTTGCGAAAAATTTAGCATTGTCCAAACCTCTGCCTCATAGTCTTCATCTGTCATTATTCTACCAGGGTGTTTGTGATGCTGTGTAGACATTAAAAAAAAAAAAAGATGTGAGTAATGCAATTTCTTTAAGAAAAGTTAACACCAAATTCAAATGCGATAAATCGTCACAAAAGCTTAGAAAAGTCCATATTGCGCTTCGATGTCTGCATATTTCGTTTTAACTTACCAACTTAAGCGACCACACGCAAGTGACAAATGGTTGAATTGACTTTTCCTTCTAAATACTACAACTGAAGCAAAAGTATGATACTACCTCTCACAATAAAATACAAGTTATCTTTGAGCTACCAACTTGTTTGCTTAAACTTAAGGAGCTACTTTTTACATTGCTTTAATCAATGAGTCGGAAGGTTTTCTAATTTGGTCTATGAAACAATGTAGTGTAACAGAGTTAGAACAAAGTAGAATTATCACTTTGTGTTTATAAGCACCTGTCAGAAATAGAACACTCGTTGTAATTAGCTTAAAAGTGAATAATTTCTTGACTTTTGGCTTTGTTTTTGTTTGTTATTCTTCTTCCTCTTCTTTCTTTTCATTTCAAACTTAATGGAACTTCCAAATTGTATGATTCAAATTGATTCGATGGAAAAAACTTTTTTTTAAATATATTTGTTTTATTCCATGAAAATCAGTTCGTACAAACCACCAAATTAAGACATACACCAGATAAACTTTTGCTTTAAGGGAAATTTACTTGCTCCTGTGCCTGTTTCTGCAGGTAATGAATGCAAAAGAAAATGCACAGAACAAAAACCGTCAAGCTGAGAGTATTTTAATTTAGGTGATTGATCCGAAGTTCGTTCCTGTTCTATACAAGTCATGAACGTAGAGAAATAAATTTCGGACAACTTCTCCTTTCCAAATTGTAAATCAATGTAATTATTTTCAAAATTGAAAGAGAGACTGATTTATTCTTTAATGATTGTTGGGATGTTGTCCATCTTGGAATCTTCTCGTAACGAGAAGGTTGGGACGATGCTCATTGTGTAACAAGAAACCTCTTCACTGGCTAACGATAGCCCTAATTCCTAACCCTAACAAAGAAAACCATCATTATCCATAGATTACAATGTTAAATCAGGGAGTTTCCCTAGCAACTCCCGGGTCAAATAGTGTGCATCTACACGAAAAATTTTGTACTGTATGATACAGAATCAATTTAATAGTCGATTGATGCGTTATTGATGAAGGACGTAGGTACAACCAGTGGCGTAGCCACGGAGGTATTTGGGGTCTGGACCCCCATGACCCAACCTTGCAATGCAAAAACACCTCAAAGAGCGGGGTTTTCCCTCTGTCCGTAGACTTTTCGCTCATATCGTGCCCCAACCCCCCCCCCCCCCTCCATGACACCAAAACCCTCCCCATGACACAGTCATGCAGGCTACGCGCTGGGTAAAACAGTCTGTAAAGAACTGCAGTGACAAAATGTTCATCTGCATAATAGTTAAGTACAAGAGAAACTTGATATTTATTTTTTAATACTCGCTCTGGGTATTGGACTCATTGAAGCTTAAAGTAAATATCATATAAGTATTTGATATTTAAGCGCATTACATGTAAAAATTAAAGGACGGAAAGATACCGGTATTGTATCACTTCGGTTATTTATATTTTTGTTTCATTGTTTAATAAAAACTGTCTCATCTGTCAATAAAAATATTTACACAACTAAACCACACGCATGAACCTTAGGTTAAAACACATTTTACACATAAACTTAGAAACTTACCTCCCAGATAGAGGACTCTAGATTCAGTCGATAATTGTTATTCCAAATAACTGAAATTAAAAACAATTAATACAGCCCTTTATAAACGCAATCGACGTAAGTGCAGAAATATATTAAAACTGGAAGCCACGCAGAATGTTCATATTGCAGAAGCGTTTTCCTGAAATAATTACTTTGTGAAAGTGACCAATGTCCTTACATTTAAATCATTTTAATGCCTTCCTTTAATGTTATGTAAACAATGAACAATTTACGAAATTGACAAAACACTGAATCCTGTCATCATTTATTTTTGTATCAATTAATTTGCAATTTTATTTGTTGTAAAACTATTTCATGGACTTTATCTTATTTCCGTTGCCAGGATACTTGAGATATTATGTACACATGCCTTATGTAATAAATTTAAAAGGAACCATAATTTGCATTTCAAAAACGAACTGTAAATCTCCCATCAAATTAAGTTGTCAAATTTCAATGAAAAGATGAACCTTAAACAGAGCATGCGTGCAAATTTCACAACTTTTTTTACACTAAAGGTAGTTTTCACTGGCGTCACAACTAGGTACCCATGGGTAGAATTCCATTCGGACCATTTGCAAAAACACATTATACTCGACTGTAACTTCAGAATGTTACAGTACCAACTGGTCTGAAAAATGCAAATGGCAATCTCAACTGGTTTGTTTTAAATGGTAATAATCGTTCTGAATGAAAACTGTCGAAAAACACAGCTTAAACCATTTGGAACCTAAATGGTTTCTCTCAAATTGTATCAAATTGGAATTTAACCCTGGGTACTAGCAACCGCCATTACTGAACACAATCCTGTACTTTCATACAGAGATTGCCTCAAAAATGGCTAAAATAAACTGGGTGAAAAGCAGATTGTATCTTACCTTTAACGTTCCGAGGTCTAATTGGAACAACAGATTCCGCCTGGACGGATGATGGCAGCAGGCACAACCAGAACCTAATTAAAAAAGATGACACGAGGATGACAGGTGAACTAACTACACGCGTTTCGTTCAATACACAGTCATGAAGGGAGATATCTTGACATTGATGACCAATTCAGAGGGGGCATTTCCTACTTGACCAGTTGACACCCTCTGAACACCAAAATATGCATAAGATTTGATCAGTTTGATTTTGATTTTTTTTTTTATTTTAATTTTAAAGCTGAAAATAAAAAATATTAGAATAAAATGAAATGTAAGCAATATTCACACCAGAAAAACTAAAGGATAAACGGGATATTCTTTATGGCATATGGAAGTATGGGTAGTCTACTTATTTTGTGCTTACATTTTGTACGCTAACGATCCACTATGTAATCGGAGTGCATGTCACAATCTGTTGTCTACGGAGAATATAGCAATTTCGGGAAAAAACACCCGAAAATAATAACAAGCAAAACAAAAATTAATACATAAATTACAAAAAATGTCAGTGCTACCATTCTTCTAACATGCCTAGAAAATGCAAGTTTGGAGTAACACTTTTCCAAATGAATGATCAAATTGTAAATTGATCATAAAATTGAAAAAAGGGAGCATGCCAATACATTTTTAGGGACAAACATTTGTGCACTGTACACACCTGCCTCCTGCACATGTCGCTGGTAAAGGTCTGACTGCATATGACTTTAGCGGTTGACCTTCACAGATGGCGGCATTAATTTTCTTTAAAATAAACTGTTTTTTTTTTTTTTTTTTTTTGTAGCATTCACGCTAGTTTGATAGTGGTTTCACATCACATTAGGTAGACATACGACTGGCTTTGCTGTTACATTACTAAAACCGACATGCAGTACTGAACGTTGTCGCTGTTCTAAGGAGCAAAAGAGTGATCTCAACTATATATGAGGGGTAGCCACGGCCACGTGTTACCTGTTAGTCTACTCTACTAATACGAAAATATTCATAGCATAAAATACAAAGTGACATTTACTTGATGTAAGTAAACATACGAATGCTTTTGTTCGTTCTGATTTAACCCGTTTGAAAGTGCAACCAATTTTTGTCAAAGAACAATTCAATTATTCGTTCTTTGTCGTGTGGTTTATCGGGTTAACTTTCGGATTCAGTTTAATTAAGTAACCGTTAAGAGCCCTGTTATACGCTTTTTAAAGTAAATGAACTATTTTAGTTTCCACTTAAGCTCTCAAGCAGAAACATCAAACATTGATAAAATGAATATTTGATGAAGATCAATTTTTTGGCAACGGTTAGTTTCTTCCAAATTCATTTTTATTTACTTTTTCGTTTATTTTGTGTACAATACTTACCACAATTCTTTCAAAACCCGACACTTAGATGAATACTCCAAAATATTTTTAAATTCTTCTTGTGACACAGCTTTTCCTTCCTCGTGTATCGTTAGCTTATTTAGTGTATTGAAGACTGGAAAAGAGAAATTGGATTTAAACTGGAGATGATTTCCGCCACGCAGGTCAACTGTACTGAAGCAGTTATAGAGCCTAATATCTGGAATGGGAATCTGTAAAGTAAATTAAACAGGGATTGCATAGAAATGAGAGACAAGTGACAAGATTCAAAGAGAAAAATATATACCAGACATATCTTAAGTCAATCTGGACAAATAAATTACAGATCAAAATTATACAATATCTTTGTTTAGAGGAAATTAATTAATTGGAAGAAATATTGATTGACATTATCAAATCAAAAGGAGCATGATGCTGGTGTAATGATAGTATACCTGGTGTAACTTCAAGTTCTGTAACTACGATTACGGTTAATGATAAATGTCTTTCTTACTGTTTGGTCTTTCCCGTCAATAATTGATTAATCGTTTGTAAAGAGAAATATTTCGTAGTGTACATATGCACTCCTAAAATTGAAAATCCCGATGTCGGTAACTTGTTATTTTTTCCAAGTTTTATCAGACAAGTCTTTTGAAGTTTACAAACCGTGATTATTCTGAAATAGTCCACTGTTTTTTTTTTTTTCTGTTTTATCTCATTTGCGTGGAGGAAGAATGTTTACCTAAGCTAGCAGAACGATTTGCCTAGTTATTTTAATTTTCTAATGTTTTGGTACTTAACCAGGGGTCTCTGTCCAAACGCTTGACTCGCGGGGTTTATCAGAGTTCTAAAGCAAGCGTTCTCCTAAATGTTAATGACAAGAAATATTTGTGCTAGCCAACTGACCTGGTTGCTCTCGGCGACTTGAAAAATTTCCAACGTAGATTGCTGCAAAAGCAAAGAATCTTCATCCATTATTCGTACCATTTCGGAACAAAGATCACGAACACAATCAAGAATACTCTGGACTTTACCCTCTTTTTCCAGAATGCATAAAAGTACAAAGAAGTGAGCATTATTTGTGTTCTTCAGGTGTTCGATGATTTTGCCAGCAGCTTCTGGATGTAGTCCGCAGACAAACTTGAATAAGTAGGGAAATTCGAAGGGATCTGGGTTCTTTGCCACGTCACATATGTCTTTCCTCCCCAAAATTGAATGATAACGTTTTTGAGACTTGCTGAAGGAACCCATTAATCTCACATTCCTGCTGCCTACGTAGGAAGCTAAATGATGAGCTGCATACCACTGAATGAATTGTTCATGGTAAAATCGAACCTCCGTCTCTCGTTTTGTCCAATTGGATTCTACCATAGAATTGTTTGTCAATTCCATGCCAAAAACATCATCTTCAATAAGGAGTCCCAGACGTACGTAATGGTTGTAGAAATCTCTTCCAAGTCTTTTACGCATTTCTTCCTTTCCCCAACGCTGTCGTTGTTTTTCCTTGCATATGCTTTCGAACGCTACTTTATCGAGCTTTTCGTGGTTTTCTTCAAATGTGTCAAATTTCTGAACATTTGCATCTTTTGTCTTATTTTTCAGGTGATAGTGGAAGCACTTAATCATGTAGGAGAAAAAATCTGTCACTGATTGAAACTGACGCAGATGTTCACTCTCGTGAATCAGGTGTGCAAACATCACAAACAATAAGGGTGCCTGGAAAAGGTCGGAGAGGACCGGATTTCCAAGCAGAGTTCCCTTAATTCTCTTTGCAATATTCTCGTCATTACCTACAACAGCCTTTTGGATGTACGCATTTCGGGATCTGTCGTCAAATCCAGTCAAACGAATACGTTTTGTTTGAGTTGCATAATCTTTTGGTACACAGCCTGTTCGTGTGGTGAGAACTACATCAAACATCTGAAACATGTCCATCTTGATGATCTTCCATATGTGAGATGTTTCGTCATCTTCTTGTTCAGGATATTCGTCAAAGCCATCGAGGATGATCAGTACCGATTGGCTCTCTCTTAAAATCTGTTCTACATCTTCTTGACTAAGGCAAGAGGCTTTTGGCACCATAAACCTCTTAACTGCCTCGAATATTGATTTCACACCACCTAATCGTTTCATTTCAAGCAAAATCAATATTTCATACTTGTCAGATACGGAACCAGGGACACGGTTACACCAGTCATACGCCAATTGCAGAGTCAGAGTCGTTTTCCCGAAACCAGGATCGCCTTCTAAAATACGTCTATATGATTTCATGTTCACGTCATTGAAAATGTCTTGGTAGGAATTAAGCCTGCCCCAATTTTCGCAATCTCTCGTCCACTTATTAACGGTGAAGTATTCTATGCCACCTTCTACGAAGACCTTGTCTACACAGAATATTGTATCACGATTGTATGGCATTGGTTGAATTGCATTGTACCGTTTCTCGTAACTTTGGCGCAAATGGCTGAGAAATTCTGTTCTAGCTGACAAGAGGAAAAAGAAAGAGATGTTTAATTCGACTGCATTGAAAAGCTTGGACTTTGGGAATGACAATTTAGGCAATATTTTTAATAAGAATTTGTTTGATGACACCGAACAGCAAATCAGGCACATAGCTAGACAATATTCTAATGGGAAGGATTTTTATAATCACGGGTGACTTTTCAAGAAATAGGAAAAAAAACTTCCCCTTACCAAAATGAGGTTTATGTCGCTAACGCTGCATGGTAACGCCGTAAAATTATGAGATAAAACAGAGACAAGTTGAGTCATTGGTTGCAGTGCTTCGTAGCAATAAGTAAAAGTATTTTGCTTTGCTTTGTGATCCCAATGCCGTTATCATCCAATGGACTTGCGAAATAAGGATGTGTAAAATCAGTCGACCGAACAAATAGAATACCCTCCAAAATTCAATTTGTAAAAAGTAGGAAATAGTTTAATATGGCTCTCAACAGCCAATTACGAAACACGGCACACTACCGTAATACGCTAATTTAATCCAAATTAGTGAGACTTCATTTAATTTTTTATGTAAAAAACCTTCAAATATTAGCATTCAAAATCTTTTGGTAACTTAGCTTAATGACAGTGGTTTATTAATCATGATGTGAAATGTTCATTTCAACTTTCATATTATACATGAATGAGCCGTTCGAAGAAGTATTTTTCAAGCGAATTATTTTGCGAAATGACATGTTGCACTATTTTGAGGTCATCAAAACTTCATCGAAAAGAGAAAGAAAAACAAAGAAATGGATATAAAAGGAAGAAGAATGAGATTAGGTATCAGAAATATAGTAGGAACTTAAATTTGCAGTGCATAATGAGAACACTTTCCTCAGACTTGAATATCTTTTTTACTATTGTTAGTAATGACCACGGTGATCTCATAATATGAAATTTTCTGGCGTACTGTTGGTTATTTAGTTATCAAAACCAAAATACGAGGCGCTTGTGCAACCAATTGGAAGTGCCAACCAATCATAATTTTGCACTGATGAAACAACCCTTTTTTTCTCTTTTTAAAATGCTTGCTTTGTTAATGTGCCTTGCCTTAGTTTTCAGTTTCATAAAAGTATCACCCTTGTGAAACCAGTATTTTCCAATTTTCCTTTCTCTGTTTTCCTGCCCACACTCAGCTTCATCAAATAAGTCTCCATCCATGCTAACCTTCTTCTTTCTTGTACTTTAGGTATTCCAAAAATTCATTGTAACAACATGTTGAATTATTCTTCTATCTACTTAGTAAACGTGGAGGGGTTCAGTATTTCCTGCTTCGATGGATTTTCTCTTCTATGCTTTAAGAAGGAAGCGTATATTTACCTCCATCATTAACGCACTTTTCAGAAGATGTAACCTGACTTGTCGTTTGGCAATCTTCCGGACTGTTGCCCGTATCCTCCCTCACACATTCGACCGAAGTGGTACATCTATGCAGATCGTATGCTTTGTATCTTAAGGCCTTTTCCTCTGATCGTTTGGTCCAGAAATGACCCATGACTCATTGTTCAGCCTTTAAAAACAAAAACAAAAACACTCTTTGTGCGGACATGCGTCCCATTTAAACTCCTAACGCACTTTCATGGATGGACTTATTCAGATGATATTGAAATAAATTCTGAAATGGAGGTTATGTTAATTTAGACGCCGTACAGTTCCCTTTCAGGTATATTAATGTCTCCTAATCGAGTATATGTTACTTTCAAATTAGTATTTCTGGTCTCGATGAATGATGAAAAATTAAATGAGGAAATTTTTAGCGAGGCGAAGCAACACGCTCTTCAGGAAGTCTGAAAGCCTGACCGACGTACCAATCACAACAGAGAACCCATACCAGGCTATTCAGATTTCGTCACCAGATGAAGATTGTGGCTGCACTGCATCACGATTGACAAAAAGGGGCAACGTAGGCAGTGGCGGAACTCAAAATTTTTTTTCACGAGGAGGGGGGAATAGTGAAAGCACGCAAAGTTACCAATTTTTCTAAGTTCCACCACTGCGGTTGTTACATACCGGCTTTTTAAGATGTTAATATACATCTTAAAATATGTTGCCTGTGTGGCAACGAAATTTCGATTCTGTTTCAGATTGAAAAGTTTGGAACTGTAAAATCAATACCCCTATTAATGATTAAGAAATTACACGTTCTCTTGTTGTTGCATAGTGTCACAGGGTGAGATCTCAAGGACCGGCGAATGCGCTAGGAGACAGCGACACCACGAGAAGGGGCCCCAATAAAGTTGCAACACAGAGAGAAAAGATGTAACACTATGTGTTTACTTAAAACAGAAAATTATTATTATTATTACTTCTTAATAGCAGACTTTTGCTTTGAACTTGATTAGTACAACAAAATAGCAGGCTTTCGCTATATATAATAGTGTAAAGATATATATATATATATATGTATATATATATATAAACAATTATGGATTCGTTATATACGAAGACACTCCGTAGGATAGTCACTTAAAACAATTTGCTACTGGCTTCCGCTTGTATACTAACACTCCCTTCAGTCAGTTTCTGATACAGTTATGCATGAAAGATTCCTTGCCCCGGTGACCACGCCCAGCGCTTCCCGAAACTTAATCCTGGCCTCCCGTAACCGCCAGACCAAGTTCTTGTCGTACGCCAAGCCCAAAAACCCCTGAAAGTGAATTTCATAGGATGCAAAATAATAAAGTCCCCAATTTGATGGTAAAGTCAATAAGCTTTTGCAATAATTTATATTTTCGTCACCCATACGGAACCCTGCTATTTAACGCAGTAAACAACCTCCTTTCTTGAGCATCCTCCATTTAACATCTTTACTTCCCTGATGGATATGAACGCTTCCCCTAAGTCTTGTTCACATTGCAAGAATAATTATCAGTTTTCTTTTAAAACTACCTTAACATATGAAAATATGTAAATTCAACTTACAGGTTCGTCCTGGGTCACATTTCGTTGGGAGCACACAGCTCCGGAAAATAAGCCACAAAGGCACATTTAGCACACAGTTTTATAGTTAACTGCCACTCAGGCCCTCCAAATGACGAGCACACAGCTCTAAACTTTAAACTTGAGCCACACAGTCAAACATCTCGGTGACACGGGCACACAGCACTACAACTTCCACGTTCCTCAGCCACACAGGCGAACAAGGAAACTCACACCCAACCCTTCGACAACACTACCTCTTAGCATTTATCATGGCACAAAAGCAGGTCTTCTCGACACACTGTTAGAAGAATGGCTTAACTATTATGTTGCTTAAAAGAAGGGTTTAAGGTCATTACGGGATTTGGTATGTCAGAGGGGTACTTATTCTGAGCGTTTTGGTGAAATGTGCATTGAAATCCGATGTGTAGTTCTCAAGATATGAGAACGTAAAGTTTTCACATTTTCAACAAAACGTGAACTTGAAGCAAGCACATGTGACATCATATCCCCACATTAGTGCACAGTCTTTTGTTTTTCCTTAAACTTTAAGTTGATTTTCTTCCCCCAAAATCCCACATTATCAAATTGTGATTGCCTAAGTGGCATGAGCACTTTAAAAAAAACTTTGCATCCCCCACAGGGAGGTCCTATTCCAGTTAACTCCAAGGTCAACACAACTGTATAATAAAACAAAGGGCAGCAAAGCATTCCTTGTCAATGTGAGGAAGTGATATAAGCTCTGCTGCCCTCAAAAGCACTTTGGAATACAAATCTACTGACTTCATTAACTGATATCTCGAGAACTACATGTCAGATTTGAATGGAACTTTCACCACACTATGTGGTTTTTGTTCCTCTTTCACATATGAAAATTAAATTTTTTCTTAAACCCTCCCTTTCGAAGAGCACTCATGCCTCACATTTTTCTTAACAAATTCAAGGCTAATCTAGATACACACGAACGATTTATGCAAATCACAGGTGTGTAGCGTAGCTACGAGTAAGATAGCACAATGGAAGAAACGAAGAAAGAAAACTTTAATTGTTACACAGTCATACTCTTTCCGAAATGGCTTTTCTGTGACACATACTGCTTTCTTAGGTCAGTGGCGTAAACAGATTTGACTGTCTGGGGGCAATAGCATAGAAGTTTCCCGATTTTGTAGTAGTTGAGCTGTGTTAGGTTGTGGTGTCTTAGGTCCTTAAGGGAAGGGAAGTGTTTGGGGATAATTTTAGACCATTCAACTCACCCTAACCCATTTACCAAAAGGTACATTTTTATGCTAATCTTTTTTTGTTTCTTCTACGAGCAAGGACAACTTTTTTAAATAAATCTGATTTTTTTTTCTTAAGTGTGAACACTACTGTGTAAGGTACGTACCGAAAATTTGGTTCCTTTTACACATCTGTGAATATGGAGCTTGTATTGCAGAAAATAGATTCGATTCAGGGTTTCGGTTAGGAAATTTTGGGGGGACTATTGAAAAATCTGCATTTCCTATTAACATATATCTGAGATATCATGTTGGCTGAAGATCGTGTTATCTAAGGAGTGCGGATTAAGGTTTCTCGGCGACATTTAAAAACTCTCGAAACTTTGTTTCCTTTTTAGACAAAATAAAAGCCTATACTGAAGAAAAGTTTAGAGAAACATCACTGTAACGGCTAGGACAAGTTATCCACGGACTGCTTTATGAGAAATCACTTACAGCTTTAAAGCTTGCAATTTAAGGTGCGTGAAGCGCGAGGGAAATTTTGCCTTTTTAAAACTTAATAGTTTTAAATATGGAATTTTTATTAGGAAGAATTTAAAATTTTATGAAGGAAAACTTGGGACCGCACTGTATTTGACTGGTGTCTCAAATGGTAAATTTTAAAAGTTTTCACATTTTCGAGCAAGGGCGCAATCGCCCCTGCCTCCTGTAGCTACGCTCTGCAACATTAATCATTGATAAAATTTTGATACTTCAATAAGTAAAGAAACCATTCACAAAGACTGCACAACTGAAAGGTTGAAGGGTATCCGATGACAGGTGTGTATGAGAGCATTTGAGTATGGTAGGCCAATGGTGCTCCTGCCTAGAATATGAAGTCTTGCTGGAAAGACTATCTTCAGTTGGTGGGCAGAGCGTACAGAAAATTTTGGAAAATCGCGACCCCTCAGACAGCCGGAAATGGCATGTTTCGGGCTTGTAGGTGGCAGCTAAGTTTTCCGATTTTTCTTGCAAATGTGAATACCACTATTCGCGCCGAAATTGCTGCACTTTTGAAACAATAACTTGTTGATATGGAACTTATATTGCAGAAAGCTTTAGATATTGGGATTCCTGTGAGGAAGTTTTATGAGTTGGGGGATTACTGAAGAATCTGCACTTCCTTCAACTATTGGTGGCAAATCTTAAAATGATTGCTTTTCTAAAGTCCTCCCGACTGTCTGGCAAAGAGCATGAGAGGAAAGTCTTACCTCAGATAAAGTAGACCTCAGATATTACTTTGTTAACTTTAGGCGACTAAATGAATGTTCATATATTTTTCTACATAAATGTTCATGTAATGACCAGAAAAGTGTTCCATGAGTGCAGATCAATCTTGCAATCTTCTACTCTATGTCATATAGGTGGGGGTGCACGTAGTGCGCAGAATTTTGCCCTTTCCATCAACTAACTTCAAACATGTAGATTACAATGGGGTCAATTCCGAAATATTGTTCAGAACCTGAAGATATCGCTCTTGTGCATTACCCCAGTCCCTGTATTAATGACGCTCTATGTTAGTCAGAGGACGGTTCACTGTTAGGTACACTGCCTACACAGTCATCGTCCTTCACAATCCTAAATATAGTTGTCCTATGCAATTCATTACTTTAATTAGGCCTACCCTCTTCACCATCCACCAATGGATTGGGTCGTGTAACCTATACCGAAGTCAAAGTCGACCTTAGAACACAAGCACTCACATTCCCTATTTTTCTTTAAAAAATCAGTTTTTCTACCCGTATCATAGATAAACTTTGAGCGTTGGAGCTCCATCATTGCCCTACTTTTCATCCAGGTGTCTTAAAGTGTACTCCCAGTCAAAAAATTCAAATATATATAAATGTGGAACCGCATGAACAATTGACTCTTATTTCCAACAAAAAATACCCTATGTTCAGTCTCGTCAAGAACTGTTCTCTGTACCCATTACATGCCATTTAAGCACTTTAAAATGGCAAAGAAGGTTGAAATTTGATAGCAGTTTATCTCAGAAAAAGCTAAAAGAGGATGTAGCCTTTAAATAGGCAATTTGGTCCCCTCATTGCATTTACATATTATACAATTCGTTGTAAGCTGTTATTTGAACCCCGAAGTTGATGGGCTTCTATTATACCGGAATAGTAATCAAAACTGCTATTCATTGAAGAAGCTAATTCGAAAAATGAGCCAGGGGTAGGGTGCTTTAATTGGCAAAACAATTTTCCCTAAAACTGCGGTAGCCATGATCTCCTTAAAAGTTAATATTCCGTAATGTAATGTAACAGTGCAATGTATATCTTCATGGGATATTCTTAAACCGAGTTACTGGATATTGAAATTAATTCCCTTAAAACAAATTGGTTCATGCGCAATAATTTATTACTTTCTTGTTGTACAATTCACATTATCTGCTTCTGTTCCCCTTTAAAATCAAGAGTAATTTTATGACCTTGTACACTTCTTGTTTGCTTGCAAGGCATGTTGTAAAGAGAGGGCTTAATCAGTGGAACAGGCAAGATTTCTCTGAAGGGGGCGCCATGCAGTTTTTTGAGAGATCGCCGCCTTGGAGGTGGGGGAGGGAGGGCGTTTCCCTCCCGTTGGAAAATTTTTGGCTTTTTCAAAGAACCTAGATGCAAAATGGTGCAAGATTTTCAACTTTGACATGAACAGTGCTAAAACTGAATTGTGCTGGTTCATGAGGATAAAGCTGAAACTTTTTGTTTCCTTACATGCAATCGTATGCAATTTGCGCTACAAGTAAAACTTGTCATTAAATTTGAACTTTGCATTTGTTGGCAAAATGCAAAGTGGTGAGAAAGTTATTAAGAGCTACTTTGACCCCCAAAATGTAATTTGCCCGAAAGACTATCTAGGCGGGGAGCCACCATTGTTAGTGCTGAGCGTAGAGAAAATTTTGAAAATGATCGCGACCCCTCAGATGGCCAAAAATGGTGTTTTCATGCTTGTTAAGAGAATCTATACATGAAGTCTTTACGTTAAGTCTTTTGTTTGCAATAAAAAAGGAACATGCTAAGTGATCAAAACAAAATACCATGTAAGATATTATACCACTATCATACTAAATAGCCTTTATTCTTTTCGGGAAAACTATACAACTGAATTGGATATCTGATAATGCTTCTTTATTGTGACCAATTGCTACATTTAAAGATCCGCTGAATTAATGTTATTGTCTGCGACTGCTCGAAATCCTGTCTGTTAATGATTTTAACCCTAACATCTCTTGCGTGATAAATGACAAACTATTTCTCACCGCACCCGGCCTGAACATCCTCCGTTTCCTGTCCCCGTCTCGTACGTCTATACTGGCCGAGAAAAGAGTCCAAGGGACGGCCCCGCCCTTGTGGAAATTCTTAAAAACGTAGGGGTCCTTAGAGTCAATCGGTGCCACCACGGAGATACAGAGGCTAACTCTTGAGTCAAATTTGTTTTTAGGAATTAAAAAACTGGCATCACTGAGGGGCTATGCAAGGGCGGATCCAAGGGGGGGGGGGCAACGTGGGGCAGTTGCCCCCCTATCACCAATTTGGTACCCCCAAATACAAGAAAAAGGCGCCCGCGTTCTAAGAAATTCAATTAAACCTAAAAGAGATACGTACTACACTCTACGTGTATGCTAGGTCTCTCTCAACGCGTGACACATACGATTATGGCACATACAGACCTACGTAGCGTTCCAAAGCCCATTGCATGCACGAGTCATTTTTTTTTTTTTTTTTTTTTTCATGCAGAGCAGACCGTTCAAAATTGTCTTCCTATCTGCACTACGGTAAAAATTTTACGCTCGTGTACACCGTGATAAGTGATCACCGACCCAATGGAACACTGCATTATAATAGCCCTCGATCAGTTCCTATTACACTACGCTACGTATAGACTTCGCTCCGAATACTGTACATGTATTCGGAACGTGGCCTGTACGGATACGAGGCACAGTACTGATTGAGAGCTGTGTACCTGTTGCATGACGTCCATAGCCGGCCTTAGCCTTTATTTTATTCCCACTCATGGTGGTGTCAAAATTTACTGGTTGTATCAATAACCGCTCTAATAACCATCTCTGTTTACTACATTAACTGTACGTCTCTTGTGTGTTGGTATATCGAAACACACATTCTGATATTAACACAATGATATAGAAGAATATTTTATAATGAAGCAGTTGACTATGCGCCAGAAAATGAAAATCTTGGCCTGCATTGACCGTCTAAAGTGCCAATATAGTGCTAAACCATCCAAATGCAAGAGAACCCTAATTTATGATGGTACCTTGCACATACAGCTCATTATTGTGTTAAATGTAGAGAGTATACATAATTGTATTGGTCAGATGTACTGGCGTCCCCTTTTCAAACTGCCCCCACCCCCATGAGCTAGAGGCTGGATCCGCCCTTTGGGCCATGCAGGGACAATCCTTCCCCTTCGAAAATTTTTGAGAAATTAGGGGTTCTTACAGGCAATCTGGTGCCACATGTGCTACCTTTTCAAGTACAAATCTGTGTCACTAAAGTATGGCTAGGTATTTTTATCATTTTCAAAACAATAACAAAAATAAAGACATCAGTGCGGGGGGAGCATGGTCCAAGCCCCCGCCCCCTTCGTACGCCACTGGGCTAAATTAATTACAACATTCCAGATTAATTACAACATAAGAATAAAAGCGCTATCACACTTTTTTTACATAGTGCATAAAATTTCATTAAAACAAAGAAATACAAAGATTGTTATAAGAGTACAACAATGACATCACAAACAATTTTGCAATTTACTGTTTAAATATGAGTTAATAAGCTTCAATATCTTGTCTCTTGGTTTGGGAAGTGGACCGTAAGAATTCATTTTTCATATTGTTTCATACATATATTTTTGAATTTCTTCACTCTAGGTAAACTTTATATAACACGTTACTTTTAGTGGTACATCTCTTCCAAGAACCTTCAAAGTCCATGGAAAACTTGCGTACGCCCTTGTAAAATGTATTTAGCACTGTTTGCGTGGAACTTTACCGAAGGTTATCAATATTGTTACCGATTTTTCTTCTTTGCTTTGCTTTACGTATTTTGGGTAAAGGCTGACATGAAAGAAATGATTGTCGTTGTGGTATGGTTAAAGTTCATTGACTCAATCTTCTACTTAACGTGGACTTTGGCAGACATTTGGGCACTCGTGACACATGCTCCAATTTTTTCGCATCGAATGTAACCTGACCCAACGTGTTCTGTTGGATTGGCTTCTTTGCTCAACGAGAGGAACGGTTAAAGGTTAAATGTTCTCTCTCTCATTCGATTTCTCTATGACGCAGATATGGGACATATACACTTTTCCTCTCTATAATGATTTCCTGAAGCCACTGAGCCACAGCTGGCAAATGCGGTGAATTTGTTTCACCTCGACGACTGGCAGACCACTGCTTATAACATGCCTATCAACGCCATGTAGGCCCGTGAAACGTGACCGAGGGCAATGAGCTTAAATGTTGTCTTGAAATGTTCAGTTAGCTACCCACAGTTTCGAACTCAAACAAACCTCTAGCACTTCGGCTGTTGTCGGGTGTTGTAATGGGAACAAGAGGGTTTAAACGTAATTAGCTTAGCTTTGGGAGTGCACCGTTAAGAATTTGATGGGAGTCTCCTCCTTTTTGGTGTTTTAGGTCTTAAGATGCGAAATGATGAGATGTGCTTGCCTCAATAGTATAACGAAGGGTCACAGTGATCTCCTTTCTGCTTCTAATTATACCAATCTTTCAGGTTGGTTCATTGAGTTTTTTTTATCCACATCAAGCTGTGGTTATGGGGTGTCAACCAATTTGAGCCAAACCCCATCTTCAAGGGAGTTAAGTTGGGTCATGCACTGTTAAAAATCTTTGTAAATTAAAGAAAGTTTAAAATGAGAGATGAGGATTAAAGGAAAACGGTGTAAAATATTGTCACATTTCTGTTATCTTTATACATATCTTTATTTTTGTTCTTAAAAGTGTTGAAAGTTAAAAGTGTTAAAAAATGTTGGTGTCTACCAAACCCTAATCTCCTATCAAGCTTAGAGCGTGGGGTTTCAACCAGCTCCCCCCTACCACCACCCTCGGCTACAAGCTTTGATAGACATTTTTTGAGACCATCGAAGTTAGAAATGCCGGAATTTAATTTCCATCGGGGGCTGCATCATAGGAAGTAGAGACCTAAGGAACATTTATCAGATAACGCGCGAAATCGAAAGCAGAACAACAGTGACCTCTCCTTTATTTTTTTCTCTTATTCAGAACGACTTCATGAAAACTGATATTTTCCCTGGGTATTATTGAAAAGCTTATGACATGGTTTTCCTTTGATATTTCAACTTTTATGTAATGATCGAAGTAACAGTAAGTCAATTTTGTCATGGTGTAAAAATTGAAGGGTCAGATATGTAGCAAAGATTTTGCAATGGGTATCTACCTCTGCCGTTTAACAGAGAGTAATTAAGTGCTAATTCCACCATTTTTAAAGCACTTGGGGAAAACAGCAGTTATTAGATATTCATGTAATACCATGCAAAGCATGAAGACCTGGATAGTTAGCGTTGATAGGGCCTGGATAATAAGGAATGATCAGATCCTTCAGTAATCTTGTTCCACAATTACAGGTCACATTAGAGTGGTTTGAGAACAGCAGCTTTAATTATTTTTTGTTCGACTTTTTTCGACTTTTTGCAGGAATTCACGTAAAACACGCAAAGTAAAATCTTTTTATTTATTCTTGATATTACAAATTTTCCCCTTGAACAATGCATTATTTATAAAATCAAATGGTTGAGATTATTTCATTCGGTGTCGCTATATTATAACCGTTATAACTATTATTTTTTCCTGAAATTTTGGGAAAATATGGGGCAAGGCATGTGCCTCTGCCGCTCATTATCATTGGCTTGTTTGTGAACGTAAACTCAATTGTGAACGTAAGCCCAACCAATAACTTGTTTTTATTCTACTAATTTGGACCTTAAAAATTAAGAAAATTAAACCTTTTCGCAAAATAACAAGCAAACACATTCCTTCGAGCAAATAAAAGAGAAAAATAAAACTACTTGAAACGTATGACTGTGAAATTTCATTTTGTAAGCCAGAGGAATTTTCTGACCATTTTTCTTATTGAATTGAAATCTAGTTTACAAGCAAAAATTCGTTTACCGACTGCGTAGATTCAACATTTTTGAAGCATAAAGCTGTAAGGGTTTCACGAAATACACAAATACCGTGTCACTCTACTGATCATACTTTGTTCAGCCATTTTTCATTATACTTTCGCTCCAAAAAGGTCACTTGCCCTTGCAAAACGTAATAAAGAAGCAACTTGCCCAGGCCCATACCAACCAGCCTCACTTCCATGGTACCTCCTAGGATCAGGGGCGGAAAGTCTATCTAAGCGGAGCGCCACCATCAGTTGGCGCGGATCGTTCAAGAAAATTATTGGCTTTACAAACCCTCCAGATGGCCGGAAACGGTACTTCAGTACTTCTCATGTGTTTTAAGCTGGATGTAACCAACCTTGAAATACGAATGTCATAACTGCCACTTCTCAAATAATGAGAATAAAAAATCAATCTATAGCAAATGGTAATACATACACTAAATGAACCCCAAACTGGTCATTTCTGATCTGTGGCGTGGGGGATGAGACTTAAGGGAAACGGTATCTCCCTTTCCCTTTGGAAAAATTGTTAACTTCAGGAGGACGTAGATCGCAAATGCGGCAATATTTGAATAGATTTCAGCTTTAACGGTTTAATGGGAAAACCAAAAGTAGTTGTGTCCCCCTCCGAGAAACTTTCTTTGCGTTAGATTTTCTAGATGCAAAATGGTGCCATGTTTGGCAAAACGTTGAACTGATTATAGACCTGCGTTTTAGTATTTGCCTTTTGGGGGAGCAGTTATTCATTTTTAGACATTTTTCGATTTGTGCCGAATTGTTATAGGGGATAAGAAGTTTAACCGCACATGAACTATCCTAGAGAGTTTTCATTACCCGAGACGATTACATTACTTTGTGTTGTATGTATTGTTTAATGAATTTAAAGGGAAAAAAAACTGATTAGCCCTTGTGATGGGATATTTTATCTTTTACCATGGGTACATATTAAATATCCGTAAAGAAAGTGAACTCGCCCGACAATTCTAACTCAGTGGAAAGCTGAATGAAACAATCTTAAAGCTGTATTCTGCCAGTATTATACCGCATTTTTCCAATCATAGTATCAAGATACTAAAGCAGTTTTTATTCGATATTTCTCTTATAATAGTGGCAAATTGTACCTTGCAGAATGTTTACTTTTTTCATACGAAAAAAAGGACGGACCTATAGTAACTCGCAAGTTACTGGGTCCCATCTTCAGTGAGGTCTTCTCATAGGCAAAGATGAGTCAACTTTTTAAAGAATACGCTTCTGAGTAGCATGACGCGTTACTCGTAACTTCTACACTATCCCCTCACTTTTGAGACTCTCTGAGGTACAACAGCACTGCCTAAGACGCAAAATTATCAAGATGGTTGCACACCGCAAGACTGAAGGTATATGAGACGATAAATCCACGAGACCGAAAATGTAATATTGTTCTCACGAACGAAGGTTCTTCAGACTGAAAATCAAAAAGTGTTCACGAGAGAAAAAGAAAATAGCGTCCGCGAGACCGAAAATGAGAAACGTTTTGTGAGACTGACAATTAAAACGCGCTGACCTGTATTTATTTTCAGGCTCGCGGGTTGCTCTCATTTTCAACCTCGTGGACCTCTTCACCCTTTCGGTCTCGGAAACCCTTTCACATTTTGTATTTCGCAGATCTTCTCTTACTTTCGGTATCAAGGACCATTTCGCATTTAAATTTTCGGTCTCAGAGACATTCAGTCTCGTGGGATGTCCCTATCAAGACCACTGTTTAGAGATGAATGATTAGCTATTGTTATCTCAGCCCCAAGTAAATTGATGCAGGGAGCTGGTTTTGAGGTTATTGTGTATCCAAGTTACACAAATCCTCGAATATGTAATTATCAAGGTTTGTGCAATTTTCAATAGAGACAGTCAAATCATTTACCTTTCATTCGCGCAATTAGGATGCTATTTCTAAGTTAACTTTAATTACTTTTACGTAGGCCTAATAATCTACGAACAAATATTAAGCCTACTCCCCTTAAAGACACAATTGCCGCTGTTGGAAAGTACTTCATGTAAGAATGGAAACAAACAGGAAACAAAAGTTTATTGAGTCACATCGATAGTAGTGAATGGTCTGATTCGGAAAATCCTCGGATTGCTGGCTTCAGAGATCTAAGAACGTATGAAACACTTTAAGTTCAGTAACAACATTTTATAATCATCTCGACGGTATCATTGATTAAGAAACATTGGTGGCAACATAACATTTTACGTTAAACTGATCGAAAATAGTTATTTGTAGTAACAGTTTACAGGGATAAATGAACTTAACGGTTACCTAAAAAATTTACCTTACCGACAAACCTCGTGCAATGCAACTACCAGCTAGATACCAATCACTCGTCAACGTTGAAAAACACACACATTTGATTGTCAAGCTGTCACACTTTATATACACTATATCGGCATGCCTTTATGTGGCTATAAGCCTACTGTGTATATTTTTCGGTTATAAAATGCCACTGTTGAAGTGTATTGTACAACCTTAAGGAAACGGAAACAATAACCGGGGCAAGTTCCTTTCTTTTTCCACGTAAGGTTAACGTGAAGTTTTGTGTGATACTTCTTTGCAAAAGGTCAGAACCGTGGAGACGGTCCTGGGCAACAAGAGTATATATACTTGTCATTAAATAGTGGCAAGTTTGACGACACATTATGTGATATATGAGAGAGTTACATGTACATTCATGACAGGGTGTAGATATCGGCATTTTCATATCAGAATAACGCTGCTGAGGTGCACCTCAACCCGTCCGATATTATCGTTCGACCAAGTGATGGATCAGTTATAAGTTTTTTTCTATCAATCTAAAGTAGCTTAGGCTTATTCCACATCAACATAAGCTGGTGCTTACAACTTTTGAATTTTAAAATTCCTAATGAAGCTTTCTTCGGTCATATCTGTGTAATTTATTGGCAACTGAGCTCTCTTTCAACCAGACCTTTCTGAACAGGGTGTCGTATTCACTATGGCCGGTGAGCTGTTATTCGGAAGATGATCCAACAAAATTTCATTCTTTTAAACCAATTTGAAAACGCCCAGTAATCCGGCATTAGGGTGTTTGGGGGGAGGGGGTGGGGGTTCTTTCAGTTTCAAACGATCTTTAACTGGATTAAACAATCAGTTCATAGGAGGTTCAACGTCTACCTCATAGAGAGTAGTACTAAGGGAATTTCATGCACAGCTTCAACATTGCCCTCCGTTATGGCCTTTTTTCCCTTTGCGTTTGGAATTTTATTCGAGAGTATCAACTAGGTGTTATATAAATGAAGAAGAAAGTTAAATTTTACCGTCTTTACTTCCAGAAACTTCTGGCTAACTTTCCGTAAAAGGCTTAAAAATTTGTCGTCTGCCTCTGGAGTCCGTTTGCATAATGCCTAGTGCAAGAAAATTCAGTAAGTTGTGACTTACTTCCATTAAGCAATCGTTTCCAGTTTAACAAAACAAACCAGTGACGTAGCTAGACATTTTCCCGGGGGGGGGGGGGGCAAGCGCTCAACACCCAACACCCAAATTTTCCGATTTATTTTTCTAAGTGTGAAAACCACTGGAATATGGAGGTAACTGGTTCTAGGCCATGTATAGCGGGTCGGCAGCCAAAGAAAGGAATTTATCATCCTGTCTTGCCAAAAAGCTAGTTACAATAGGTAATTCGTCGCCAAATGGAATTGTGAAGCACATTGTTATTACCCTCATTGAAGACTTGGTAAGAATTAGTAATATCAGCTTATACTTGAATTCCAACCAGATAGTTAAGTCAAAATTTGATCCATGCCTGAGTTTCAACTTTCAAACTAAGCTAGCCTTAAAAGTATGGAACGGTTAATAACTACAAGTTGTACTCTCTGAGCGCAAGCCTGAACTGACAACTCCCTGGCCTGAAGTGGCTGATTACTTTCCTCTATGTCTCCGAGATATGATTCTCCCTTCCACTACGTGTCAGATTCATGCTTGAGCGTCGATTGTGGTAGGGGGCGGGGACATGTTGTCCCACACTTTTTGAGTGGAGGGGACACTAACGTAAGTGCCCCAGGCCCTAATGTTTTGTAACCTAAACTTAAACGTTAGGTACTACCAAAACTGTATACACGTAGGTCAGTAAGGCATCTTCTACCGACTACGATGTATTTTTAGTAACGATAATGGCGCGGCCGATATTTGCGCTGGCATTCTTTCCAGCGTATTTACCTTTCACATTACGGAAATGTTCGCCCACTCCGAGCGCTTGCAGTCTCATTGCTGTTCTTTTTATCAGTTGCATCTCACACATAATTATTCACATTATTTATCGATCTTTATAATTTTGTCTATTTTTTGTGTGAATAGGCCAGCACGTGCGGTAATGAAGGCGCAAATCATTCAGGAATTAAAAAAAGATCAATTGTCCGCCTAGCTATGTTTAATGAAAGGTGTTATCTTCAGTGAGAAACCAAAAAGCAGGCTGTAAATGGAAAAAATATTTTAAGAAAACTGAAAATATTTCGATCACAGTCTACATGTTATTTTTTTCAGTAAAGTAAATGATTTCAAATGCAAAAATTTGACACGTGCACATCACACATTTGTATAACACATTTGATTCGACCATTTCGTATATGGACTATTATATGGGAAATCAAATCACACTGACACTTTAATCTGGAATCAGAGGTAAACAACTAGTCTATGCTATGGAGAGGTGTCGTTCGAAAGAATATAGGGGCGTATTTTAACATTTTTGTATCAACATTCTTGCACCGGTATCATACAACGGCGTCTCAGTAGCACCAGGGGATACCGCTCCCCCGTCGATTTGTGATTTTCCAGCAGTAGATTGCATTGTGCTCTTGATCAATTCACGGATTTAACCATGTCCATTAACAATGATTCTCAAATAGTCAGTCGGTCAGTCAGCCAGTCAGTTAGTGCAAACTATCAGAACGTTTGCATAAATCCTTTGCACATCACAAATTTCGTTGTAATTCTGATCAGTATAGAGCACATCCGGTCTTTAAATTAAAATTGATCGTAGTCCGTGGACTTACCCACATTTTCTAGGCCGTGTTTTGAAAACTGTAGTTTTCCGAGCAACTCCAGACACTGAAGCATTTATGCATTTAAGCATTTATGAGAACAAATTTGATCAGATGAACCCCCTCCCCACTTCATCAAATCGAAAAATCAAACCGATGCCCATAGGTCAATTGTTTACAAAGGTTGTGCTTCAGGGCATCTTTATATATGTGAGCTGCCAGCGGGACTGGTGTTAAATTGTAGCTCAGGAAATGTCTCAATCGTTATCAAAATTCAAAAGATTTCAGAGATCGGTTTCACCACCAATCAGACACACATCATGGGCTTAGCCTCTTTGTTCGTGGTCTGAAAGGAAGGGTAGAAAAAAAGAGAAACTGATTCGTCTATTGTCCTAACGTGTGATGATAATACAACGGGATGCACTTGGTGGATAGGTCGTTTTCAAGGTAAAATGTGTGTTTTTTTACTAGAAATGAGGAGTTTAAATTTACACCCTGTTACAGATGACAATTTTACTTTGTTCGTTTGCCTTACACTTTTGATGCGTCCTCCGTTGAAAATGTTGGAACCCATAGTCTGTCAATGCAATAGGGAGCTCTCCAATGACGTTAAAAGGAAAGAGTTCTTAAAATAAAAGATAAAAGCAACAACTTAAGTGCTGAAAGCAACAGAGTTTCAATTATTAGCCTTTTCTTCCTGAATAAATAGAAATCAAGACTCATGAGAACATTCTATACGACCTTCATTTCAGTAAGATCGTTGGCTTTGTATCAGAGAACTCCCTGCTTAATTGATTTCAAACGTAGGATGGGAAGAAACAAAAACAAATTATAATTACATGTGTCAAGCGAATACAACCACGGGCTTCCTTTTCATATTCCACTCCGGGAACTAGAAAAATGAACCGACGTGAACTGAAACAACTTAAAAAAAGTTCATTACAGCTAACTTCTGAGCATAGCTGATAGTGTTATTGTAATAAAAATGGTCAAGATTCTGGTATCAAATTCGACGGTCAGTGCGAACAAGAAGTTTCTCAAGTTACCTTTCATACCTTTCTAAACGTATAAGCAGTGGCGTAGCTGAATTTTTTTTCGCCGGGGGGGGGGGGGCTATGGGGGAGCTGGATACTGTTGTAGGGGGGCTGGAGTTTACTAAGCGTAGCGCCACCATCAGTTGGCGCGGAGCATACATACAAAATTTTGGATATTTACACCTTCCAGATGGCTTTAAATGGCATTTTCCTGGTTTAAATGTCTTTCATTCTGGTGAGAGTTTTTTTATTTTTCTCAGAGTCACATACACTTTTGAGGTACTGATTAGCTCAGTCCATTACTCCACTGGACTATGTATCCTCGGATTGCAAATCCGGAATCCTGCTGAATGTTGCAAGCAACTGTTCCAATGCAGGCCTGAGTAAGGTTTTTCTATAGGCGTAGGGGAGCAATTCAGCTTGGGTGCGGATGATTTTTGCCCGAAAATGTAATTCTGCCCGTAAGACAGTCAAAGCATATTGAACAGTTTTGTCTCATTTTGAGAGCGCCCTCACTTTTTCGTAGATTTTCTACCACAGTGTATCTATAGTGGTTTCATAGAAATCGTTAATTATGTATGTCACTTCAATTAATTTAGTTTGTTCAGCCATTTATTCATTCCTCATTATGCCTTAGCTCATATAAAGTTAACTTGTCCATACAAAACTCACTGAAGAGCCACCGTACCAGGCTAGAAAACAACCAGCTAAGGTTCTGTACTAATTCAATAGCAAATTAAGGACAACGAACTATTCAGGTTTCCATAGATATTATGTCACATTGTATCCTCTTTGTTCACTCATAATTTTGTCAATCCATGTCTTAACAACATCTTTCACCGGCCAAAAATATCCGTTGCACACTCTTCCCCACCGCACTTACTCGATTAAAAAAAACCCTTGTAAATTGGTTTCTACGAAGCAGTGGGTATGTTTATTCATATCATTTGATTCCTCCACTATTAAGAAGGGGAATATATAGTTTCCTACTGAATATGAACACTGTAAAGAATCAGTTGTTTACAAAAAAAATATCATTGTTTAATTTTATAAACCACATTTTGTTTAAAATGTAGTAATACATTTATTATACATTCAATTCGATTCAATATTAAACATTTTTACCAAGGCTAGATATTAAGCTTCCACACAAAAATGGACTCGTCCAAAGCACCAAAGTCAGAAAGAGGGCATGAAAAGGCTCAAAGTTGCATTTGCTAGCACTTAAGGTTTCCTCCACTAATACTTTCTTTGGAATCATATTAGTAAAATGATTTTCATTCGATTTCGTTTCATATAAGAGGTAAATTTCCAATTAAGATACAGATTGTCAAGTAAATTCATACAAAAAGTGGGCGTAACCTTGACTTGTTCATTACCACGGTCGTTTTAGAATCTAAGCGGAGTTTTCACATTAAGCGAAAATGAGACAACTGTTCAATATGGCGTATGTATAAATTCGTAGTTCTCAGACTTTCGAAAATGGCATTCCACAGGCTTATAAAGGGGATTCAAGCAGTCGCTATTTTAAGTTTCAATTGCAGATAAACGTTCTGTCCAAACTAATTTCAGCCATAAAAACCAAGCGGAGCAACGCCACTGGTTGGCGCGGAGCGTACAGAAAATTTTGAAACATCCGACCCCTCAGACAGTTGAAAATGACATTTCCCGGGCTTATAAGGGGGTCTAAGCAGTTGCTATTTTGAGTTCCCTTAAGCAAAAAATGCTCACTTGAAACTTGAATTCTGCTATGAAGCGGTCTAAGTGGAGCACCACCATAAATTGGGGCGAAACGCACAGGAAATTGTGAAAACTCTTCAGAGAGTCAAAATTGTCATTTCCTATGCTTATAGGGGGTCTAAGCAGTCGATGATTCGAGTTAACGTTTGCAAAAAAATGTTCACTAGTTGGCGCGGAGCGAACACAAAATTTTGAAAAATCGGACCCCTGGGACAGTCGAAAATGACATTTCCAAGGCTTATAAGGGATCCAAGCAGTTGCTATTTGATTAGAAAATTACCAGATAAACTGTATCAGTACCAACCGATGCAACATTTCCGCATGTTTTCGGTGGAAAACTACAAAACGGAATTGAAAACACACTAATGAATTTCACTCTTTTGCGACTCTTGGCTAATTCAACATATATTGATAAAATTGTGTGACTGCCCGAACTACCGACTTTATATGATTATATGATTTTACTTTTGAAAAATGTAACATAACAACGTGTGGTTAAACGAATTTTCAAGACTTATGGGAAGACATTCTCACGTTGCATCATTAAAGTATCGAAAAACAAATTACCCGCTTTTCATAACTATTGCCAACATTTTGCTCTAGAGCAGGATAGATGGCAAACTTTTGGCCACCTGAACACCCTCCTGTCTGTCCGTTGAATTAATTTGGCAATTGAAAACGTCCCATCATTCTCTTAACCTTTGCCCGAATATTTGACCATTTCAGGCAATTTTTGCAAGACTTCACTATGAAGTAGGGACCATGAAAACCCTTTTTTACATTTTACCCAAATGTGTCGCAGATCTTTGTTATTTTCCATAAAAAATTTTACTTTAAATATAGCGTTTTCTGTTTTTCGGCAAAGATTTGAAGCGTTTAAAATAATCAGTCATTTCGGGTATTGTGTTACACAAGATTTAAAAGCAGACTTAGGAATGAATTGTTTCTTTCAAGCCACAGGCTTCCCACGTGTGTGGCGATTTTTTATCTGTTTGAATTTTGTAACTATGTTACCCTTACGATGAAACTTTTCCATTTATTATATTAGACAATTTCGATATTCGACAATTTCGGGCATGAAGTTGTGATTATCGGTGAAGTAAAAGTCACGAATAATAGCTTTTTGCGCTGCCGAAGGTGTAGCGACATTTTACAATCTTGACTCAGATTTTCATGAAAATTTCATTGCGACTTTATGACGTTTCTTTCCTTTTTTCGGGCATATCTTTTTTCAGATTTCGGCCACATTTAGGAATTTTCTGATTTTTTTTTTTTTTTTTTCGAAAATTAAAAGCTTGTCCGAATTTTTTCCAAATTCCTGCCCGAATTTAGACTTTGCCAAAATCGTACGCCACTGAGTACATCCACTTCACCCAAGAGCTAAGTGAAGTCCTGTGAGGCAATAGTGTTAAGGTTGCGACCCTTGAGACTGCATTGACCCAACATGGGTATGGCAAAGTGCAAATTCCTTCCAACCATATTTGATTCAAATAATCTACCCACCACACTAAGTATGATTTGGGAACAAATTTGTGCACACCCACGAATTGAAAAAGAACCCTACAGGAGATAGAAACAGGCCAAATGCTAGGAGCACACCTTAATCCACACCAAGGTAGCCACTTTCAGCCACTCCAAATCTGCTAGAAAATGATTCATCCAGAAACCGACGAGCAAAAAGTAAAGAGATTCCGAACATATGATGGTAGTCACAGTCTGCCTGAACTTATTCCGAAATTCGGAGTGGGCCACAATTGCAGAATACCCTACAACCGCGTGGATCTATTGCAAGTGTATCTACGTCACAGTAGCCGGTTAGCCCGCACTGATTATTATCATCGGCCAGCATGAATATAATTTTTTTTGCCAGTGAGGGCTCCTGGGGGAGGGGACTTGGCGATTCAGTGGGGACCCCAAGCCCCCCCCCCCCACCCCGTAGCTACGCCACTGCGTATAACAACATCATCCGCAACAAGCAAATGCTTAGATCTAAAAGATGCTTTCGTTTTCATGAAATTTAAAAGTATAAATTTTCTTGTTTAAATGCAATATTTGGTATCTGATGTAATTGCAGTTATTTCGATTTTCACGGTAATTTGATTCACAAATTACGATTCAGTCGTAAATGTGGACATCGAAAATGTCGCAAACACAATTTTAATTAGTACACTACAAATTAACAAATTTTTACCATTAAATATATCACTATCAGGCGTCATTGCGTTATTGTTAATGAAGCATGTAAAATAAACCATGCGAGAGAGAGAAATTCTGCAGGATCTGGACATAAAAAACGAGGAATGAAGTTTTACGATCAATTTTGGTATTTCGTGTCGCAACCCAAAAGCGGTAAGAAACACACACACATCAGGGAAAAGTCTAAGGATAGAGAGGGAAAACCGCTATTTAAGGGGTTTTTGCATTTCAAGGTTGGGTCATGGGGGGTTGTTACCCACCCCACCCCCGTGGCTACGCCACTGTCGTTGTTACATAAATAATGACTTGATAGCCGTGGGCTGCAATAATTCTTGAACATAGATGGAATAACAATACCACTGATATAAACAAAATCATATTTGAATGTGTCTAAAGCTGCGGTCACACTACAGCGATATCGGATCGGACTCCGATCCGATTTTTTTCAGGAAAGATCAAACTAGTGGGTTTCTTATGTAGACGGTCACACTACAGCGATTCCGAATTCGGATTGCTTCCCGACATAGAAGTCCGATCCGAATTATTTTTTTAATCGGATAGCTGAGCGATATTTGTCGGAAAGCTTTCCGATTTTCTCAATTTTGTCCAATCATTGCCCGTGTTTAAGCTGACGTCATGCCTAGTAACTGTTCGTTCGAGATCAGCTGTACGTGCGCCGGTCACACGACCAAGTCACCAGCATGATCGAATGAGTTTAGGAAGAATTTTCTGGTTTAAAATGACTCGTTTTACATTCTGAATGACACGATGTCAGACCCAACTTGCACGAATCCACGTTTATCATCAAAAGGCTGAAAAGATTGACAACAATGGTACGTGCCTTCGTGTTTTGTGGTAGAAGTGTTTTGCCCGGTGTTTCCACAAGCGGAGTTTCCGTAATGCTGAGCAGCCTACGAATTGTGTAGGCTAGCGTAGGCCTAGGCCTAGGCTACTTTGTATACAATCATCGTGCCGTGATGTATTAACGTTATATAACGTTCGCGTAATGGGCCTAGGCCTAGCTAGGCTATATCATGACCTTCAGAATACTTAGTGTACCGTCGAATGCGCACCTAACTGAGCTCTATGATTCAAGATTTGTATATATAAGGTTCAGTAATGCAGATGTGCACTCGACTGTCCCGGAGTCGACGGTCATCATATTAGTATTAGGCCTAGACCTATACACGTTAAGCCTAGGTGAGAAATTGACAATGGTCAAAACTTTATTGACAATGAACTGTTTTTCTAGCGCCATTCTTCTGTTACTAGCCTGTAGCTAGCCTACAAACCGTTGTCATCTACTTTTATTTGTTCTTAGCCTGAGCTAGGCCTAGTAGTTCATATAAGAAATAAATTGTAATTGAATTAGCCTAATTGGTCACAGTGAAGTAAGATTAACGTAAGGCATGGCTTACAGTACCCGGGCCTAAGTTAGGCCTTGCCTAGGCCTATGCTCAAATTGCGAGGGCAAGGTTTACACCCCTAACGTTACTCTCTTGGACACATGGAATGAACCTAGCCTGTGTTACCCTACAGACCAAACGTTATCGATTTTGAACAGGGATCTGGGTAGGTTTAGTTATCATAACCTACTGGAGTGGCAAGAAAAATTTGTAAATGTAAACAAAAACTTACTGCAAGCCCACGACCTAACGTTAGGCCTAACTAGCCACCTTAGCAATAACCTAAGTAGGGGCCTAAGGCTATGCGGAAACTAGGCTGTCGATAGGCTAAGTAAGTAAGCCTAGGGACTAGCCTAATTAGACTTAGTAGATGAAAGTGATCATATAATCCGATGCAGCGTTCCGTTCACTTCTTGTACAGGCCTAGGCCTACAAAGAAAAGGCCACTGTCAAACAGGGCTGTGTATTCGTTATAAGAGGAATGAGCCTAGGCTAGATCATGTAACGAACACCAGCTCTGTTTGAGGGCTAGGTCTAGGTCACTACGTACAAACCTAGGCTAAGCATATAGCCCTTAATAATCAGGTCCCTATACACACTACCATTCATTTCACTTTGCTCAACGAAGCACTTGGTGAGCAGTACAGCCTGCAATAGGCCTAGGCGTCCTGGGTGGTGTCGTATGTACTACATGCAACTTTGTTCACAACTTTGTTCTACCCATCGATGCACTCCTGGTTAGAACTGTTTGGGCAAATGTGAGGATCAATTTTACATAGTGGCAGAGGCAAAGCTATGTAAATACTACTCAGAATTTTGGCAGTGCTGCAGGCTACATAATACGTATACACGTTAGGACTGGGCCTAACTCTCAGCTAGAGTGGACTGCCTATATTTACAAGTCATTTGGTGGTTTGAATTGAAAATAGGTTCTGCATCTATTACATTCTGTTTAACCCTGTAGGAAATAAAAGAAACAATAAATTTTAGGACATAGCCTCCATTGAGGAAATTTAAAAGTTTCTGGTGCCGTGCAAATTGTGGTCTGGGACTAACACATACATGTCTCATACTTTTTAGAGTGGAATTTTGTCACTGGAAGCAGCATAATTTACGAGCGTTTGACTCATTGATTAACATTTATCTTGCCATATGCACCATGCTTTCATTAAATACCATAAAAATCTTGGGGTGGAAAATGATAAGAACTAGAAAAAAAAATTCAGTGTGAAATTTAAGTGTTACATAATGTATTGACTTCTTGTGCCCTGTTTGGTGGTTAATTTGGTTAGAACTCCATGGTGGATATATCATACCAATTTGTGATACTAAAGATGGCAAAAAAGTCAGTACTAAATAACTATTACTCTTTTCAAATATTTCGAATGTGTATATCCAAATGAAAAAATAATCATACATTGGTACAACATGTATACTATACATCCAGTCATCTGAAAATAAACAAATAGTAACCAAACCACCTGAGTAAGTCACTTTCAGCTCAGTACAAACTACCAAACACAGTTAAGGCTAAATAGTGTGCAACATCATATATTAAGAAAAAGATACAAGCACAATTTTGTCTGTGTTCTTATAATTCATGAAATGTTCTTTATTTTTTTTAAAATAGTACAAAAGAAGATGGCTTCATTTTGGGTTGAATCTAAACTGCAGATGTGGCAGGATGCAAGCATCACAGAATGAGACCATGGATGAATAGATGACCGAAGCTTAAGCACAATACACCAGCTGATAGTGAGTACAGTAACTACTATATTTCAAGAAAGTGAGAACTTTGAATACCAAAAGGCCAGGAATGAGTTGGTTAAGATAATGATGTGGTTTGTACTCCTGGGTCAGTTGTGCATGTGCATAATGAACAATTGAAAACAAGTGGGCAAGCCATGAAGTTGCAGATTTCATTTCCACTAATTTGAAAAATCAAATTCACATGACTAAGGAAGAGTTGCAAGCCACTTGTTTGCAAGTTTCACCTTTGACCTCCTTATTTTGACCTGTTATCCCACCAGTAAGCAAATCAAGTTCACCCACACTGTTTTGCTTACACATACACACCCAAATTTCTAATGTTAGTGAAAACCATCTGCCGTAAATGGCAAATTCTGGGCATGCAGCAATGAGACACATTAGAAGCACCACATCCAGCAATCTGGAAGCATTTTTAACAATTTATTTGTTATTGATCATGGGTTTTTTTTTCTTCTTTTTTTTTCTTCAGGAGATAAGGGAGCTTATAACTTGAGTTATTACAACTCCACACGTCCGACCTTGGTTGCTTGTGTTGTGAGCACGAAGGAAGAAATTTCAACAGCCCAGCTTTCAAACCCACTTGACAAGAAAAAGATTTTCAGTGTCATAGCCAGGATTCTTTTCAAGGGGTGGGCATTTAGTAAGTTGTTTGATTGCGTTGTCAAGAACCAATGGGGGTGTACAAAATTAGGGGGATCCTGTAAACAATGATTAACAATCAGGTTCCAAATAAATAATTTAAAATAAGTTTGTGTTAAAATATTTGCCTATGTTTTTGAACTTTTAACAGCCTGTGACAAGGGGGGCATAAGACAATAACCTCCCTGGCTATGCCACTGCAAGTCTGTCTAATGAAACTGTGCATATCACATGGTATAACCAATATTTAGTGTTACCATTTCAACAGCATTTAATAACTGGATTTCTTGCAGGAAGCAAAAAATATATGAAAAACTTTCTATCCGATTTAGTAGAAAGGCAATGATTCTTCAGCATTTTCAAAACGGAATATTGACTGCTAGCTATTGGGATATGACTCCTAAGTGCTGCTGAGGAGCTGGAGAAGAACAACTGGAGGTGGAACAATAAATAAAAAAAACTTTACCAGTGAAATCTAAAGGTCTGTATACATGAGCAACATTTGCAAAACATTCTCAAAAACATTTCCAAAACTTCCACCTGCAACAAATCCAAAACATGCTTGTTTTCGGTTTGTTGCACAGTGTAGACAGGATATACGGCATATTTGAAAATGTTGCAAAGAAATGCCCTGTCAATTCTTTTCAAAACATTTTCAAAATGTTTTCAAATTTTTTTTACTCTGTCTACACTGTGCAACAAACCGAAAACAAGCATGTTTTGTGTTTGTTGCAGGTGAAGTGTTTTGAGAATGTTTTACAAATGTTCCTCATGTATGCAGGCCTTTATAATTCTAGAGTGAATAAATGAATCCATTGTACTGTGAACATTTGACTCCTTCACTCCAAAGTGCTAATATTTTAATATTCTGTTGTGATCAAAATTTCTGTTAATTTAAGCAGGTTCCTGATTAACAGAGCTCCCAGATTTCAGCTTAGACTTGTATCTTGAAATCCTTGGAATATTTCATTCTTCACTCTTTTCTCAAGTTCTCTGCATTTTCGAACCCAGTCGACTGTTTTCGCCAATAAAATTATAATTGAAAAACGTCAAATGGTTGTTTTTGTTGTCTTGTGAACTTTTTCAGCTAGAAAGTTAGCTCAGAGCTTCCGGGCCGGCGATTTGTTCCATGAAATCCCCGAGAGGAGCTTTGCATTGGTAACCTACTCACAGAGGCTATGGCGGGGCACTAGACCTAATGCCGTTTGGGGACGGTTGGTCATAGCCGCCTAGACATCACCGACCTACTGAGAAAGATCTTCCCTCTACACGTTTATTAGTTTTGCAAACAATGAATGACTCGTAGCAAATCGAGCGATCCGCGGGTTTGAATCTGAAATAAATCCCCATTCGAACAGCATCCGGGGGTTTCGCCCACTGGATCCCAATCGCAGGACCAGCTCTTTAGGCTCGGTTTCGGACTGTGCCCGAAAAACCATTTTGGCCATAGGCGAGCGGGTGAAATTTTTTTTTTTTTTGAGAGGGATCAAGTGCAATTTTTTGCCTGAATATTCAATAATGTCACCGTTTATCATGGTTTGCCCATGTTATTCCCGAATAGACCAACTGCTTTTGCGAGTGCCCCCCCCCCCCCGCCCCTGCAACCCGCCTCGTTCGCCTCTGTTTTTGACATTCTGACGTCGCATTGTTATTCTCTGAAGTTTGCCAATAATCGCAGCATGCTTCTCAAAAGCAGTCCCAACTAGCATCCTTCCTGTAAAATTTCCCTTAGGATAATATCACCTTGAAAGACAACTTCATGAACTAGGAGAAAAACAATATTAAATAAAACCAAAGCTGGGTAGACGCCACTAGTTAATAGTGGGCCAAGTTCCCGATTTTTCTAAACACACAAAGGCTATATCAGGAGTTGATGTAAAAAAACTATATACCGGTCTGTTCTGCCTCCATTCCCCGCCAAATCGAAGTCATGAATTACGTCACAAACAGATCACACGGGCGTTGTAATTTATCGGAGCCAAAATCGTGCTAGTGTGACCAGCCTTCCGATCCGATTTATCGGAACGATTTAAAATCGGATCGGAAAATTTTGAATTTGAGTTGTGTCATTTTTTATTGTTCATAAGAAGCTTCGTGGAAGCATGTGTTCCGAAAGTGTTTTAAGATTTTCCATCCAGTTGTATGAAACAAAACCTTGTCTCCTTCGAGTTTGTAAGCTGCCTAAAACTGTATGTGGCTAAACCTTCGTTGCTACGTTATTTTCAACATCTAAACATTTAAGCCACTTACATGAAGTTGACATGTTATGGACGTGAGGATTTAACATTTGGTAAATGCTGGAACATTTAGTTGTTCCTAACTGTGCAACAATAAATCGAACATGGATCATGCCATTGACACCATATCTCCCCGAACTGAAACCGAAGATTTGAAGATAGTGGTTTGTAAGAGCAGGAACTAGTAACAACTCTCTGTGAGTTTTGCTTGCACCTACCCTATCATAAACATGATGGGTAGGTAGATGAGATTTAACGAAACACCAATACGAATGTGTAATGTAGTGTCAGTCAACTCGATAGATATTTTAAAGTTTAAATTTATTTTCCCAGTCACGGTATGGTTCAAGTTCAAGTTTAGTTTCCCTTTAGTCGCCTCTTACGACAGGTGGGAAATGCCGTGGGCGTATTCTACAAACCTCGGCGCACAGGGGGGAACTCTTTGGTGAGAGGTCCTAAGAGAAGTTTAAGAACGTGAAAACATTTGGTTCTCACTTGTAGATCTTTGTTCCTCATCATCTGTTCCTTTCTTCATCTTTAGTCACCAGTGGCGTAGCTAGGATTTTTTCCGGGGGGGGGGGGGGGCGGGGGGCGGCAAAGGTATGAAATTTCCCCCAAATTTTTCCCGGTCAATGTGTATGTATTTCATATAAAAATGCAAATTTACAAGTATAACAACATTACCATGTCATTATGTTATATTACCTGCATTTTTAATCTTTAAGTATAACATAGAGCAATTGGAAATAACAGCTCCTACTATATTATTTTGGTGAACAATATCTGATTTATTTGTATGTACTAACGTAGTGGCGTACCCAGAATTTCACTGGAAGGGGGGGGGGGCATGCAGTATGGTCAAGGGGAGGGGTCTCCGGAAGTTTGTTGACGTTTTCAAGGAGTCTAGATGCAAAATAGTGCATGATTTTCGACTTTGACAGGAACAGTGTGAAAAAGTTGAATCGTGGTGGCTCATGAGGATAAAACTGAAACTTTTGTGTCTTTACATGCATTCTTATGCCATTTATGCTACCTTACGAAGTTAAACTTGTCATTACATTTGCACACTTTTAGGAGTCAAAATAAAAGAGCATTGATCGGTATAGGATTTGTGGTATTTCTTGGCCACAAAACCCTTATTTTGTCATAAAGATTATTTAAGCGGAGCGCCACCATTAGTTGGCGCGGAGCTTAGAGAAAATTTCCAAAAATCAGACCCTTTAGATGGTCGGAAATAGCATTTTCCAGACTTATACGAAGAATCTACCCAGTAACTACCTTCTTTTGTCATTTGCAAATGAAGTCCTTCCTTTAAGATATGGTCGCAAACTGCAAAGTGATCAGAGAGTTAAGGGGTAATCTGACCCCAAAATGTAATTTTGCCCAAAAGACTGAGCGAAAGGCCACCATTGGTTGGCGCGGAGCGTAACAAATTTTTCGAAAATCAGACCCCTCAGATGGTCAAAATAGCGTATTCATGCTTGTTAAGAGAATCTAAACATGTAGTCATTATTTTTATCGATGCCACCAGTGGGAAACAGTGTCTACTTTTTAAAGTAAAAATTGGAATTTGACAGAATATGCCTATTTGTAGGAATTAAAATATTGGCATCACTGAGGGACGTAATTGCAGGGACAATCCTTCTCCTTTGAAAGTTTTGAAAAATTGGGTGTCCTTATATGCAATATGGTGCCACATATGCTATCTTTTGAAGTAAAATCTGCTTAATAAAGTTTAATTACTTCATTTAAAGAACAAAGAAAATGGCATATCTGAGGGGGGTGGCCCCCTTCCCTTCGTACGCCACTAAAAGGAGGCTTAATAGTGGCTCGATAACACAGGATATCCTGTTAGAACAGCAGTCTGTTAAGTGAAGAAGGCTGCAAGGTACTAATGCACCCGTTTATTGTTACACCCCAAGTCAGCAGAAAGCTTTTTTCCCGAACTAGCCTGTAAGCCTCCAAGGATTAGGCTAAGTAACAAAATCTAAGTATGCCAATGGATCCCATTCATTCTAATTTCTAGACTAACTTTAAGTTAATCGTTGGCCATGGATTGTTTCAGCCCCATCCATCGTTATGTACACAGAGTAAAACCGGTATAGCTATATTACTAGCTTGCGGGACAATATAATATACTCGGGGGGGGGGGGGGGTACGTTTGTGACTTGTCAAATTTCACATCCTTTTACTGAATTCTCAAAGTGTACAACGCAGAGACTGTGTGCAAGGGGATAAGTTTGGGTTTACAGCCTTTCAGTGTTAGTTGTACTGTATCAGCTGTTGTTAAATTCCTGAATAACAGCCTCATGTGCACTGAAATGCACTGATCATAAAAACCGCGCGTATACAAGAGAACATTAAATCTGCTACGCGGCGAGGACATTTCTGTGGAACGCGAGTAGGGCCGGTCCTTGCGACACTGACGAAATCTCAAATCTTGGTTAATTTGTTGCATGAAAATACGAATTACGTATGAGAAATGTCTCAGAATTTTTTTTTCTAACAAAAATTGTGAAAATTTTTTGTTAGAGTAAGAAAATTCATCAATTTCCCAATTTCATCAAATTTCCCCAATTTTTTCCAGGGGGGACTTGCCCCCCTGCCCCCCCCCCCCCCAGTAGCTACGCCATTGTTAGTCATGGAATGTAAGGCCTGGAAAGCCGGACCCATTGGCTTACTATCCCAGATAACTTCAACAGCTGATTGACGAATGATTTTATGTTACAATCTACCACATGGGCGTCCGCAAGGGGGCACTTGCCCCCCCCCTCCCCGGAAAATCAAACTTGTGAAAAATAAAATTAATCGAAAATTAATATGAAAAAAATGTAAAATAAATCATCAAAATATCTTCACTCACAGCGTTAGTTTCTACTGAAATATGCGAACATTTGACCAGGATAGCAAAAGAGAAGATAGTATGCTGAAAAGTGAAATCGTAATTTGGGGACCATCATTCGTGATATCTATTGGAAATTTGTAATTGTAAACTCCATGCCAAAATCGTACTAGTTGTTAGGTATGTAGTGTGCATATGGCATCCGACTATTGATGTATGCGTTGGTCTTGGTTTGGTCCCATACTGATTTCAAGTGGCGATGCGCGGATGTAACTGGGATATACAAGGTGAATATGGGGGCGGGGGGGGGGGGTATGATTCATTATTGGGTAACGGATATAGGCCTATATAGGCTGTTTGACAGGTGCAAGTTTTTTCGTGCATAAGCGTGCGAGGCCGTGACCGAGAGGCTGATTTCCCTTCAACAATTTTTTACATTGAAAATTCTAAAAATCTTCAAAATTACGGACATGAAATTCCTGTTTCAGGGCTGGGTTCATGCAGCTCATAACACTCGCCAAATGTCGTTTCCGGCCATGTGGAGGGTTTTTAAGACCCAAAATTTTCTTGTACGCTCCGCGTCAATCGATGCTGGCGCTAGGCTTACATAGTGTACACAATTCAATCATCCATGAATGACCTTGCCCCCCCCCCCTTGTAAAAATTTCTGGGGACGCCAATGATCTACTATTAGAGAAGAACTGTATACATCTATTAAGATACCTTGTGCGCTAAACATTTAGTACCATTTACATGATAATGTAAGTCAGTCGTCGCAACAACCACTGTGGGAAACGCGGAGCCTAAAATCAATGAGTTTATGATTAAGTGACTAATTAGGACCTGGGTTTGAAACATCACGAAATGCTCTCTGTCTTCGATCGAAAAATCTCCTGCAAAATTTAAATCAGTAATGTAAGTTACGTACACAACTATAAAATAAACAAAACAACAAGAAAAACATCAAAGTACCTGTCTAATTCCTGCTATTTCTCACAAATCCTCTTTGTACTATTGCACTGTTACATATCACATGTAAAGCTACAAAAAATATGCATACCTCTGCCCTCACTGTGCTCTTTACCACAATGTCGTTGCCAGGTTAAATTTCGCAAAAGTTAAATCTTTTACGGGCATAATATGGGCGGATGCTTCACCCGTGGAGCAATCCTTGCCTTGAGTTTTCTTTTTGAAACGTACATAGAAACAGGCACGTATGAACGAATAGACCTAACTCAACCCGGCCGGACGAAAACACAAACGCTAACCACCAACCATCCACACACAAAACACGGGACAAAAAAGTTTGTAAGAAACACCAACCCCACCCCAATACCTGAACAACCCGTCAACCCAACCACAACCGAACCCAATTACAGTAAATTAAGGCTGTACAATGTCCATTTGTTGCCTTGAGTTAGACTAGCTTTCGCTTTTGGACGTCTAATGACCAAATGACCGTATCTCGTCCTGAGCAGGCTCTAACAATACACTATCAAGCCATCGCCTGCATTCCGGGATGAATGTGGCATACCACTGAAAATTTGAATAAGAACTATCTTAAGGTATGAGATTACTATAGATGAAGAATAAGAAGTAAAGGGGGAAGGAGGAAGAAGGAGAAGGAATAAAAGAAATAGAGGGGCGTAAGAGAGGCGAAATCTTGAAGAATGGTAATAAAAATAACAACAGCAATATAACTAACTACAGCAGGATCACTAAAAATAACATGCAGAGTGTCAAGCCATCCACTTCTTCTTCACATAAACTCACGTGCGCCGAATATTCACCCAACTGGTGTGTTTTGAAATGTAATCTTGTTTTGCACCCCATCCCTCTGGCAGATTTCTCACTTGAACTTGAAACTGGTTATGGATTGTTTTCACATAGACTATAGTGCTGTTGTAAGAGGCGAGACATTTTTCCGCAACCTTTTGCATAGGAACCTTTAAAGTATAATTACCTTTAATGCTAAAAGTTCAAACTTTGAAATGGAAGGCCACCTCGTCACATCAAAATTTTTCCAAAAGTCCAAAAAACCTTTCCTTAAATCGATAAAAGGTTGCTTAGAACGTTCATCTCCATTGAATTTTCGCAGTAGGATTCGCGATGCATCATGGGAGGTATTAGAAAGTTTCGCCACCCATGGTAAAATGTTCCACCGATGGTGAAAACTGCGGTAATTGGTTATCTCCCTTAGCGGTGATCTCTCGAACTGCTATACGACCACAGATGTGGGAGGAACTTGCTGCTTACAAAGTAAAATTTAACGTCTCGTGACGATGTACTGAACAATTTTGTTCAAATTTGCTTATTTGAAGAGACCAACTCAGATCGGAAAACTGTAGATTGATCTTGGATGAATACACATTCGTAAATGGCCTGAAATTTTGAACCCAACTGTTGGTTGTTAAACTTTTTTTATTCTAATGTCACCGCCCTTATTCATTCCGCTACAGCACAGCGTCGCTGCTCTAAAGGTAAAAATGCGATTTATTAAAGTGATAGCAAGATATTTTAGCAAAAACAGCAATATTTGTACAACAGTTGTCGGTAGGTCCAATAATAGGTGCGTTCACTACCAAAGCTTTTAAGTTACAGAGGTAAACAAGACATTAGATTTACTTTTCTTGATCTGTTCAGTTTTTTTTTTTTTTTTAATTTTAATAAGCTTCATTCACAGCAAATAGCACAACAAGAAATATCCTTCACAAAATGGGGTAGATGCGCACTGTTTAACAAGGTGTTTGTTTCTTGATTAGCTGTTGCCATTGTATTGTATCGATTGTATTCTTTGTTCGGGTAAGGGATTAATTTCAGGATTAGGGTTATCGTTAGCCAGTTAGGAAATATCTTGTTAAAGAGTGCGCATCGCCCCACAAAATGAAATAAAGCACTTTCACAACCTTTAAGCTTTCCTGACGTTATTAAATTTTCACTTTTTGTTCTTACACTCTGTTAGTCTGTTAAACTATTTTGTACGTGGACTTAATATTTCGCTGCGTAGATTATTTTATTTTTTTTCTCAGACTTTATGTCACTCTGGCTTGATTGCTTGCCTTTTTACCAATCTCCTATTTTTTTTTTGCGCCCTATGCACTATAAAAGTAATTTCTTTATCTTGACATACCTGCCAAACTATTTGATTAATATTATGGTATAATTTTTTTCACCCGGCCTTGTTACTGACTCCTCAAGGTAAACTTGTTAACTTTCGCCAACTCTTCCGTGACTTTTGTCTATTCCTGATCTTTGATTTTGTTCAAAAATTAGGCTTTAAGCCTACAAACTTCCAAGTACGTGGAAGATCACCTGGAAGATTACTATTAACTGACTAATGCATTACTGGTTTTGTTGGTAATCCCGACTGGTAAAATACCTTTTGTTTGGACTACCTAGGGACCAAATTAATGTTTCCTTCTTCATCATTTCGGGTTAATCCTCTATTCCTCAACTTTGAATCATCAGAGGCAATGAACGTTTGAGATTTAACAGTATGAGTTAACTTTCTTTCTGTCGGTTTTGTTTCAATTTTACACCTGTTTAACTCGTGGAGCTACTGTAACACATCTGACCAAGCATTCACTTGTCGGAATCTGTCGATTTCAGTTTACTGAGGTATAGTCTCGAAGTAACTCATAACAAAAGTTTTTTAATGAGGCATAAAGTAAAAAATAAACATAAAATGTAGGATCACTTCACTCTAAAAAATATTTAAACGATTTTGTTTAAAAATTAGGATACTCATGAAGATGACTATTTCTACTCGAAATAAGTGAGTACTTCAACTGAATTTGTGCAAAATTTTACACAAATTGAGTTGAAGTACTCACTTATTTCGAGTAGAAATACTCATTTTCGTGAGTATCCTAATTTTTAAACAAAATCGTTTAAATATTTTTTAGAGTGTTCCAAAACATGACGCATTCTGTTTTTGTAGGCAGTTTTTAGTCGATCCACTAAGAAGTTGTGAAAGTTAACTGCCAAATAGGCTCGTCCCGTCTGGAAGCTCCCACAACTAACGACCAATCAACTCTTCACCTCAAAACATTTAATAAGGGTTAGGTTAGGTAAGATGGAGATTAACGGCTTAATTTCCAACCGATTGGTTCAAATCGAGCCGGAGATATTTAATAGAACTGTAGAAAACTGACTCTTCGTTACTTCATGTTTTTGAGTTTACAATATAGTATTGCTTTAAGAAAATTTCGAAGTTGTGTTAAATGATATCACTCGGAAGCGCACGAGACTGTACTGATTCACATTGACTTTTTTAACGTATTGATTTTTGATTAGCACAAATCATTACCATTTGCAAGAAGCCTATGCATTTTGAAAACACTGATAGTAATGACTTAGCCTATTAGAAATCACATATGGCAGTACAAACTGACATCAATGACCGATATATTAAGGACCTGCATGCATATTGGTTGTAAATGTAACAGTAATAAAATTTAGGTGGGACTTTATTAGGCGACTGCTACTCATGATACTCCACTATTACTTTATAAGGTAATAAGGAATCATGCCCCCCTCCCTTTTATTAGAAAACTCAGTTATTCGTCCTGAAAAAGTATTAATTTTCATTTATTGTTACTATCATTTAACAAATGATGAGGCAAAATGCTTCTACCTATGTTTATGGAACGCGTTTCACGCAAATTTTGTTAATAACGGCGTCATTGGTAGTAACGGCGTTGTACATCGAGTTAGCAACGGCGTGATTATCATTAATAGCGTAGTAAATTTTGGTAACCACGGCGAAATTTTAAGTAATCAAGTGCGATATTTCGTTAACAGCGGCGTGAGCAGAAGAAACCGCGTACTACAAGACTATCGTCCTACGTCCTTTTCGCGATGAACGGCCGGTGAAGGTAACCATGTAATTTCAATCAACAACGTGCAAACAGGAGGTAGTGTTCCAATTAACGCAAATGCAATAAACGAAGATGTAAACGGTAGTAACTATGTAAACCATGTAAAGGGGGACATGATTCCTTATTGCCGTTTAGATAGAAAGCTGCTGGGTGGGGGCGGGGCAAAGTATTTACCAGTACTTCCACTTTGGCTTTGATTTTTTGTTGTGACTGAATTATGACAATCTAAAGTTACATAGAACAGTGACATATTGGTGAGTGGAAACCTGAATTCATTGACCGATGTATTTACGATTAAAAGGCTTTAGGCCTTTTAATCTTTTATTTGTAATTGACTTAATTTCGACAACAAATAGGAAAAGAAACGAAAAACCAACACTACCTCCGTTCAAAAAAGCACTAGGCCTGACTTCACCAATCAGACTACGTGATGTGCTTGACAAGCACAAACGCTCGTCTGACTTTTGACAGTTACTGTAAAGTGCGATATCCGTGCACGTTTTTTTTTTTTTTTTTCTAGGACGAATGAGGGCAAATTATGCCAATGAACCCATCAGCTTCTTGGAAATAGGCTCACCCCCTTAGTTCTAAAATGGCAAATTTTCGACCATTTTTACAATTATGACACCGGATTATGAAAGAACAGGCCAAATAACTCCTACCTACGTAACCCTTATCCTGATTCTAACGTAACCACGAATTTGAAACAATGTAATTTTTTTTTAGCAACGTGATTTGCCCTCATTCGTCCTGAGAGGAAAAACTATGGCACCGTGGCGCGCGTTTTTCCAGCGCTGTGATGTGATTCATTACTTGGTGAGGTCAGTTGGGTCTGGTGCTTATCATTAACAGCGAAGTAAATTTTGGTAACAACTTGCCAAATTTTGTTTACAGCGGCGTGATCAGAAGTAACCGCGTTCTACAAGAGGTTAACAACGGCGCATTTGGTTTCAACAGCTAGCTAAAAGTGTAAAGTGCTGGGTGAATTTGCAAGGGGTACTAATGAAAAGTTTGCCTACATGCTCGTTAAGTAGACCTTCATCCTTCCGGGTTAGGTCATGGGTTTTCAGTCTTCATGCGGTACGCATATCACTTATGGTACAAAGTTGCCCTGTCTTGGCAGTAAGGGGCGTGGTACATAACGTGCTCTGTTTATTTGTGTTTTGTTTCTAATTCTCCCTCATGCATTTATCACTTCTTTCTATAGTTTGAACGCCAACTGATGATTGCGTTCTCTGCTTAGATGGTGTCATTACAGCTTAACACTACCTCTACAATTTGCCCATCCCCAGCACCCCACCCAAATGAAAAAAGTCTGTTAAAGCCGCTGACTAGTAAACTGATCCTCGGTGGTACCGCGCAAATGTGAAATAATACTCCCAAAGAAAAAAGTGGTCAACCTGGGAGTTTGATCAACCGAAAAATTAAATAGTATACCTCTCCGGGACACCATTTTTCACCAAGAGATATGCTAACAACTGTGAGCTTCCAAGAGGTTCCCTCCTGGAACCCCAGCGGGGCTTTGCCACTGGAACCCACCAGGGGCCCTTAGCCGGGCTAGTTGAAGAAAGGTCAACTCTTATTCTACTTGTTTTTCATACAATATTTGTAGCAGTAGAAATATCCATTGTAGGGTGGAATGAGAGGGCGCTATCTCTTTTAAATGTAACCGTTCTTGTTTTTCAAACAATGTTTGTAGCATTGCATCTGTTGAAGTAGTTTCATCTACCTTTGGTCCGATTAAGTTAGATTTAAGAGTCAGTATCACTGAAAGGACCACATATACTTAATAGGTGTACGGGAGTGGGTGGTTTTTAGTTGAAAGGTAAACTGCTTTAAAAAAAAATAAGCAGAATCTAATGATACGGTCATTGAAATGGTCGTTTTATTCTCATTTTTTTGGCTCCATTCTTAGACAAGGCCTGTACACATCACAAAATAATGACTTAAGCATAGCTCATGACTCATTTTCCTATAGCTAAAACGTGAAATCGGCATCAAACAAAAAGTGCATATTAATAAGAATTTAACTAGCTGTATAAGCTTTCGGAACATTTTCTAAATAAAAGATATTCGATGAGAAAACAAATGATAGCGGAGGGAGCGCTAAACACTATTTAAAAACGCATATGAGTATTGTTATTATATTCAATATTTGGAAAATATCACTCTTGATTAAATTCCACTTACAACCAGTGTCTTATTATCCTGAAACCATCTTCTAAAGTGCTCAAAATCTTATCTTATTATCCTGAAACCATCTTCTGAGTTGCTCAAAATCCATCAGTGCCACCAATGCCATTTATGACATCTCACTTCTGGGCCGTTACTGGACAAGATATGTGACTTTAATTGGGAGCAAAATAGTGCAGATATCAATTTCTTTACAGTACGACTTTCCATGACAAACATATGGCAAATATAAAATTTGATATGGCCCATTTTTAACACGCGAAAGATTCACACATATATTGTGACAGTATTTTTTTCTATATCCCTAGAACTGCCTAAGCTATCAATCTGCCCACAGACCTATCTGTGCCAAACCAAAACTTTACAACATGATCGGATCGGTATCTGGTTTTACCAAATATTTGGATAGGTAACTTGATAAAACTCACATGCTTAATCTAGCGTAAATTAAATTGTGGATAGTTTAAATTTGATATGATTGGAATGATTGGAAACTAATGTTTCGAAAATGAAGGGAAAATAAAAACATGCTGCAAACAAGAATATCAATTGCAAGCATTAAGGGAGTCAAGCATGTTTAGCCCACGCCTGCGCCAAAATTGGTTAGCTTACTATACAAAGTACCTTTGCATAAAACATTAAAAGCATTAAAAAGCCGGCAAAGGAAGGACTGAATAAGAGCTTAGAATCCTTCATTTTATTAGTAAGTTTGCAGTTCAGAGTAACCGTTTCATTTCAGAGACAAAGGGCTGTACGGTAATGAAATCTTTAAATGGGCACGTGCTCCTACAACATCGTTGAGTAGGCCGACAACGTATAGGCGAATCCGAATTAGCGCTTGTTTTTAGTGACTTTAGGCCGCCATTAGTGGGGTCAATCAGCCTAAAACCGTCTTTATTTATTGTTTACATGACTTTTTAACCCTCATATTTACTGACATGGCAGAATTTAAGATACAAATCAGTGTACAAACATCCACGATAGACGTACACAAGGAAATCGAAAGATTTAAAGGTGATGGACCCCGGTTATGGCCGACTGAAATCAGATCATCACTTGCTGTCTGGATTCGTGTAAAGTGAAAAAAACGCATGCACAGCGCATGGTTATAATGTCCACAGGTAACAGGCAATCCACAGTATCCACAGTGCCATTAACACTGTTGACATTTTGATGAGTTTTTTTTCACATTTTATTTCATTAATACTGAAAAATAAAAGTCGATTCTTAGTTCTGACACCGGTCATGTCATCATTCGCTTATATGGTACTTAAATACAGGACGCGATGAGGAAAAAAATAGTTGAATTTTATGACCGCCACGTTGGTTTAATAATGCTTTGGACTAGACAGCTTCACATTCAGACCTTAAAGTGAAACAAAATATATTATAAGATATTAATAAGGTGTGAAAAAGCGCAAGCTGTATAATTGATATTGATTTTTCTGACGTGTTTATGAGGCTGCGGCACAATTTCGTGGGTTGGGCATATTCTTGGAGTAATTGACTATAGTGTCCAGGCAGCAGATCGACAAATTGGCTGGAGCGGGGCGCACAGAAAATTTCGAACATCGTGACCCTTCACAGAGTAAAGCATTAACAATTTCGGCGCTTCCGAGAACCTTTATTAATGCAATCTTTACTAGTGTACCTTCGATTTGGTAAAGTTCAATGAACAAAGGTGACTGGGACGAAAATTCTACGACTATTAATTAACAAGTTAATAACCTTTGTTTACTTAACGGCTGCTAATTTGTTCCCCTAACACCTATGCATGGAAAACCCCTTCGTTATCCCTGATTCAAAGTCCCACGGTTAGGTTATTCTTATCACGCGTCGTTAGACAACAACAAACGCCTTCTACATGTACATAACATTAATGAAGTACAAGCAAACTACAGAGCATAATAATCGATGATTGCACACTGCCTGTGCTGAACTGTCGGACACTCAGATTGAAATCAACGGTAGAAGTATTTTCGCGAAGTACACAGCTTCAATGAGGTGACGATTTATTTGTTAGATTGGATTTAACAACACACCAATACAATTGTGTTATATAGTGTCAGTCAACACGATAAAACGTCCAAGGTTAAAATTTATTGTCCAGTATGAGTCAAGTTCAAGTTTAGTTTCCCTTTAGTCACTTCTTACGACAGGCGGGAATAACGGTGAATATATCCTACAACCCCTAACCCTCAGGGGACAACCATGGAGGGACTAACTCGGTTTTATGGTGCCGGTCTTTTGTGTGCATTTTATAGGTGATAGTCGGGGCCAAACTACTCGCCATACACGGAGGTGGTCATTACGCTGCAGTGTTCCGGATCATTCTGGCAGTGCGAATCTCTTCATGAAAGTATTGCGCCAGGGTTGGCCCAAAGTTTGAGCTTCACATGGGACTACGTAGTTCACAGCCTGAACCCCGACAAGGACGATGAGTCGTCAAAAAATGGAAGGTGAATTTTTGGTATTTAAGAGTTTATTGAAGACATTGGGTTTTTTTTTCTATTTTTCTGCCTAAAAGCTGGAACATCGGTTTTAAAGGAAAAATTTACTTGGTTGTTTTGTGAAAGGCTTGCGAAATCCGAAGCATAGCCACTGATAGTCTGTGGGATTATTTTTTATAAGAAACTCTCACGGTTTAAAGCTAACGGCGGGTTGAAGAGCAGCTTTTTGCGACAGATAGAGCAGGGAGGTGTCATTACACCTCCCTGGATGGAGCATGGGCGTACCCAGGATTTACCCCACACGGGGAAGCGCCGCGAAAGAGAGCCAGCATTTCGAAGCCCCGAAAAAGTTGGTGTGCTCCCAAAATGAATGGGGCGCGAGAGCCAGAATTTGAGGCCCTCGGCGGGCGCGAACAGTTGGGACCTTCCTTCTAAAAAAACATTTAAAAATGCGAAGCCCGTTTTGAAGAAAACTAAATTTTTGGGAAGAAATTTCGTTTTTTGTAAAGTGAATTAAAATATACGGGGTAATTGTTGAGGAATATTGCCTCCGTATGATGAAACTACACAAAGATCGTTTGAAATTCGTCTTAGGTTACGCATTTTATTTTGGGCCTACGTACTATGCTTTCAGACGAAGCTGGAACTTCAAAATTGCCCGAAAACGTCTTCCCTCACACAACGATTTGATAATTAAGACCTTAAATTGGAGAAATATTGCAATTTTATGAAAGAAAATGTAGCTTTTTGGTATTGTGAAATTTACCCTTTACCGTTGTTTGGGTCCTTTTGGACCCAGACGGAGAGCGCGGCTTCTTTTTAAAACGTACATAGAAACAGGCACGCTGAAACTAACAGGAAACTCAAACCGGTCGGACAAAAACACAAACGCTAACCAGCAACCATCCACACACAAAACATCAAACATAAAGGTCTGTGACGAACGGAAAAGACGAACCAACCCCACCTCAACACCCAAACAACCCGCCAACCCACCCACAACCCCCCTAACACCAAACACCGCCCTAAGACAACAAAAACCACGAACATCCCACACCCTGCCCCACGGTCACCCCCACACCCGAAGGCAACACCACTCCCGAAGGCAGCAACACGCCCGAAGGCAGCAACACGCCCGAAGGCAACAACACGCCCGAAGGCAACAATACGCCCGAAGGCAACAACACGCACGAAGGCAACAATACGCCCGAAGGCAACAACACGTAAAAAGCACTGGGCAAATATACAGGAACACCTTGCCCAAGGGTGCCCCTGGAGGTAGTTGTGGCAAATGGCAACCTCATTATTCCCACGTAAAAACAAACTCCACAACCGGATGCAGTGTAACGTCCAACCCAGGACAGCCGCGGAGAGCGCGGCTGTCACCCATCTTAACTGTTTCACGCGGAGCTCAAAACTGCGAGTAGCTACCCGAAAATTCGGCCAAAACAACGAGAGAGAATAGTTTGAGGTCACGGGGTAAATTGCCTACGAAAGCTGATGCGGGGCGTGCTACGTCCGCTTTTCCGCCCACTCCCTAGGCGCGCAAAAATGCCCCGATTGGAGAACAACGCTAAAGGGTTAAAACATTTTGGGGTTTATAAGTGATCTGCCTTTAAGACCAATATAAAGTATAATATTTTGGTGATTGAATTTGGTTTGCGTTTTTCACTGTAAGAAGTATCAGCCGAAATTGGAAACTTTCCGGAATATTTAGCCACTTTTAAAAACACATTTGAAAAAACCTGAATATTGGATAAAGAATTGCAATATTTTATGATAGATGTAGTTTTTTTTTAATTAAAGAATTTGACCTCCTTATCAATCTGACCTTTAGAGGAACGCCATCATTGGCTAGCGTGGAGCGCACCAAAAACTGATAAATAGCCGGAAGTGGCTTGTAGGTAGGATATCAGCAGTGGCTACTCTAAGCTTTCCTTTCCATTAAGATGTTGCCCTTGAGATAAATTAGGAAGTGATCAGAAATTATTCCCAATATTGATACAGAACAGAAGCGATATGATAGCATGCAATATTGTTTTCAGTATACTGTTCTATTGAAACACTATCTCATCGGAGAACCACCATTATTTGGCGCGCAGCGTACAGAAAATTTTGGAAATTTGGACCCTTCAGACAGGCAGAAATAGCATTTCCCAGGCTTGTAACTAGGAACAAAGCACTCTTTTTTGAGCTTTTGTTGGCAATGCAATTTTCAATCCAATAGAAAAAAATCAGTAATTGCTAAATGAAAAATTTTCAGATACATTTATGAACGATTACCATTGGATGACATGGCTATGCACATTTTGGGGGGAAACTATACAATGAAATTGAAAACATGCAAATGCTTTTTGACTATGTTGAGACTCTTAGCTAAATTCAAGATTTACAGATTTGATGAAGTTTTCGGGAGATACTTCATGTAAGACGACAGTACGCGACAGTCCGAAAAATGTCAAGCTTTGTCCCCGAGCCCCGCCTCCTACACCTACGGCAGAAAATGCGAAAACGGCTTTATTTGTAATGGAGAGTGTGGAAATTGAAGTCTTTATTGAAGATCACTCTGCCAAATTTCATATAGGCAAAACTAAAGACTGGAGTTGGTTGAGGTTTAATAATTTGTTCGTACGATGAAAATGGACCATTTTTAAGACTTTTTTTCAGAGTGTTTGAGAATCTAAAGATTATATTGAAAAAAAAATCGGATTATTGTAAGGAAAGTCGGGAATTTGAGTTTTCTTGAACAATATGGTCTTCCCCTTCGAACAATCAATAACATCTTGGGCAGGGTGGGCCTAAGTTTGAGTTTTAAGTTAAGACTTAAGTTAATCGGACTTTCATCTTCTATCTTATACATGAAGGCTACCCAACGAAATTGGGGTTTTCTCCCGATGGGGAGGCATGGTCTCCTTGCCCCCTCCTTCACTGGCGCCACCCTTGACACAGGGGCTATTGTTCCAGTTGAAACCGCCCCTGGAGGCTCCATTCCTCCCCTGAGAGATATTAATTTATCATGGGAGCAGTAACATTGAGTATGCATAGAGACTTTTCAGGTGATACACTTGAAAGTTTACATTTACCCTCACATTTACCAATTCTATTCCGTTTCCCGGAAATGTGAAACTTTAAAGCGACCATGCTAATGTCAGTGGCGTTGCCAAAGGGGGCCAGGGGTCCCTCCCTTAAAAGAGGGTTCGAAGGTAAAAAAATATTTTGGTTAAAGAGTATTTGACAAAAACGAAAAAATCAAGCTTTGAGAGTACGGAATTTTAAACAGAGTTTTAGGAAGACTGCAAAGTGTCATTTCCTGCAATTTAGTTTCATACTCTCCTTGATGGGTCATTTTAGTTCTCCTCTGTACATCATGTTGTCGTATTGTACAAAATAATAACAATCTCAAAATACTTAAAATCTTTAACGCTCTTAAATATATATCAAAGCAAAGGAAACTTGAGCACAGTATCTACCACCGGCGCCATTCCAGTTTTCCAGTCTTTTTGCCACATAAACAATAAAACATACGGGGAATTGGCAGTGCAACTCGCTCACACCCCTGCTTTCTCTTAAGTCACCATCCCCCTCCCCCTTTGGAATTTCCGGATCCGCGCCTGTCATGTGATGGAATTCACCCTTCTGTAAGTGGCGTCCTGATTTAGTATGCACTGGTACTATTGATGACGTCATGGCGAGTTGGTAGAACGATGCGGTCTTAACGTCATGAAATGTGTCCCTCTTTTGCTAAATAGAAGTTGATGAAATACAACTTAAACTGGGCCGGAAGTGATTTTGTATCGTAGTGTGTTTAATAAACTCCAAATGTCTCTTTTTGTAAACCATTCTTCTTTTCGATGTCCTGTAACTTGCTTTGCATCAACTGGACTCAATGCTCAATTGCTTGCTTTTGAAAATCAGAAACTTGAACAAAACGATCTTCCCAAAACGAAATTCTATGAACAGTCAATGAAGGCACTTGTATATCTTACCTACAAGTGTCGGAATCTTTGCGTGAACTCTTCCTGCTGTTGATCATAAACAAGAAGCGAAAGGCTTTTCTTCAAGTTATATTAGTTTGATATGGCCATATGAAAATGTATTCGCATATGTAAAAACATTCCATTATGTAATATCTTGCTTGTTATAACCGTATAAAACATTGTGCACATATCGGAAGTTACATTGTATCAAACTATAACGTCGCTTTTTAAAAATGCAACATAGACACCCCAGTAGATCAATGGCGGCGTGGGGTGTAACTGGTATCTGAGCTTCTTACGTGATCTGTGCCCTCCAATGAGCTATGCTTTCGTTGTGTTCACACTGAGTGAAGAGCAAATAGCAAATTCTTGTTACCTTAACAAAACTGTTACGAAACTTTTTGTGCATTTGAATATATCTGTTATTGTCAATGAACTAAGGTGAAATTTGACTGTATTAAGTGTGCGTGTAGTTAGCCGCTAACTTACTTCACTCCCTAAATAGCGAAAAGATCATTATGCAGAGAAGGAGGATGTAATAAAAAGTAAGAGGGAAAGTTTAACCATCATTTGGAGTACGGGTATTCCCCTCGGCCTGAAATGATTTCAGCGATGACTAGATAACATTTCAGACAGTATATATTGCCCTTTTTTCATATTTTTTTTTCAGCATTGAAAACTCTTGTTGTAGTCTGCCTTTTATAAGACTAGCTATTGTAACTATTAATATTACGACCTGCTAAGATAGAGTTTTCGAACTACTTCCAAGCCGGTTTAAGATTATACAGGAACATGATCTTCTGCTTATAATATCTAGTACGTATAGTTTTGCATTAACTCTGGGGGTAATATACAATGAAGTAGATGTTCGGAAACAAAGAACTTCTTTAGTTTGTTTCACGGTCCCCCTTCCTCTAATTTAAGAATTATGACATTTTTAAACACAAAATGAAAACGTAAGGGATACAATTTCTTATGTGAGTCAGAGACGTTTATTTATGATACGAGAATTAATCACGATTAACATGGTTTCTGTATAAGTTTACTTACGAGACGGTATTATAGTTGGTGTAGTGTTTAACGTTTAACTCGTATTTTTAAATTCTTTCATGGGAAGATAAAAACGGACAATTTCTTTGCTTATGTAATCTTACCACAAGCTGGTAGTCTTCGTTGGTCATCTTACCACCACTCCAGTAGTCATCAAGCTGTCAAAGTATTGATGCAACAAAGTAAGACTGGGGACATCATGTAGTAGTGTAATACATGCATGAAGGAATGTACATTGTACGTTCTTATTGCCCTGGGAACACGAAGGACGGTTATTTGACGTTTAAGACTAGTTATTCGAACGTTAGTGTTTTGAATTCCCATTAATGACAACAATTTGTCTTACGTCAGGGTGAAACCAAAGGAGAACCCCCAGTTTTATTCATGGATTGTACAGCCGGCATTCCTCAGTTGAATCGCCAACGGGAGATCATCACAGACAGACAGATATTAGACACAGAGGGATTAGCCGTGACTTAAAACAAGGCAAAAGAGCATTGTCCTATTTTAAACGCTTTTATATTATAACTCAAAGCTAAAAATCACTTACAGCTAAAAAACTTGCTAAAATTTCGACCAGACTCACCAGAGGTCGAGAAATCATTTCTTGGTAGCATTTTTTGAAACTTTTTGTATAGGAAGGCGTAAACGCATGAAAATGCCCTTCTTTGCCCGGAATTAAAATGCCTTTCCTTTAATATGACGAATTAAGAGAGGCTTCTACATATTCCAACGTACGGAATGAGGAAAATTTACAGTGATTATATATCCAGGACATTAAGGTGAAATATATCCTTTTGTATAGAATTATTATTTCATTAATAATTTCCTCAAAAACTTCAAAACTTTAGGGCGGAAAAAATTACACAGCTAAGCGTTAGCTTCGATCCCGAGGGACAGGCGAACAAATGAATATTTAAGAAATATCCCTAACAAGAAGCACGCATTACGGCAATTGTACATAGGCACGGTGAATGTGTATCAGCGGCTTGGCCAGGGGACCTCGGGTTCCTGACCCCGGTTACTTCCGCGCCTCAAATACAAAATCAAAGTTATGTGTGAAAATGATTCGTGTCAATTGTGCCAATAGGCGTACGAGGTAGGCGACAGTAAGCATATTACCCCAAAATTTCTCAAGACAAGAAAATTTGGGCAGTCAATTGCGTTCTGAAAATTGGTATTTCTCATCACTCAGACACATGAGAGTTTAATTGAAAAAGACATCCGGGAAAAGGAAACAATCATAGTCGCGGTAAAATTTTCATGGAAATTTAACAACTTAGATTGTAACGAAATTTGCTACACATTGGGTCAATAATCTCGAATGTGGTTTGGATAGTATGAATGATTGTCTTGTTTCAGATATTGTGGTGTTATTTTCTTGAGTGGGTTCCCTGAAATGGTTAACTAAACATAAAACATTGCTTTGAAGGCTTAAAACCAAAAGATAAAATAATGAAAGGAACACTTACCTCCCATTGACAGTCCGGTAAATCCAGTTTGTACCTCACAATACCCAATGGAACCCAGAAAACTAAAGTAGACAATAAAAAGAGCAGAGCTAGATTTGATTTGCTCAATGATTACAGGGTGATAAGCCTTTCATAGAGTGTTGTATTTGTTATAAGCTATTCGTGTACTGCCAATAGACTCTTCCAACAAACGTGTTGTCTGAGAAAATGTAATACTGAAGTTGTTACAACTGTTCAACAAATTTCAAACATACGGTAGTTAAGGTAAAAAACTAATTCTTTCTTAATGTTTAATATTAAATTGGAAAACAATTCTTTAGGAAACTAGTTATGTTCCTGGCTAAAATAATATGCTATCAAGATATCGTCAGCTTTCTGAAATGAATTCTCGAATTAAAAAAAATGCTATCGACAAAAAACTTAAGAGTTTTGGGTGGAGCTAATGATTCCACTTTAAAATACGCTTGTTCTTTCAAAAGTATGAATGTAGATCAACTATGACTGGTGCAATTGACGTGTTCTCGATCAATGCTCCATAGAGGCAGTTATCTTTCAGTGTGATCGCAAGCAACTCAAACTTTATGAAAGTTGCAACCATATTTAAAATAACCAAACATGTGTCCTTATTTTGGTTGAAGGTATAGAATAATTCCATGATTTCATGATTAAAGAATGGGGTAGGAGCACAGTAACCAAGCATATTGTGTTGTGTTTCACGTAGACAGCAAAGGGTACAGAGGTGGCAATGAAGGGGCAATAGCATTTTTTGTCCGAATAATGTTACCGTTGATCATGTTTTTCCCAAATAGATCAAATACTTTTGCCCAAATTGGGAAGGCGAGTACACCCCCCCCCCCCGGCCCGGAACCCCGTCTCATACGTCTATGATAAAGAGTAAAGTTATGCATAATTTACTTGTGTGGTGATTTCATAAATTCAAAACGAAAAATATAAAATACATGAATACATTTTTTACTCTAGCAATACATCAACGTCGCTTGAAAAATCAGACAATATGGTTTGGAACTGTAGTTTTCGTGTTTTAATTATAGTGACCTCGTGTGATCTAAAATTATGCATTTGCTTCCATTGCACAAAGTTTGATAGACTGTATGTTACCTGTAACGTTTCTTGATTTTACAAGATCAGCAGAGTCATCCTCAATTTTAAGTGGCAGGAGACAGTAATATAACCTCATAGAGAAAGGAACACATGGAGAAATATTAGCTGCTAGGTCATACATTGGGTAGATGCGCACTGTTTAACAAGGTGTTTCTTGATTGGCTGTTGCCGTTGTATTGTATCGATTGTATCCTTTGGTGGGGTTAGGGATTAGGTTAGGGATTAGGTTAGGGATTAAACTATCGTTAGCCAGTAAGGATTTGTTTTAAACAGTGCGCATCGCCCCCTTAAATTCACATAAAGTTACAAAATATATCAAATGATTTGAAGTTTTACTTATTCTAACCATGGAACTATTACGGATGGAGCTCAAGCACATTTCTTTCCTTTGTAACTGTTACTTGCAGTTTGCCGACTATAATAAGCTCCTGAATGTTTAGCTCCTGGAACATGTAGACCACTCGACACTCATAACCTCAAACAGGTTAAAAGCCTGAGTGCTTCACATGTACAGTCATCCTTTATCTTAGAAAATCCAAAATCCTTGCAAAACATAGTAAAGTCACGAAAGCTTCTCTAGCCGAGACTTTCAATGGATAATACACCCAGTTAGAATTAACGCCAATTTCGTTGGCACCCACCGCCATTTTACCCTACCACTACTGATGTGACGTATTCTGTTAACCACTTAAATGTTGAAATTTTCTGCAATCAAGGTTTTGGTTTTGATTACTAGTGTTTATTATGATGTTGTATGCACGAAAGAAAATCGCTTTCGGCACGTTGACAGTGGTGGGCATTTCTTTATAAGCCTGGACAAATACTGCTTTAAATTGTGTTTTAAAGATAACTCGGATCTGAGAGTCTGCCTCTATTGTTCAGCTATTTATGAGATTATTATTTCTCTTTTGCTGCTTCCTTAGGTTTGTGATATTATATAGAGAGAACTTTCCACGTGGAATTCCGTTCTCCCATTTGGTATTTCCTCATCTTATAATTTCGTATGCATTGCATTCCTATGCAATGGCAAAGTAAAACATCTAAATCTTCATTTATAAAAAGCATGAGGCAATACATGTAATGAAGATAAGTTATTCAAAAATTAATATAGTTGATATGGTACTAGATAAAATATAAAGTAAGTTAATTAAAAGAGGCCCCACATTAATACTCATAGTAAAATTATCACATACATTCTTATTTCACGGAGTGTAAATGAGTTACAGTGGAAGTCAGGTTTTTAAAGCACTCATGGACTGAGGCTGATAGGTTTGGAAGTTTTCGGAAACTTTGAACATTTTTTGTCTGAAATCTGACATATTGTCTGATTAAACTGTCTTAACGAAATCACTATCTCATGAGTGGACGTGTTTTGTGCAGAAAATCTTGAAAAATAGCGATCCTTCAGACAGTTGCCACAGCATTCCTCAAATCAAATATGTCGATCCTTTGAAATTTCATTGGTTACAAAATGGTCATTTTAAAGGAAACTACAAAATGATAAGAAAATAACTAAATTAAACCGAAAACATTTGTTCCGGCAATTTTGGAACTTTCGCCAAAAATTATTCTACCATTTCAGTTTAAGTGTCGAGCAAAGAACTTTGGAGTGAGTCTGGAATGAAATTTGCTTTCTGTTATTTCGCGGGTTTGGGGTATCGCTTTTGTTGTTAATGATTTTTTTTTACTGTCACTATGAAGCGATGATACTTTTGTTGGGCGGCAAAATATTTGAAAACCTTCGGGTACGCTTTAAAGTTTTCTGTGTAACTGAAAACATGGCAGGTTTTGAAAAATTTAAATGGATATTCAATTGCTCCAGTCCTTTGTGCAGGTAAATGTAATGCCTACCTATTCTGTCCAGACAGTCGAGTTCGGGAAAAGATAATGAAAATCCGCTAAACAGACACTTTTCAATTACACATAATGATATTAAGTCACGCCTGGGAGATTACTTAACAGAATAAAGCAAGCTTCCACATACTCTGTCGGGTTTAGGATAATCATTCATTCATTTCATATAGAAATTTATTTCAGTAATACATTTCATCTGATAAAATAGGCCGATCCCTTATCAAGCAGGTGTTTTTTATCATTCTTTCCTTTTATTGATTTTGCTGCAAGGAAAAGCCCACAATAGCGACTTTTTAGATTCTACGTACAAACCCTGGCACCTGAGGGTCACATTGAATGTATTTTCGCATGTAAACACCTTACGTACCACAGTTCCCGTAATGCTCCGCATCTTGATGAAAAGAGTAAGATTTCTCTTAGTTCTGCTGGCTCAATTACTTTGCCTTCGTTATGCATGTTTATTGTTAGCCTTTTGATTGTAGAAAGCAGCACTGACATAGAAAGATTGAATTCGAGCTGGATATCTTTCAGGATGTGAAGATTAGCCATGTCGTAACAGTGACCCAACCACACATGTGAAATGCAGATCTGCCAGTTCAAACATCAAGAGAAGAGATTTGTTTAAAAATAAAAGTGTACTTAAAACAACTGGTTGATTTTAAGTACAAAAATTTAAAAAAAGTACCTAATAATGTATTCCTGTAGAGAAGTACTGAACAGATGAAACAAATTAGAAAAAGAACATGGACTGTAGAATGAGCCCTATCAAATACAGTTACAAGTTACTAACTAACAGACGATCATAACAATATCTCTATACAGCACAGGGGGTAAATCCATACCCCCCAAAATATTACCATTTTGTAGAATTCATAAAACAACCCCTTACGTCCTACAGCCTTTCCCTTGGTATCAAATGGTTGGGAACAAGAAGATCTGTCTAGTAATATTAATTTTCTTGGGTGGTGTCCCCGAAGAATTTTGGGAAAATCCTGCCGATTGTATTAGTCTCCTAACAGAAAGTGCGAAAAATGGAAAAATTTACAAAAAAATCGTGCAGTTACAAAAAAAAAAAAAAAAAATGAAAACCCTTTGACTATACCTGAAGGTAATACTTTACAGATCAAAGATACTAAAAAGGAAAAATATTTTTGCATGTCTGGGTTTGTTTTTTTAATTTTTGAAAATCCTTCAAAAATCCTTCGAAAATCATCAAAAATTGCCCCAAAAATAGCCCTCGGGAAAAAAAAAATCGTATCTCCGTCATTTTACGGTCGATTTTCAAAAACTCTGCACCATTCACCTCTGCAAAGGCTTGGAATTTCTGTCAGCCTAAGCAAAATGCGATTAGCGCCGTCTATTTGTAGAGAAGAGCTAAAAGTAAAGTACCCCCGCAAATTCTGAAAAAATTCGCCAAACTGGTTCCACACATATGTATGACAATCATATGTAACAGTGTGGTGACAAGATCATCTTCATAAGATGAGCGACAAATGGGGTAAAAAACCATTCCAAAGGGGGTTTATGAAGGAGTTTGGAACAAAACGTAGATAGGTTGTACTTCTGGGATGTTCTGGGTGAGTTTTTTCAGATTGAAAATTTTCGACAAAATCTACAGTACAGAAAAAAAGTTCCCATAGACTTAGTGTGGAGTATGCAGTGGGTGTGCTGTAAAGAGATATTATTGTTCAAAGTTTAGACTAAAACTTTACTTACATAAAACAGAACCAGTGGGCCACAACTGGCCGGCTGGACTTGAACCAATAGGTTGGAAACTAGGCCGTAAAACTCTAACTAACGACATAAAACAGAAGCATTAAGCTGCAATTTTCATAAGTAGGCCTATTATACTATTGGCTGAATGGTGAAATGCTGGCTGTCAAAATGAATTAAAATATTGCAACTGTGGTTGCAACATTTTTTTTTTCAAAAATGGAGCCAGAGACAGAATGTGTCAAAAATATACCTTACATATACCCTTAAAAGTTTCAATTTTAAATTTACCCTCAGTTTTATTTCCTGTTTCATTAAACTTACACCTAACGAATAGCTTTTATTAACAAACAAAATAAATTTATGTACGCGTTAAATCGGTAAATGATCATGAGCGGTTGATCCCACAAAACACACAGACATGGAGTCAAAGTATCTGGGCATAACATAACTCTTTTCCTCTTCAATTTAAAATGCTTATTAAATATGCGTTTGAAAAAAAGTTACACCAAAACATTGGTTTTTCCATAGAATCTAAACGTATGGATCAAATTATTGCTAGATGCATTGTTTTGAAGGAAATCTTGTATCAAAACAAACCCAGTACTTTCAACCTTCTGTCCGTAAAATAACTGGCAGTGTAAAAAATCACCCAAGTTGTTGCAAGACATTTCCAATTCATTGCCAACTCTTATGACCGTTAGTTCTGTGGAATCATCTTGGCATGATGTTCTGGGATATCACCAGCTTGCCCATTACCAACGTAGTTAGATGGAGTTTTAAGGTTCAGTAATCCATTGCTTACACTGAGCACCGATCACCATGACTGAGGGTTACATTTTTTAAGTGTTTCGGTATGACCCGGCCAAGAATAGAACTCCCGACCTCCCAACTGCATGCTTGTCTCGTTCTACTCTAAGTAATAGACACATTTTTTTAAACGTACATAGAAACAGGCACGTATGAACAAACAGACCCAGCTCAAACCGGCCGGACGAAAACACAAACGCCAACCATCAACCACCATAACACAAAACACGGGACCAAAAGCTCTGTCACAAACGGAAACGACACACCAACCCCACCCCACCATTTCTGTTAATTAATGTCCTCTTGCAGAGTAACGAACAAGTTGGCAAATATTAATAGGCAATGCCTACGTAATAATTTTAGTTTTGTTATAGACCACCGACAACTGGAGAAGAAATGATTTCATTAACGGTGCCTACTGTTATTTTCTCGACACTGTATTAAAGGGCTCACCATTAGCGCAAAATTTACTAAACAAGAGCCCATTAGGAAGTCGCAAGGTAAGGCATTTGCACCTTCTACCTTAATGACTTTCGGCCTCCACCAATAACGTAGGGGCATATCAAATTTCAAAATCATAGAAACACTTGCAGTTTGCGAAAAAATGAACACTTCATCAAGGTATTACACTGGATACCTCCCATTTCTATGTGACAAATACATCACTCATCACCTTTCACTAAAATTTCATTTACATGAGTTTCGGACGGTATAAGAGTGTAGTTAATTGCCTTTTTAGTCCACCTCATTAATTCAAATCCAGACCTTACAAAGAAATAACAGCGGTCAATTACAGTCAAAATAGGTCAAAACGTGCAGTTCACATTAACACAAGTGATCCTTGTGTAGGGAAGAAATTTAACATTCATCCGGTCATCCCTGATAACCAAAACTCATGATACACGACTAGATATTATGTCATGGTTGTCCTTTAGACTACCTAATGTGTTTGCCCCCAAAAGCAAAAACAGGAAAAGACCCACAAGTCGGCGACTAAAGGCAGAGTGATTTATTACCACCAATTTGTTTTATTTTGTTTTATCTAATAAATGGCTTTGAACTTGACCTTTTAACCTGAAAAGGGTGTTCTAAAAGCCATGGTAGTCTCAAGTCAGTCTAGTGTGAAAGCAGAGGTGAAGATAGATGGGGTTTAACTTCACACCAACACGAATGTGTTGAATAATGTCACCGAGTTAAGCAAAGTTACAACGTCGGGGTAAAACTACCTAAAAATGTAGAAAAGTAAACGTCCCCAGGGGTTCAATTTCTACTAAAAATAGCAAGGCGGGAGTCAGGTCAGAAACTTCTATAAAGTTTACTTTCTTTAAGAAAGCGAAGAAAAAGGGAAGAATCGGTTTGTTCAAACCAGGTTTTTAGGTCGGGCACGGTGGCAAAGGTAAAGAAGAGAAACTGCTTTCATATTTTAGTATTGCGATATGTATACAAAATATTATAAAAAAAAACTGGACTGCCATTTGTCAAACGGCATTTAACTTCAGCTGGATTTTATACCAATTGAACAAAGACATAGTCTTAGTGACATGTGTGTCGTAAGGTATGGCAGCATCCACATGAGTCTCTTTTGGTTTTTCTCTCTCAACCAAATTTTCAATGCAGGTTGACCTCTGGACAACCAGATATATTTGCTAAGGGGTCATTACTGCCTGTGTGACCTCCTTATATCATTTGGTTATTGAATTCTCACACTATATGCCTTGCATTCCAAAGCATATAACATGCACACATACACACACCACTGACTTCTCACTGAAATGACAATAACTCGAGTTAGAAACATCAAAGCAGGGTAGTACAATTGCCTTTTATATTCGTCTCAACAAGAAAAATCCAGGCATCACAAAAGATAAATAAGGTCTAGTGAGGTCAAAGTAGGTCAACGCATCCACTTTTCTTACACAAACATAACTTTTCTTAATGCCAACTTAATGAAGGTTTGTTTAACTTAAAGGGAATTGAAGGACTCAATGTCACACCATATGATCGCTCAGTGGTGGTGACAGTGTTGTACCTGAACTTTAAGGTCGATCAGGGCCTGGTTGCAAGGGTTCTCGGGCAGTACAGAACTGTCTCAGATATGTGATGGTGCAAATATGGGGAAGGTTAGATGCAGGGTATCCTTCGTGACAGGAGACAGTTCCGTACGGTGCTGAAAAAGACATACCTCTTCATGGAGGGTTCAAGGGCTCCCATTAGGTATTCGGGGCAGCCGCGTACCTGTTTTAAATGTGGAGTGGAGGGCCATGAAGCCAAGTCGTGTCCCAATAGACGTTGCGGCAGATGCCTGGAGTTGGGACATGGCAAGGCTGAGTGTCCCAATGGGGTGTGGTGCAACCTTTGTGGGCAGGACGGACATGTGTTTGGTGCCTGCATCGCATCATATTCTGCTCGTGCCTGTGGGGATACAGGACCGGCACCAGAACCCTTGCAATCAGTTCCAGATTTTTCAACACAGGAACTGGAGGTGGAGCAGGATCTTCCAGCCTCTAAGGGGTGTGAGGGTAGCAGTGGGGATGTTCAGGTTGAGTCTCCACCGTCCTGCCCACTGACACCTGGGGAGGTTGAAGTGATGGTGATCCTCCTCAGATTTCGAGTCTGAAACGGGTTTGTCGGATGGTGGAGAGCCTGCCTCAGAGCCTCGTCCCAGTGATCCACCATCAGGGGAGGGCTGGTTTCATTTTTGTGAGGAAGAGGTTCCGGAGCCTTCACTAAAGAGGTCGATTGATGATCTTTCTGGTGATGACCATTCTGGGGCACCTATACCGAGCCCAAGGACTAAAAAGTGGTCAAGCCCCCGGTAGATACATAGAGAAGTGGTACCTCGTGGTTGGGCCCTCAGGCGTGGGTTGGGTTGTTCTTGATTTGTCTTGGAAGTTGCTGTAGGGTTGGTGTCGGGTGGTAAGTTGCCGGGTTGTTCGGGTGTTGGGGTGGGCTTTGGTGCGTCTTTTACGTTTATGACAGACGTTTTCGTTCCGTGTTCGTGTGTGGATTGTCATGGATAGCCCCCCCTTTTTTTTTCGTCCGGCCTGTTTCCCCGTGCGGGTACGGGATATAGAATATGCCCGCTGCTTTCTCAGCGTGTCGTTAAAAGGCGACTGACAGGGACGATTTGTTTTCCATGAGTCGCGACCCGCGTCGGTGGAAGAGAGGGTCCTGGTGGTTGAATGAAGGTTACAACTGCGGTTTGGTCCTAGCAACACACCACTTTGGCCTCAACTTCACCTAGTCGGGAGGTTGGATAGGTCTGGTTCAACCAATCGGCTGAGGGCGCCATGCCCTGAGATCTCCACTTTACTGTCTTCCAAGCTTTGCGAAATAAATTAACCACTACCTACTCATGTTCCGAAACCAAGTGACTTTACTTGTGAGCTTCAGAAAAGTGGTTTTCTCAGAAGGGGGCTGCTTAATCAGGTCAATCGGGGTTATTATTAACTTTTTAATGGCCTTGAATATATCACGGGTGTATCCCTGACATCAGTTTGAGATGATTTTTTCCACTTACTTTTGATGTTCCCTTGTTGGGCACCACGGTGGGTGGGGAGCACCGGTGATGATGTGTTTTATTTCTATTATGGATTCTTCTAATTCTCAAAAAAAAAAAAAAGAAAACGTTTTAGGAGCGACTCTGGGCCCAGTTCCGACCCAGAGATCAGGCCAAATTGACCACGATTTCTTGTCGTCTCCAGTAGTGGAAATGACAAGACCCTTTCAAGTCTGTCTCCTTTTGCTGTAGAAAAGGGTATGCAGGGTGTTGTGGGCACCTCAAAATCTATGAAGAGACTTCGGTCTGGGGATCTCATGGTCGAAGTCAGCCGCAGCACCCAAGCACACAACCTGCTCAAAATGAAGCAATTTGTTAACTTGCCAGTCCGGAAAACCCCTCAAGGGTCACTTAACTCCTCCAAAAGTGTGGTTAAATGCCTGGACATGAAGAATACTTCCGATGAAGAGATTCTTGATGGCCTGGCATCTCAGCATGTTAGCCATTTCCATCGGATCACAGTGGTCAGGGAGGGTGTAAGGAAGTCTACTGACACTTTCATCCTTACCTTTAATACTCCAAACCCCCCGAAAATTGGCTTTTTGCAGGTCAGGGTTGAGATTTGCATCCCCAACCCTGTCTGTTGCTTTAGGTGCAAGCGCTATGGCCACTTTATAACTAATTGCAGTAGACCAGCAACATGTGACAAATGTGACCAGGAGGGACACTCTGGTGACACCTGTGAGGGGGGACCCCACTGCGATAATTGCCAGGGCTGTCATCCTTCTAGCAGTAAGTCATGTCCAAAATGGGTTGAAGAAAAAAAGATACAAAAAATTAAAGTCTCAAACAATGTCACATACAAAGAGACAAGAGAGACTTATAAGTCACAGGAGTCACAGCTCAAAGGCTTCGCTGCAGCTGTGAAAACTGCAGAAGTCTCTATTGCCACCCAAACAGATGTCACCTGGCCGAAGAACAGCAGCTTCCCACAACCTTTAATCACCTTCCAAAAGGCCGGAACAAAAGCGTTTCCCAACCCCCCCCCCCAACTGCCTACGACCAAAACAATGAAAACACAGACCCCCAAAACACACAGTTCTAACCCCCCACAACAAAAGCCAAAAGTACCAACAAAACCAGAAACTAATAAACAGAAGAAGCAAGATGCTTCTATAACAGCAAAAGACAGACCAAAGTTGAAATTGCAAATTAAAAAGAGCAAAGGGTCAGAAGACCCAATTAAACTTAATAACTGATCTGTGTTTGTTGAATGAAGGTTCTTTAACCTACATTCACCCAGCCTCTGGATCACACTCGGCAATCGATCTCTCATTTTTTCTCTCCTGCAATCCTAATGGGTCCCCAAGGGAGAGTCAACGATGAACAGTGGGGAAGTGACCACTTTCCACTTTAAATCGTTTTTACCTACGCAATGCCCGAAGAAAGAGAGAGTCCCTGAGTGGCAACTCAAAAAGGCTGACCGGGGTGAATTTAGCAATGTATGTAGGAACACGATCGTGAGGGACGCCTTCAACGGTGTAGAAGACCAGATCTCTCATTTTACACACTTTTTGGTCAATATTGCTACCAAAACTACCCCTACGTCATCTCCAAGTCCACGAGCCATGGTACAACACGGATTATGAACAAGCGATCAAGAATCGCAAAAGAGCCCTCAGTATCTTTAAGAAGTACCCTAGTAATGATAATCGCGATAATTATCTCAATGCCCGTGCCAAAGCACGGCGCATAATTAAATCAAGCAAGCAGAATTCGTGGACAAATTACATCTCCAAACTTAATTCCTCTACCTCTGTCAAAAAGGCATGGGACATGGTCAGGAAAATTAGTGGGAGGCAGCTCACTAGTCGTCCCCTACACATGAACAAATCAGACGGTCAAAAATGCACAGAAAGGGCAGATCTACCAACATACCGTTGAACGACCGAACGTGAACTTCCATCTCAGATAACTCGGAGGCCTACAACTGCCTCCTCAATATCTCGGAACTTTGTGCTGCTCTCGAGAAAAGTAATGACACTACCACTGGTCCAGATGAGGTTCACTACCAATTTCTTAAACATCTTCAAGATAACTCCTTACTGGAGTTGCTGGAGATCTTCAACGGTATGTGGGAGAACGGCAACTTTCCAGCGGCTTGGCGGGAAGTCACTATCATTCCCATTGCCAAACCGGGCAAGGACCCTTCACTTGCTAAACGCTATCGCCCTATTTCCCTCACTAGTTGCCCATGCAAGACATTCGCGCGTATGATTAATTCCCATCTGGTTTGGTTTCTCGAAACTAATGGTCTCATTGCTGATTACCAGCGTGGCTTTCGACGTAACCACAGCACCATTGACCAACTTGTTCGTCTGGAATCCACAATTCGTGATGGCCTTATTTGCGGACACCATGTAGTGTCCGTTTTTTTCGACCTAGAGAAGGCATTTGACACCACTTGGAAATATGGCATTCTAAATGACCTGTACAATGATGGTCTGAGGGGACGAATGCCGCTCTTCGCTGAGAGTTTCCTGGAAAACGGAGTGTTTCGTGTACGTGTTGTCAGTTACATGGTCAGGAAATGGGTGTCCGTCAAAGTAGCATCTTATCAGTTTCTCTTTTCATCATGATGATAAATAGCCTCGCCATGGCAGTTAACACTGAGTATTTGTTGATGAATTTTCTATTACCTGTTCCTCACGGAACATGAGATCTATAGAAAGGCTGAATGAAAACTGCCTGAACAAGATATAGCAATGGGCTGACCGAAAACGGCCGTTTCTCTCAGACGAAAACTGTTTGAATGCACTTTTGCAACCGAAGAGGTGCCCATTGCGATCCAGACTTGAGTTTGAATGGGGCTCACATACCAGTTGTCCCTCAGACTAAGTTCCTTGGTCTAGTTCTCGACAATAAGCTCAATTTCAAAGTCCACATCGAATATCTCAGGCGGAAGTGCCAGAGAGCACTACACCTGTTGATAGTGGTCTCAAAGATGGGCTGGGGCGCGGATTACCCCGTCTTGCTTCGACTCTACAGATCCCAAGTGCGGTCTAAACTTGGATATGGTTGCGCTGTTTACAGTCCTGCACGTGGGTCATACCTCAGGAAACTACTCCCCATACATAACCAAGGCCTCAAGATATGCCTGGGAGCTTTCCGTGCCTACCCAATGCAGAGTCTTTACGTCGAGGCAAATGAACCATCGCTCCATATCGGATGGAAGAAGTTGTCACTCCAGTTTGCCATCAAACGTAGAAGCAATAGACAAAACCCGACGTCTGAGACGGCTTTCAAGCATAGGTTTAGTGACGTTTATATGAGGACACCATTTGCTATTCCTCCATTTGGTATTCGCATTAGGGAAGCTCTTGCACAGGTGTGCAGCGACCCTGATTTTGTTGCACCTTTTTCGTTACCCACCACTCCCACATTCAATCCATACTGACAGCTCCAAAGCCACAAACAGGGTTGAGGCTGCGGCATCAAGTCGTGACGCATCCTCGCAAATGAGACTCCCAAATGATGCATGGATTTTTTACTCCTGAACTTCAGGCACTTAAGATGGCATCCGATCTGATTGAAACATCAAACAGTAACCACTCCATTGTTTTCACAGACTCGTTATCAAGCCTCTTTGGACTACATGGCAATGAGTTTAAACACCCCTCAGAAACAGCTCTACGTGAAGCTCACTCTTATTTGGCGCAACTTCAAAAATAAGTTGTGCTTGCGTGGGTCCCTAGTCACGTGGGTATACAAGGAAATGAAAGGTCGATACACTTGCTAAAGAACCCCTACAGAAGGACGTCACCAACACTTGCTTGATTCACACTGACTACAGCCCTAACATGAATGCCTTTATAAAATCAAAATGAAATGAACGTGGAATTTCTTTCCCGAAAACAAACTGTACCAAGTGAATGGTGCGGTAGGAACTGCGGGAAACGGAGTCCCAAGTAAACGGAGGGATGGTTTGGTCCTGACGTGGGCCCGCATTGGTCACACTTACCCCATGCCTATTTACTTCATGGGGAAGAAATACCATACCGTATACCCTGTGACTGTGCTGTTACCGTCAGCCACATTCTCATTGACTGTTATGAATACTCCCATATATGCCTTTGAGACAACCTTCAATCATAAGTTTAGTGACATGTTTGCGAGGAAACCTTCAGCTATCCCCCCTCCCCCCCCCCATTTGCTATTCGCGTTGGGGAAGCGCTGTCACGGGTGTGCAGCAGCCCTGAATTTGTGACACCGTCTTTGTTTCCCACAGTACCACCTTGGAAGCTATATGAACCAGTTGTCGACCTTAGTCTGAGAAAGTATACGATGTACACAACAAATGTACTTGTGTTCCGAACCAGTTTTAATGAGCTGAGGCATCATAAGTATCATGAAATCTATACTGACGGCTCTAATACCACAAACCGGGTCCCGGCTGCGGCGCTAGGTCGTGACGCATCCTTGAAAATCAGACTGCCAGATGATGCATCAATATTTACTGCAGAACTTCAGGCACTCAAAATAGCATTCAAACTGATTGAAGCCTCAGATTGTAATCAGTTTACTGTTTTCACGGACTCATTATCAAGCCTTTTAGCACTTACAGGCAATGAGGTCAAACACCCTTCAGTAACAACTCTCCGTGAAGCTTACTCCACTTCGGTGCAACTGCGAAAATCAGTTGTGTGTGCGTGGGTCCCTAGCCACGTTGGAATACGAGGAAATGAAAAGGTAGACACACTAGCCAGAGAAGCCCTACAGATGGGTGTTACAAACATCAACTTACCCTACACCGATTTCCTTTTTAAAACGTACATAGAAACAGGCACGTATGAACAAATAGACCCAACTCAACCCGGCCGGACGAAAACACAAACGCTAACCACCCTACACTGATAACCGTTCTAAGATCAATGGTTATATAAAATCGGAATGGCAGAAACTGTGGGATTCCCTTGCGGAAAACAAACTGTTTCAAGTAAAACCTACGGTAGGAACTGGGGGAAATGGAGTCCCAGCAAACGGAGAGATGATTTGGTTCTGACTAGAGCCCGCATAGGTAACACGTACCTTACAAATGCGGAGATGAGGCCATATTGCATACCCTGTGACTGTGCTGTCACCGTCAGTCACATTCTCATTGATTGTTATGAATACGCCCATATTCGCCAGAAATACTACACTGCACCCGACCCCAAAACCTTTGTTTGAACAAACCAACTCTTCTCTTATTCTTGGCTTTCTCAAGGAAAGTAATCTTTACATATATTTCTGATACGACTCCCGCCTTTCTTTCATTTTAGTTGAAATTGACCCCCCTATTTTACCTTTTTACTGTCCTTTCTCTCCTTTGGGTTGCAAATTCTATCATGGTGACACTATATAACACATTCGTGTTGGTGTGTCGTAAAGCCCCATCTAACTAACCCATATCCGCCAGAAATACTAGTGTGCCCGACCTGAATACCTTGTTTGAACAAACAGATTCTTCTCGTATTCTTGGCTTTCTGAAGGAAAGTAAACTTTATAGACATTTCTGACATGGCTCCCAACCACGCTATTTTTTTTTTTTTTTTCGAGAAATTGACCACCCGTTCTATCGTGTTACTTTGTCCCCTTTTAAGTAGTTTTACCCCAACACTGCTACTTTGTCTAACATGATGACACTATATAACACATTCGTGTTGTTGTGTCGTTAAGCCCCATCCAACTAACTAACCAAATTGTCCGGCCTGTTTGAGTTGTCTTTTGTTGCGTCTAAAAAAGCGAGTGTCCTGTTTCTAGATGGAAGGTCAAATCGGCCGACGACCGTTCTGAAAACCAACAGCACGGAGTGATGTTTGCTTCTGCTTGAGCGTAGTTTAGTTTTTGCTGAGCGTTCCGTCCTCTTTGTCTACCGTCTTGACATCGAACAGACGCTAATTCCGACGGTACCCTTGAATATATTCTCCGGTGCTCCGACCAAACAGGACTACGTGCACTATCGAAATTTCTCCGTCTGAAAAGACGAATTCTTTCGAGATGCAAGACTTTGATGTATGGTTTGCGCAGTAAAGATCACACAGTAATCTGGTTCTTGTGGCGCTGTTGGCATTTCTATTATGCTTATATAAAAATATGGAAAACATATAACAGCCATGCCACAACATTGCCAGTCTTTTGGTAGTAGGCTTTACAGTAAAATTCGATCTTTCGTTGCCCGTTGATACTTACGAAAAGATATCATTCAGGTTATATGTAAAAATTGGAACAAGAATTTATATAGGTCTATTTCTGGTAACTTAAGGGAAACTTCCAATCTTGTCGTCAAAAATTAAGACTTCTGCCCCTACAGCTCATTTTTATACCGACGATGCCTTTCTCGGGAAGGGGATCAATGAATTCATTTATTTCAATTAACCAGTTGTTTCGAGCTTGATTATATCTGCTTTAAATAAACACTGATGACGGTACAGGTCTACTGTTTAAAGTATTGTTCTTCTAACGTGCACAAAAAAGGACACGACCCAAACTGGCAAGAACGGAACCTACACACTGAAACTGCAACCACTTTTTAAAGTATTGTTCTGCATAAACCACTTGTCTGAGGATTATTGCGTTGAAAACGATGGTGTTCCACGAATATAAATAGACCGGTACCTCAGGTAGAGAAAGGAAATACGTTGGGGCGATAATAGGCATACAGCTTATCTTAGTTACTTTTATTGGGTCTTACATTATAAGCATGACTTAATCTTTTCCTTAGATGCATCCAAATAAACAATCAAACTACAGAACAAGACACATTTTTTACCCTCTCTGTGGTGCCTTCATCGGAATCCCGCACTGCTGACCTGATGGCAATGGTAAAGCTGTATAAAAATGCTAGAATCGGTTTTAATTTAAGTCGTAGAATCTATTGTCTATTAAGGAGTACGTAAAGTTGTCCAGGTATATATAATATTATCGCGGTCATTGAACATCAGTTGGTCGATGTTGGTTGACATATATAGACAACCGTACAAGATGATTAGAGTTTGTGTTTTTGTCAGGCCGGTTTCAGTTGTGTATTTGTTACAACGTGCCAGTTTCTAAGTACGTTTTAAAAAGAGAAAAGATGATTGTTTTCACTTACCTTTTCTGTTGATGGAATATCTTTGAAATTAATTATGTACATTTGCAGCATACCAGCCCATATTACATTGAGTTCATGTTTACATAACTTTCTTTTCTTCGTCGTGCATAACACACCTTCCGACCGATATTCTCGTTCCAGGATAGCCAGTCGCCAGTTGCCACCGTGAAATTTACCGCCTCCCATCTCAATTAACTCTGAATACACTATTTAGCTAATGTGCTGATATTTTTCCTCTTTCCAAAAATTCGTTGCTAAAGGAACTGTTTTGATTGTCTCGACTGTACGTAGACACTAAACCAGTTACGTTCTGCTTTACTAACACGTATGTACTGATCATGAAGCCTTTTCCTTTAATCTGATATTTGCTTCTTACCTGTCACAAATTCCAGACAAAGGTTACTTTGATTAACGAGCCTAATAGACTGTTGATCTACTATGAAGATAACATGATCGCTATGCGAGTTGTGTTGGCACGCATTTGTTCTTTCATTTGAGCTGCATATTTTGATTAGTTGTGCCGCTTAGAACTAATCAATGAATGACTCTTAATGAAGAGTACTTAATCGAAACGTTTTATATATATATATATATATATATATATATATATATATATATATATATATATATATATATATATATATATATATATATATATATATATATATATATATATATATAGGTAAACAGATTGGAATGATAAAAAGTGCTAAAATTCGGAAGAAAGCTCCGCAACGTTTCGGGTATATACCCTTCATCAGGCGGCAAAATAATAACTGATCAAAAAAACGATATTCAAAAGAAACAAGAAAGATTAGAAGATTCGAAGTCCAAAAAGTTAACCTCTTTGCTACCCGAAGTTAACGACTACGATACTATGCCACATACCGAGAATACTGAAAACCCAGGTTTAGTGGTCACAATTCCTCAAGACCTAGAACTGACCTCACCCGAACGTTCGATATTATCCAAGGGTTTGAATTTTGTTCCTTTGAATCCCCTCCCTGATGAATTTTCGATTCGTAGAGATTTTGCAGGAGACTACGTCTCCGGTTTCATTTCGGAAATCCCGATGAAACAAAAAGCACTCTTTCGGAGGATGTTTTCCAATCAGTCCAGAACAAAAAGTCTGTTTGGACGCCCAAACCAGGGGAGAACAAGGTACTAGATAATGTGATTGAGTCCATCCATTATGACCTTAAACGTCTCCTCCCTCTCACCCCGACTGCTTTTCGGAACATTTCCCCAGACGAACAAAAGGCTCTTTTGTCCCTTAAGAGAAACAAGAATCTAATCATTAAGTTAGCTAATAAGGGAGGGGCCACTGTCGTATGGCGGAGGGATTTGTACACAGCTGAGGCGGAGAATCAACTTTCAGACGAAACCGCCTATGTTGAATTGCCAGGGGACCCCACAAATGAAATACAAAACCTGGTGAAACAAACCGTCACCTCCCTTATGAATCAAGGACACCTTCCTTCTTCGGCCAAAACACTTATTCACCCTTGCCCTCAGGTTTCTAATTTTTACCTTCTGCCAAAAATTCACAAAATTGGTAACCCAGGTCGACCAATCGTTTCCTCACATAGCTGTCCCACCGTTATTTATTTCAGAATACATTGATTCCGTTCTCTCTCCATTAGTATCCAAGTTACCATCGTTTGTACAGGATACACCTCATTTTCTTAGATTAATACAAGATTTTGAATTTCCGGATGGTCCCGATGAACGATTGGTATTAACTATGGATGTATCTAGCCTTTACACGTCAATTCCCCACAACGCTGCTCTAACAGGCATGCGACATTACCTGGATCAACGCCAAGATCCCACAATTCCTACTACTGCCTTCCTTAGCTTGGCCGAACTAGTGTTGACTCAGAACTGTTTTCAGTTCAACGCTCGCTTTTTCCGCCAGGTGAGGGGAGTAGCCATGGGAACTAAGATGGGACCATCCATAGCCTGTCTCCCAATGGGACACTTTGAGGAGCAATTGTTTTCTAGATTTAGGGGCCGTGCACCCATTCTCTATAAAAGGTACATCGACGACATTGTTAGGGTAGCGTCGGGCTCTCGTCGTGATTTAGAAGACTTTATACATTTTGTTGAAACGTTTTGCCCCTTTTAAAAGTTCACCAGCTGTATTTCTGACACCTCAGTGGTCTTTTTAGATATGGAGCTATCTATTAGTGACAGAAAACTAAAAACTAATATCCATTTTAAGCCTACAGACTCCCACAGCTGCTTGCTTTATCTATCCAACCACCCTAGGTCATGTACCAACTCTATCCCGTACTCGCAACCCTTGAGAGCTAGACACATTTGTTCCGATAATAGGAATTTTAAACAGGTCTCTCAAGATATGATCTCCTTTTTCGAGAAACGTCAGTACCCACGTAAGGTACTCATGAAGGCACTAGGGAGGGTTCAAGGGATGGACAGAGCAACTATCATGGCCCCCAAGACTAATATCGTCAAATCCACTTCCAGAATACCCTTCGTGGTGTCTTATCATCCTTCAGTTCGCCCCATTGTTGAGTCAATTCACAGAAACGCTAAACTTATAGGAAGAGAACCCTCTACCCGTGAGTATTTTCCTGAACCGCCTATTACGGCCTTTAGAAGTGAAAAAAAAAAAAAAAAAAACATCTCAAGTCACTTGGTTCGGGTCTGACATCCCCAACCCTTTATATTACATCCGGCAGGGACGTTTCCTTGTAACCGTAGATGTAATACTTGTAAACTTGTTAGCGAAGACAGGTTTCTGTCTGTTGTAGGTCCCAACAACAACTCCTTCGACGTCAAACATCATTTTACATGTACGTCTACTAATATAGTGTATATCCTAGTTTGTAAGCGCTGTGCCATGATGTATGTGGGTGAAACTAAATGTCTATTAGCTGATCGGGTTACTGAACACTTGAGATCCATTAGGCAAAACCTTCCAGGTTACCCGGTTGCCAACCATTTTAACCCCCCATCGGGCTGTTTTATAAAGGATCTGGTGGTCACGGAGGCCATCTCATGCAGAGGTTCCGACCGTGATCGTCTTACTGCTGAAAATCGACTGATAGTAAGGCTAGGAACTCTATCTCATAACGGGCTGAACGTCAAACTTGAACTGTTATAGACTGTGTTTATTTTTTTTTTTTAACAACGGACTGTTTGCCGAACTTGAACTTAAATTGATCGTGTTCAACTTTCCTTGCAAAGTCCGTTCATAATGACATCATAATCGCCTATAACTTTTATCGCGTCATCACTATTAACTTGTTTTGCACGGTTGCGTCGTTTAGCTGTGTTTAAAATTGCGTCGCGAAGCAGGCAAACATTTCATTATTGGCAATCACTTTGTAAAGAGGTTGTACGCTTGACGTCGGCGCGTTTTCGTCTGGCTTGCTGGATGGATGTTGCCATGGGTAGTGCGTGTGTTACCAGTGCATCCGCACTACAGGGACTTAGAAACGATTGTAAGGAGTTGATGGGGACATGACAAGACACACAACGCGTTGACGTAGGTGCTTGGCCTTTGTACGCACGCCGATCGAGTTGTATCGGCACGCGTTTGTTGTTTCTTTTGAATATCGTTTTTTTGATCAGTTATTATTTTGCCGCCTGATGAAGGGTACATACCCGAAACGTTGCGGAGCGTTCTTCCGAATTTTAGCACTTTTTATCATTCCAATCTGTTTACTTTACCAGTGCTACGCAGTATTCGACTTTGGGATACGGACACAGGTGCAAAAATTTTTGTGTAATATGCGTCTAACATTGGCAACCTCAACCTTAGTAAGAAAGACGATATCACCAAATGATGAAATACTGAGGTCCGAGCTGGGTTTGAACCAACGACCTACTGCTCAACGTGCGCTCTACCAACTGAGCTATCGGAACTCTGCCGGAAGATATGGTCAATTTAATTCAAGTACCAGACGGGACATTTTTTCATCATTACGTCACTATTAAGCTCCGCCCAGCTTGTGTAGATACAGAAGTGTAGATGCGACGTTGCGACTTCTAAATATAGAAACTGAAGAAATGTTGGGATGCGGACACAGTCGCACAAATTTTTTTTGTAATATGCGTCTAACATTGGCAACCTTTGCAACATTGATTACACTCACAAAACAAAGAAGACCAATACGGGTAGGTACACATGTGTTTTCTCATCACGCTTTTCTGTTGAAGTTTTGGTATGACGAGTGCAGCCAATATAGGAGAAATGCACGTCCGCCGAGCGCCGTAAGAGTTGTATCAACTGAGCGACATTTTGTGAAATTTTAACAAGTACATTCACAGAACAGATGGATATTGATAGGTCTATTCTGTATTGGCTCTGGTATGTATTATAAGGTACGATGTAGCCCACCTTTGCGTGAATGAAGACAATACACCATCTTACAAGAGCGATCATCACTGCAGCCTTTGTGATATACAACTATATATACGTTTCATCGGATCAGGGAGTTGCAACTGACTCCCTGATAAGATAGGCAGTGTAGCGTGCGCATGGAGGGAGGGGGCAGGCAGGCCAGCGGCTGCGTCCGAATCTCAAAATTTGGAGGGGGCAAACTAACTGCGAAGGATAATGTCGGGGAATACATTTCCCGACACAGAGCAAATTTGAACCCAAGCTGCCTGTTCCTAGGGGTGTAATATGCGAGGGGAGAAGAAAGAGGCTCCTGGAAGCTCTGAGATTCCAGAATATACCTATAGATGAAATATGAAGGCTCTGGAGAGTTATATTGTTTATTTTTTAGGTTAACCTTACTCTTAATTTATCTAACTTGGGGGCAAGGCAAAATGTGGGGGCCAAATGCACCCACATCTGCAAGTATTCCATGGCAATCATCCAGTCGGGAAAAATTACCAGTAAATAAAACTGACCGATGGGGCCTGACCACACAACAGAGGTACCCCACATTGGCAGCCATGCTTGTTGAAGTAATGTTCATTGTTTCAAAGTAGCACAATTTTGATTTCATCCCTGAAAAAGTTTATAAATTTTCGACAAATGATGAGCATCTCTCCAATTAGACCTCTCCCAGGAAAAAAAAAATCAAATACCCAATTATTGCAAACCCTCTTTTGAAATTTCTTAGATATTTTCCTTGTCAAAGTAAACACCACTGACGCAACACACCAGTTCCCGACATCCCATTCAGTAAGAGACATCATTTTGCGTTTAGCCAGGTTCGATGGCGAAAAGTTTCTGGTACACTTACGTATGTCAGTCTGGGGAATTTCATGTTGTCGCCCGCCCCACACCTACTTATTCCTGTGCTCACGATTGGCGGTAGCTTGTCATACTGTGCATCATGACCACCATGCCTACTAATCTATATCAAAGGGTGGGTCAATTGAAATCTAACCTGTATTTTTCATAGGTATACACCTAGTCTCAAACAGTTTGAACTATTTATCAGCCCAAGTCCTAATACGCAGCCCTGCAATAAGGCATGACCATAATTTTGGTGGACATTGGATAATGGGAATGTATGAATTTATGTTCAATACAAAGAATAGCGGACGGTGGTTTTCTCAGCTTCTTAGCTTCCAAAACCAGGGATATGACTGATCAAGGAATATGCTGCACAGCCAGTTACGCAGGTTATGGAAAGAACAAATAGACAGGTAGAACACCCGAGCGGCTTGTGATCATCCCTTAGGTTTATTATCATGTCAGGGGACTGGCCAAATTTCTTGCAAAAGAGCGGCTAAGCATAGTAACGAAAATTGATAAAAAATAAAATGTTCTCCTCATGCAACCGATAATGAGCAAAGCATGGTTCTGAAAGGGGGATAGGGGGTTTGGGGGAGCAATATGGTATCTTGTTGAGCTTCCAAAGCAGGCCTGCAGTAAGAATTTTTGTCGATCGGGCGAAACATGGGAAGAAGAGATGTACGATAATGCAGGGTCGTAGCAAAGGTTTCGACAAATCATTCCCATATTTAACTTTTTACCGCCTTTAGAGGGATTAGGACAAAATAGGAACGGGTGTTTTTGCCTGCTTGGATTACATTTTGTCGAACGGTGCTAAATATTGCTTTTTATACAACTCGGAGATCAAGCCCAGAAAATGCTCTGATTTCGTTTATCGATGGATAATCATTTCTTAGGTACTAAATGATTTGTAGACCTGCCTGTTTTATAATACGTGTTCCCAGGTCCGTAATTTTTTTTTGGGGGGGCTTTTTTTTGGGGGGGGGGGGAGGTCGAAGGCGTCACTGTAGGATAATGCCGCATATTATACATCCCTGTTTCCAGGAGTTGTGAAAGGATTTGACCAACGCGCCGGGGTTTAAAGGTCCCAGCTGTTGGCGGCTTTTCAAACTCCGACAAAGGCAATGAGTTACCAAAAGGACTTGGGAGGCACAAATTGAACCGCTGCCAATATGGGAATAGTACATGAGAAAATGACGGATTCTTTCGAAGAAAATTTGGTTAATTTTTGTCGGGCAACTTGTAAAATTTGAAGATTATTGAAGTACCTGTCTTTCATATTTACTCGCAACATTTGAGATAGTCGGGCAAGTTGCAACTAGAGATTACATTTAGGCCAACGTGTAACGATCTCTAAAAAAAAAATTGGAACATTTTCAGTAGTGTATTATCTGCTTTGGACAAATACTTGAAAATTTGGACCTAATACCTGAGAAAATGGAATTTTATGAAAGAAAAGTTTACTCTTACTTTTTTGAAAGTCTTAGGTTAATATTGAAAATCTGCCTCTCAAGAGCAAGTTAATTTTGATGATAGGGCAATTATAGATCGTCCGAGTAAAATGTTTCACCGTATACAGGGAAAAAGGTTATCCATAGAATTTAATTTCCCGAAATTCCAGAAACTTGAGAAATGTTTTTTTCTCGATAACAATGAACCTGCATAATATTGTGTATTTATTGAAGGGTCTTTCCTTCCTATACAGATATAAACAAAACCAAGCAGGTCGTCAGGACCACTGTATACTCTGTTAAAAAGAAATGTAATTTTACAGTGGAAATACTGGCAGCTGAGATTCCAGGTAGAAAACGATATTATAAAGTTTTGCATAAGACAGCCAGAACTTATAGAGACTGCAAGGTTGTGACTCCTTTTTCCCGGAATACTATATTTGAAGGTCAGTTTAGTGTTCAAAAATAAAATTGGCTTCATATGTACCGTTTATATTGGGTTTTCGAACAATTGTAAAATTACAGTTCGAGCACCGGAATCCCAGCTGTCAGCATTACTGTAAAATAAGGATACTTTTAAATGTAGTTTGTAAGTGTTTCGTTCACGTACTTTGAAGCCTTCTAACTGAGGGAAGTTTTAAAGATATGCTGCTTTACATTCCCGAAAATTCAAATGACTATTAGGCTACACTGAGTAAGAATATTTGGAGATTTCCGCCATTTCCGCCACGATCAAATCCCACTCCTAACATGAGTTTGCCTTGCTAAGTTAGCCATCTTCCAAAAATTATTAATGTTAAGTTAGTCTTGCATTTGTGCAGGGGGGCTTGTTACTTCTTACAATAGGGGTCTAGACCTAGGCTTGGTCGGCCAGAACTACACATAGCCTATAGGCCTAGGCTGCCCCAACCATTGCCTATAGGCCTAGGCTTAGGTTAGGAAAGATTATCTTACTTAGGCGGGAGTATTCACTTTACTTAGGACTAGATTAGGCCTAGCCTCATATAAGCCTTAGTATAACACTGACTTGGAAAAGTAAAATGTCAGGCTGAATGAAGGTGGCCCCCCATCTTGTCAGGACTTACTCACTAAGAAATAGTTTTTGAACGTTTGCATACCATTTGAACTGCTAGTAGGGCCTGTATACTGTAACTTGTAAGTGAGTGTTCCTTGAGTCGGCCATCCACTGCACCCAAATCGTTAGTTTTCAGTAGAAGGGCTAACAAGTAACATACGGATCAATTACGCGAGCGTCCAAACATAGGCCTTACCCTTGGCTCCCTGAGGACTACCAAAGCGTATCATGAATGACAAGTTCAAAATGTTCAAAATTTCCTTATCCAACGACTCATGACAACACGGTGTTTCTGTTTAACCTGTTAATTGCAGTATACAGTAACGAGTAACGTTCAGCAAAGAGCTTACCTAAACGAGAATGAGATCTGTTGTTGTTGTATGAAATCATCATGAATTCATCACTGGCGTCATCATTCTCGTACACTAGGCTTGCAATGCAGTCTTTCACATCTTTGCAGTTGACCTGTCCTTGCGGAAGTTCATGTTTGCTCCATTTCGTAGCTCCCTAGGCTCTCCATATATTCCACTGTAAGTTACAACCTGACGTGATCGATCTTGCATTTTTTTTGCAAATTCTTCCTCGTACACGTTCAGGAACAACTTTGTACATAAACAGACATTCTATTGCCAATGTACAGTACAGTGCAGTGTTATTACCGCAGCTAGCTTTGTACACATGCAACAGTATTACTCCAACATTGCTGGGATAAGCCGATTCAATTCAAACGTCTCAAACTGAAATTAACACTGCACTGTTTTCTATATGTTTATATTAGCTACCAGTCATGTGTACGTGTTCAGACCGATCACATTACATTACGTCAATGGGCGGGAGTTCGAGCCTGTCCACTTTTTCAACGTCACAAAAGTGTAAATGCCTGTGATTTAGACCTGGCCCTATATGTCTAAATATGTTTGGGGGGAAGCTAGACACCCTTTAATTCAAAAACCAGACGGGGCAGTTTTTCGTCATTACGTCACTATTACGCTCCGCCCAGCTTGACAGCTTGTGTACATACGGAAATGTAGATGTAACGTTGCGACTTATAGAAACTGAAGGAATGTTGGGATGCGGACACGGTCGCATAAATTTTTTTTGTAAAAACTGTCCCGTCTGGAATTTGAATTATATTGACCAGTTCTTCCGGCAGTTCCCATAGTTCAGTTGGTAGAGCGAACCATAGTACAGTTCTGGTCTTCGTCGGGAGCGGACGTGTTCTCACGGAGCTCTCGCTGATCGTGCTGAATTTTGGCATTGTGCTGTGCTGTGCTGCTTGTTATACTAACATATACTAGTCATTTTACGCTGTCATTTTCATCTTCTGATGAACCATCTGCAACACTGGTATCCATTACCTTGATACTCCCAGGCTTGACTTCAGTTCACCTACTTTTCATATTTGGTATATAGAGTTGCCATGTTGAGAGAAAGAACCCTGCTGTTTTTGGTGGACGTCAAAGGTCACCAGACGTCAAAGTTTGAAAAGCTTTTAATAGCGATATCTCAAGTTAAGAATACACTTTTCATATTTGGTAGATAGATTTGCTATGTTAGGAAAAAAGAACCCTATCATTTTTGGTGGACATCAGAGGTCATATGAGGTCACGAGCGGTAAATCCGCGAAAACCTGAAGTGCTTGTAATCGCGATATCTCAAGTTAAGAATGACCTGCACTTTTTATATTTGGTGTAGAGATTTGTCATGTTAGGTGAAAATACCCTACTGTTTTTGGCGGAGGTCAAAGGTCATTTTAGGTCACCAGAGGTCAAAGTCTGAAAATCTTGTCATCGCATTATCTCAAGTTAGGAAAGACAACCCACGACTTTGCTAGGTCCGAAGTGATTAAATATTGTGGGTGTGGGGGTTTTAGATAAAAATCTACTCTAAATTTCTAAACACCCCACAATCCACGACTTTGCTTAGTTGTCTTACGTGGTGGTGAGGGTGAGGGTCGTGAGGGTTTTAGAACTAACTGCAGTTTCCTGGAATTTTGGCGGAGCGGTATGCTACGATGTTCCGTTTGAACTGCATACAGTTATAAGGAATGTACAATACGTGTACATTAGTAGCATTTATGATGTCTGTTGCAATTGATCTTATTTTACGCCCTCCGGATGTGTATGCTCATTAATATATTTTGAATAATTCTTATAAAAACTGACTACTGTCATTTTACTGAAGTGTTGGGTATTGGGTATTGGGAGTAGTCTCTCGCTTGGGGACGTGGTTTAGCCGTGCTCGTTTTAAAGCACGCCTGGTCTATAGTGTAGTGTTGGGTTTCCTTTCTATTTTCCCTGACTGGGTTTGATCTGCTGTGCTGAAGTTTTCTCTCTAGTTGCTGCGTGGCCTTGTGCCACCAACCTTTGCTGCTACGCCCGGAGGTCGGGATAGCAGTATCGTTAAGTTGCAGTTTGAGTCGAGGGGGAATGTTACACCCCAGCATGTTTTTTCTGTGTTGAAGAACAATAGGGTAGAGGTAAAGGATTTAGAGATGCTGCAGGCCCTTGCATCCCCAAATACGTATGATTTGAAGTTCCGGACTGATGCTGCCCGATTAAAGGGTGTGGAGGGTCTCACTGTCACCCCATATGATCGTTCTGTGGTGGTGACAGTGTTGTACCTCAATTTTGAGGTAGATCAGGGTCTGGTGGCGAGGGTTCTAGGACAATACGGAAATGTCTCTGACTGGCGTTCGGTAAAGTATAATGAAGGTGAATTGGCCGGTATTCTCAACGGAAAGAGACAGTTCCGTATGGAGCTAAAACGAGACACCCCCTCCGTCCTGTTCATAGGGGGTTCTAAGGCCCACATCAGGTATTTTGGCCAGCCCCGCACCTGTTTCCAGTGAAGGGAGGAGGGGCATGAGGCCAAGTCATGCCCAAACAAACGTTGTGGCAGATGCCTGCAGTTGGGGCACGAGAGGGCAACATGTCCCAATCAGGTGCGGTGTAACCTGTGTGGGGAGGAGGGACATGTCTCTGGTGCCTGTCCCACATCGTACTCTGCGCGTGCAAGTGCATAAGTGGAGCCGGCAAGTGAACCCTCGTCTTCAGACCCTGAACCAATGGTGGAGGAACCCAGGTCCCCTACGCCTGATGAGGTGGCACATCAAGTGGAACAAGAGTTCCTAGCTTCAAATGGATGTCAGGTGGTCTGTACCCGAGGAACAATCCGCACGAGCTCATGGGGAGGCTGGAATACTGACAGTGGAGAATGACCTTCAACTGTCATCGGATTCGGAGTCTGACACTGCCATGTCAGATGTGGGAGGACCTGCCTCAGGGCTTTCACAAAAGGGCCCACCATCTGGGGAGGGCTGGTTTGATTTGTGTGAGGCCGTTGAACTTGAGCGCAAGTTGAAAAGGTCGGCCTCAGGGGAGGTGTCCGACCGGGGAGGGGGAGTTAGTCCTTCTGTGCCACCAGCACCAGATCCATGTAATAAAAAGGCCAGGTCAGAGACAGTTTTGTAATTTCACACTCCACATTTCATGAATGGTCCCCTGTCCCTCATGACCCTGAATGTTAACGGCATGAGGGAAAGTCGGAAGTGGTTCAGAATATTCCAATTTTGTAAATCATTAGGTGTGGACTTTTTTTTCCTCCAAGAGAATCACATTGTAAATGAGGACGATGTCTACACCTGGTCCTACGAATGGGGTGGGGGTTTGTACGCTTCGTTTAGTTCCGCATCTTCCTGTGGATCTGTCATTTTAGTTTCTCCAAGATGGACTGGTAGGAAAGGTTGATCATGATCATGAGGGCCGGTTGGTATGCATCACCATCAAACATCCTTGCGGGAACTTCTTCTTATGTAACGTTTATGCCCCTAACCAACCTACAGACAGAAGGAATTTTTTTGCTACCCTGCCATCCTTCGTTCCTGGCTGTGCCCCTTGTATCCTATCTGGAGACTTCAACTGTGTCCCTGACACACGGTTTGATCGAATTTCCACCTTCACGTCTTCAAGCTGTAGTGTCGGTATGGTGGAGTTGGACATGTTCACAAAGAATCACGATATGGTTGACGTTTGGAGAGTGCAGCATCCTGGCTTGTCCGTGTTCACTTGGCGCATCGCCCTGATGGCACGGACGCCTCAAGGTTGGACCGGGTGTACGCTCCAACGGCTTTGTCACCAAGTGATTGCGAAGTTGTGGCATGTCCAATTTCGGACCATGATGCAGTTACTGTCTCATTCCAACCCCCAGAGTCATGGCCAGTAGGGAGGGGGTTCTGGAAAATGAACACAGATATTCTAACGGAGGCTGAATATAGCAAAGATTTTAAGGCTAGGTACGAAGGGTGGCGAACTTTGAGGCCGGCCTTTTCAACAGGTTAAGAGTGGTGGGACGATGTAAAGACCCGCATCAAACACGGGGCCCACGTCCGTCCTCGTGTGCATTGTGTGGAGGCGGAGGAGAAACCAACCATTAAGTTCTAACGGGAAGTCACAAAGTATGCCATCGATCGCAGTATAAAAGCTGTCCGTGACGCCCACGGTGTGGTACATAAGGACCCTCTCGACATTGTAGAAGAGTATAAAAACTTTTATGAGCAGCTGTTTACCTAGGCAGATATCGATGAAGACATTCAAAAGTCCCTCTTAGATAATATTAACAAGACCCCTCTAAAGGTCAGAGTGATGAATTTGGCTCCCCTTTGACTATTGACGAGCTCTGGAAGGCAGTGGTGAAAATGAAAGGCGGAAAGGCACCACGGTCCGACGGTATTCCAGTAGAATTCTATAAACGCTTCTGGGGTACCGGAGCACATGATCTCCGTGATGTGTTCGTCTCTGCCTTCCTCACTGGCTCATTGAGCCACTCGCAGCGCACAGGCATAATAACTTTGCTGCCTAAGTCAGGAGAACCCCTCGAACCGAAAAACAAACGGCCAATCACCTTGTTAAATGTAGATTACAAGATTCTGGCGAAAGCCCTTTGCAACAGGCTAGGCACAGTCATGCCAGATCTTGTAGGGTCCTTTCAGACTTGTGCGGTGCGGGGACACAGTATTCAGCAGAACCTCTGGGTGGTGCGGGACTTAGTTGAATACGTGATGCACCGTGATCTTCCATGTGCGCTTGTCTCCCTCGATCAGGAGAAGGCCTTCGACATGGTTGATCATGGATTCCTCTTTAAAATTTTGAAGTTTTGTTTGAATCCAGTTTTTGTTAAATGGACCTCCTTATTGTATAATAGTGTAAACAGTCGGGTTATCGTTAATGGCCTACCTTCAGACCCCTTCAGTGCCCAACGTGGTGTACGGCAGGGGTTCCCCCTATCACCATTACTATACGTATTGTTTAGTGAATCACTAGCAAGAGCCTTTCAAGTAGAGCCTTTGTTTCAACCATTTCATATTCCCGGTGGTGTTGAAGTTAAGTGCTTTCAGTATGCTGATGACGTCACATGCGTAGTCTCCGACCTAGCTTCCTTCAAGGCCCTTACTGACACGTTGTCTAAGTTTCAAAGAGCCACAGGTGCCAGACTGAATCCCAATAAGACCAAAGGACTTCGCCTAGGTAAGTGGCGGTCAAGAAGACCGCCCTTCGCTGCAGCATGGGTAGATGACGCCATAAGGATCAACGGCATATGGTTTGGTTATGGGCAAACCGAGTTACTTACCTGGAATGAGAAAGTGGACCTGGTGGAAGCTAGGTTGAAGGACTTCGGCGAGCCTGTGCGGAAAGGTGACAGTTATCAATCGTTTTATTTATCCCCTTTTGTGGTACCCAGGCACTGTTCTGGCTGCTCCAAAGAGTGTCCTGTTGCGTCTCGAGAGGGCTGTGTTTAGGTTTTTATGGTCAGGGAAGACGGAACTCGTTAGAAGAGGGATGGTATATCAGGATGTTTGGCGTGGTGGGTTGGGCCTTGTGCATTTTCCTCCCAAACTCCGTTTTCTCCTGACCCAAGTGTGTTTATAGTGCTGTAGACAGCAGAACGCCTTTTGCCTATTTTGTTCGTTATTGGGGGGATTATCATTCCGTCGGTTCTTTCCCTCCCTGTTTAGTAACAGTGAGCCTCACAGCTGGAGGCCCTCGGAAGCATACAGTCAAATGAAAGAAACGCTCCTAATTATGTCTAGAGTTGGGGACGTTTCGCAATTAAGTGCAAGGGACCTATATCAGGCTGTTTTTGAGGAAATGGTTGGCCAGGTCCGATCCAACCACTATGCTTCAGGGTCGGAAGTGTGGCGTGTGGTCCACAGCAGATCGTTAGATTACCGCGGGCGGGACCTGTTGTGGCGAATCGCACATGATGCGATAGTAACTAATCTCAAGCGTCTTCGGTGGCGTCTCGGAGATGGCATTTGCCCACGCACTGGATGCACAAAGTGGGAGAGTGTGCCACATGTGTTTTGGCAGTGTAAATTTGTGGCCCTCTTCTGGGAATGGTTTCAAGTCCTGACTGATCGCTTGACGTTGGGAAACACACGGGCGGTCGGCCAGGACCATGCTTTGTATGGTCTTTCACCCCCGCTATGCAATACAAGTATTCAGGGCATACTTACCTTTGTTTCGGCCAGGAATTATGTAGTTACACAAACTTTGTTTCTTGGTGCATGTTAAGGTCCTGTAAATAGTCTTTGTCTTTGTGTTTTGTCCGGTCTGGTTTGAGTTCCTCTCCCTTTGTTTCCCAGTGCCCGTTTTGATGTACTTAAAAAGCAGACGAACTGCACGTTGAGCAGTAGGTCGTTGGTTCAAACCCAGCTCGGGCCTCAGTGTTCTTCATCATTTGGTGATATCGTCTTTCTTACAAAGGCAAAGGTTGCCAATGTTAGACGCATATTACAAAAAAATTATGCGACTGTGTCCGAACGAAAAAGGTATTATAAGGTAAGGGTTGCTGCACACCTGCGGCAGAGCTTCCCTCATGCGGATAGGAAATGGGGGGGGGGGTAGCGGATGGTTCCCTCACATAAATGTCACTAAACTTGTGGTTGAAGGCCGTCTCCAAGGTCCGGTTGTTTTTTATGACTCATCAGTTTGAGGGCAAACTGGAGTGAAAGTTTCTTCCATCTTAGCTCAAGAGGAGGCTCGTTTGCCTCGGCGTATAAGCTATGTATTAAAGAGGTACGAAAAGCTGACAGGTAGATCCTAAGTCCCTGATTATGAGCAGGGAGACGTTTTCTGAGACATGAATCACGCGCGGAGCTGTAGACAACACAACCATAACCAAGTTTGGATCTTACCAGGGATCTGTATAGACGAAGCAAAGTAGGGCGGTCTGCGCCCCAGTCCATCTCTGAGACTACTTTCAACAGGTTAAGCGCCTCCTGGCACTTCCGCCTGAGACGGTCGATGTGGGCTTTAAAGTTCAGCTTATTGTTAAGTGCCGAGAAACTTTGTCTGGGGAACAACTGGGATGTCCACACCATTCAAGTTCTGGTCTGGAACGCAATGGGCACCTCCCTGGTTGCAGGAGTGCATGCAAACAGTCTGAATTTGTGAAAAACGGAATCCATTCTTGTCGGCCCAGTGTTGGATTTAATTAAGGCAGTTTTGCAGTTGTCTTGTTACAGACCTCATATTCCTTGAGGAGGTTGTAATAGAGAAGTCGTCCATAAAAAGAGACTTTTCGATCCCCGCTGAGAGCAATGTTGTTAATTTTCATCCTAAAACGGGTAACTGACAGGATGCTGTCCTGAGGAACACCCATTTCCTGATTATGCAAGTCTGACATTGCACTTCCGACGCGAACACGAAAAACACTATTTTTGAGAAAATCCTGAATGAAAAGAGGCATTCTGCCCTAAGACCGGCACTGTGTAAGTCTTTCAAAATGCCACACTAACAGGTTGTGGCGTATGCCTTCTCCAAGTCGAAAAATACCGATACCACGTGATGTCCGCTTACTAGACCATAACGAATTGTGGACTCTAGACGGACTAGTTGGTCAGTGGTGCTGTGGCCACGTCGAAAACCACTCTGAAAGTCAGTGATCAGTTTATTGGTCTCAAGAAACCAAACCACATGGGCATTGATCATTTGTTGTTCAAATGTCTTGCACAGGCAGCTTGTTAGAGAAATAGGACGGAAATTTGTAGCCCCAGTCGGGTCCTCTCCCGGTTTGGCGATGGTAATGATGATGGCTTCTCGCCAAGCCTTTGGGAAGTTGCCCTTTTTCCATACACCGTTGAAAATCTCCAACAACACCCGTAAGCAATTATCTTGGAATATGTTTAAGGAACTAATAATGAATATCATCTGGCCCGGTTGCAGTGTCATTGCTATTTTCAAGAGCAGTGCGAAGTTCCAAAATATCACAGGGGTTGTTGTTGTCCTCTGAGTTATCCGACGTGAAGTTTAGGTTCTGTTGTTCAGCGGTATATTTGAATTTCTGGAAGGCTCGGGAGTAATTATTGCTTGACCAGTTGGATGGAAACTCTTTGGCAAGCAAATTTGCAATGTGTTCCCTTTCTGTGCATTTTTGACCGTCCGGTTTGGTCATGTGATGAGGGCTAGCATTAAACTGCTTCACACTGATTTTTCAATACAGTGGGCAAATTAAGCCTAGAAATGTACCGTTTCCACGACTCCTTCTTATTTAATTTGATGAAACGCCGTGCTCTGGCGCGGGCATTAAGACAATTTCTACGATTAATATTACTGGGGTGCTTCTTAAAAATAGTAAGGGCCTTTTTGCGATCCTTGATCGCTTCCTCACACTCCGTGTTGAACCACGGCTTGTGCTTACTACGTGGACCTTATAGAGGACCTAGGGACAGTTTTGGTAAAGTGGGATATCTGGTCTTCTATCCCATCGAACGCGTCTCTAACGATGGTGTTACGACAAAACTCGTTAAATCCAGACCAGTCAGCCTTTTGGAATTGCCACCTAGCAACCCTTTCCTCGGGCATTGGGTAGACAATGTCGATTAGAAGTGGATAGTGGTCACTTCCACATTGGTCAACATGGCCTCTCCACAGAAGGTCCATCAGTATGGTTGGAGAGCATATTGAGAGATCGATGGCTGAGCACGATCCAGAGGCCGGGTAAATGTAGGTAGAAGACCCGTCATTCACAATGCGATTCCCCCCTAAGGTGCGAATAAGCGTGGCCTTTTTCTATATTTCTTCCCTTGTTCAAAAGCAATGCCAGTACTTGGGTTGAATTAAATTCATGATCGATTCATGATCGAAGCATTACCAATTTTTGAGACCTACATATACAGTCATACCACGTATATATATATATATATAGGTCGAAAAGAGGTAGTAAAAAGTGCTTAAAAGTTTGCGGAAAACTCCACGACGTTTCGGGTATAAACCCTTCATCAGGTGGCAAAAACCAAACTGAACAACCAACAGTAACAATTGGACACGACAAACATCAAATCCGAAGCGATCGCTGTAAAAACAGAACCGGACGAAAGTGACTGTCAAGAAACATGAGTGCGAAGGATGAAACACAAATCAAAAAAAGAAAAAGAGCGTCCTGGATGAAAAAATGCACGCAAAAATCGAACAAGTTCTTAAAAAAGGAAAAACAGGAGACAAAAACTAGCTCCGGAAAAAAAAAAAAAAAATTGTAAATAAGGCCTACACAGAAAAAAACGAGCACGAACGGGTAAGTGTAAAAGGAGTAAAAACTGGTACAAAAAGGGGGTGAATATTACAAAAGGTCAATTCTAACGTTAAGCCCGTGTGGAGCGAGAGTACCTAGCCTCATGATCAGTCGGTTTTCAGCACTAAGACGGTCACGATCGGAGCCTCGGCACATTACAGCTGCCGTAACGGTTAAATGCTGTATTGAACAAGGTGAAGGGGGGTTGAAATGTGCAGCCACCGGGTATCCATGGAGATTCTGTTTGATGGACCTAAGGTGTTCGGTGACTCGATCCGCGAGGCGGCGCTTGGTCTCTCCCACATACAACGAGTTACATCTCCCACAAGCTAAAATATATACTACATTTGAGGAAATGCAGGAGAATCTTTGTTTGACAATAAAGCTATTGCCGTTGGGGCCAGAAATGTTGACGAGGTCGTGTTTGCCGACAACTGGACATGTATTACACCTCGGACGGTTACATGGAAAGGTACCAGCCGTGTCGTCGAAAGAAGTTTGTGGGTGGGAAGCCCGAACTAAATGGTTGGCTAAATTTTTCTCAACTCTAAAGGCAGTGATGGGGGGTCCCGGGAAAACATCACGGGTGGAGGGGTCTTGTCGGAGCAACTTTACATTTTTGTGGATAGCGTGTAAAATAGGACGGATCGAAGGGTGATAAGAAATAACTAAAGGAATACGTAGATTGGTACCAGATTTGCTCTTTTTCTCCAAGGCTTCTTTTCTGCTGGTTCCTTGAATTCTGCGTAGGGCATTAGAGAGGATTTTGGCAGGGTACTGGCGTTTTCAAAAAAGGAAGGACAAAATTTCTTCAGAGGCAGTAGAGAAGTCAGAATCCTCCGAACAAATTCGTCTGGCTCGCAAGAGCTGGGAATAAGGGATAGATTTAGTGCAAGATTTGGGGTGATTGGAAGGGTACAAAAGGTAGTTATGCGAGTCGGTTGGCTTAAAGTGTAGGTTAGAGGTAATTGTACGGTTGTTGATGGACAGTTTAAGGTCGAGAAAAACAACAGATGAGTCCGAGATACAATGGGTAAATTTCAAAAAGGGGCAAAAGGAATTAACAAAGTCGATAAAAGTTTCTAAATCACGACGGGATCCAGAGGCAACTCCTACAATATCATCAATATACCTTTTGTAAAGTATAGGTCGTGGCCCGGTATACTGAGAAAAAGTTGTTCTTCAAAGTGGCCCATGGTCAAACAGGCAACAGAGGAGCCATTTTGGTTCCCATGGCCACTCCTTTAACTTGACGGAAAAAACGCCCATTAAACTGAAAACAATTTTGCTTGAGAACAAGTTCCGTTAAACGTAGGAAGGTGTCAGTCGGTACAAGGGGATCACGCCGTTTGTCTAGGTAGTAACGGATAGCTGTTAAGGCAGCATTATGAGGAATTGACGTGTAGAGGCTGGACACATCCATGGTGAATAAAAGACGTTCTCCACAATTTTCAGGAAACTCAAAGTCACGAATAAGTCTCAAGAAATGTGGCGTGTCTTGAACAAACGACGGCAAAGCTGAAACTAAAGGGGAAAGCACAGAATCCACATACTCAGAAATAAGTACGGTGGGGCAGCTGTGTGAAGAGACGATAGGTCTGCCAGGGTTGTTGGCTTTGTGGATTTTGGGAAGCAGGTAGAAGTTAGAAATCTGTGGGCAAGGGTGGAGTAGAGAAGTAGCGTTTTGGGGTAGTTGTTTATTGTCCATGAGTTGGGTCAAAGTGTTTTTAACTAACTTTTGGCACTCAGGAGTGGGGTCAGCGGGAAGTTCTAAATAAGCACTTTAGTCGGATAGCTGTTTGTTGGCCTCAGCAATATACAGGTCCTTCCGCCACACCACGACAGCACCACCCTTGTCAGCTGGTTTAATAATGATATCCGTTACTTTTGAGGGATAAAATGGCATCTCGTTCTTCAGGACGAAGGTTACGCAGTGCGGTCATTTTAGGAGGGAGGAGATCGTTGACATCTTTGTAAATGGTATTGATTACATTGTCAAGGGTGGGATTTTCTCCTGGCTTGGGCGTCCAGGAGGAACGGACAGGGTTGGCGGGGTTGGGAACTTCCTCTGAGGGGGTATCATCCTGATGGTCTGTTATCCCGAAATGGTAGCGAAGGCGGAGTTTCCTACAGAAAGACGAAACGTCTCTGCGTATGGAAAACTCATCAGGAAGGGGGTTCAGTGGAACAAAGTTGAGACCTTTCGCTAAAACTGAGCGCTCAGAGGAAGAGAGCGCTCAGAGGAAGAGAGCGCTCAGTTTTAGCGAAAGGTCTCAACTTTGTTCCACTGAACCCCCTTCCTGATGAGTTTTCCATACGCAGAGACGTTTCGTCTTTCTGTAGGAAACTCCGCCTTCGCTACCATTTCGGGATGACCGACCATCAGGATGATACCCCCTCAGAGGAAGTTCCCAACCCCGCCAACCCTGTCCGTTCCTCCTGGACGCCCAAGCCAGGAGAAAATCCCACCCTTGACAATGTAATCAATACCATTTACAAAGATGTCAACGATCTCCTCCCTCCTAAAATGACCGCACTGCGTAACCTTCGTCCTGAAGAACGAGATGCCATTTTATCCCTCAAAAGTAACGGATATCATTATTAAACCAGCTGACAAGGGTGGTGCTGTCGTGGTGTGGCGGAAGGACCTGTATATTGCTGAGGCCAACAAACAGCTATCCGACCAAAGTGCTTATTTAGAACTTCCCGCTGACCCCACTCCTGAGTGCCAAAAGTTAGTTAAAAACACTTTGACCCAACTCATGGACAATAAACAACTACCCCAAAACGCTACTTCTCTACTCCACCCTTGCCCACAGATTTCTAACTTCTACCTGCTTCCCAAAATCCACAAAGCCAACAACCCTGGCAGACCTATCGTCTCTTCACACAGCTGCCCCACCGTACTTATTTCTGAGTATGTGGATTCTGTGCTTTCCCCTTTAGTTTCAGCTTTGCCGTCGTTTGTTCAAGACACGCCACATTTCTTGAGACTTATTCGTGACTTTGAGTTTCCTGAAAATTGTGGAGAACGTCTTTTATTCACCACGGATGTGTCCAGCCTCTACACGTCAATTCCTCATAATGCTGCCTTAACAGCTATCCGTTACTACCTAGACAAACGGCGTGATCCCCTTGTACCGACTGACACCTTCCTACGTTTAACGGAACTTGTTCTCAAGCAAAATTGTTTTCAGTTTAATGGGCGTTTTTTCCGTCAAGTTAAAGGAGTGGCCATGGGAACCAAAATGGCTCCCTCTGTTGCCTGTTTGACCATGGGCCACTTTGAAGAACAACTTTTTTCTCAGTATACCGGGCCACGACCTATACTTTACAAAAGGTATATTGATGATATTGTAGGAGTTGCCTCTGGATCCCGTCGTGATTTAGAAACTTTTATCGACTTTGTTAATTCCTTTTGCCCCTTTTTGAAATTTACCCATTGTATCTCGGACTCATCTGTTGTTTTTCTCGACCTTAAACTGTCCATCAACAACCGTACAATTACCTCTAACCTACACTTTAAGCCAACCGACTCGCATAACTACCTTTTGTACCCTTCCAATCACCCCAAATCTTGCACTAAATCTATCCCTTATTCCCAGCTCTTGCGAGCCAGACGAATTTGTTCGGAGGATTCTGACTTCTCTACTGCCTCTGAAGAAATTTTGTCCTTCCTTTTTTGAAAAACGCCAGTACCCTGCCAAAATCCTCTCTAATGCCCTACGCAGAATTCAAGGAACCAGCAGAAAAGAAGCCTTGGAGAAAAAGAGCAAATCTGGTACCAATCTACGTATTCCTTTAGTTATTTCTTATCACCCTTCGATCCGTCCTATTTTACACGCTATCCACAAAAATGTAAAGTTGCTCCGACAAGACCCCTCAACCCGTGATGTTTTCCCGGAACCCCCCATCACTGCCTTTAGAGTTGAGAAAAATTTAGCCAACCATTTAGTTCGGGCTTCCCACCCACAAACTTCTTTCGACGACACGGCTGGTACCTTTCCATGTAACCGTCCGAGGTGTAATACATGTCCAGTTGTCGGCAAACACGGGGGTTTCCCGCGAGACCGAAGGCCCGCGAGACCGAAGACCCGCGAGACCGAAGTCCCGCGAGACCGAAGGTCCGCGAGACCGACGGTACCAAAGTACATTTTTCATCGGCGCCAAAGTACATTTTTAAAATCGGCGCCAGAGTACATTTTTTTTACATCGGCGCCAAAGTACATTTTTTTCGTCGGCGCCAGAGTACATTTTTTTTTACATCGGCGCCAAAGTACATTTTTTTTCGTCGGCGCCAGAGTACATTTTTTTTTTTACATCGGCGCCAGAGTACATTTTTTTTTTTACATCGGCGCCAAAGTACATTTTTTTCGTCGGCGCCAAAGTACATTTTCTTACATCGGCGCCAAAGTACATTTTCTTACATCGGCGCCAAAGTACATTTTTTTACATCGGCGCCAAAGTACATTTTTAAAATCGGCGCCAAAGTACTTTTTTTTACATCGGCGCCAAAGTACATTTTCTTACGTCGGCGCCAAAGTACATTTTTTTTTTCGTCGGCGCCAAAGTACATTTTTTCGTCGGCGCCAAAGTACATTTTCTTACATCGGCGCCAAAGTACTCTCTTACATCGGCGCCAAAGTACATTTTTTTACATCGGTGCCAAAGTACTTTTTTTTACATCGGCGCCAAAGTACATTTTCTTACACCGGCGCCAAAGTACATTTTTTAAGTCGGCGCCAAAGTACTTTTTTTACATCGGCGCCAAAGTACATTTTAAAAGTCGGCGCCAAAGTACATTTTCTTACATCGGCGCCAAAGTACTTTTTTTTACATCGGCGCCAAAGTACATTTTTTTCGTCGGCGCCAAAGTACATTTTTTTACATCGGCGCCAAAGTACATTTTCTTACATGCATCACATCCATTCGGTATGATCATTTCTGAAATCATGGTGACCGGAAACATCCAAATGAGTAATTCCATAACGATGGGACAAGAGGAATGCGATGACCCCATTTCCATACGCCAACCCCCAGTGCATGATAGGTTTGGTATCAAATTGTCCCCAAATCAAAATAGACAAAAATAACATAGCAGAGTATTTCGGCATTTTGATCGCAAGTATGAAGTCCGTTTCCCATAAAAGTCATTAAATTAAAAGATATGGCGTTTCAAAAGGGCTCGTTACGTCCCCTTTTGTAACAATTGACCAAAATGTAACAACTTGGTCCAAAATGTAACAATTTTCGGCCAAAAATGTAGCAACTTTCTAGGTTGTTCCAAAATGCAACAACTTTCTGCCCAACGTGGGTGTGTCTGTTGCATATTGCGGTAAGAGAGATGAGGAAAATGAGCAATAAGTTGGGGACATCAATGTGTTTCGACATCTATATGTTCCGATGTCTCATAATTCCGACGTCTCTATGTTCGAAAATAATGTACTTCGGCCAATGTAAATGTACTTTGGCGACGGTGAAAAAATGTACTTCGGTGCCGATGCTAATGCACTTTGACGCCGAAATAAAATGTATCCATGGCGCCGATAAAGTACACTCCTTACTGGCCCAGAAGTACATTGGTGGGGCGGCGCCAAAGTATAGCCTTTATCGGTGCCGGAGTATTATATTTTCGGGGCGATGTAAAAGAGCACTTTTCATACGCCCTAAATTACACTTTTTCAAATGACCCATGAAATTCGTCATGTGGGTACGATATTTGCGGTACGCTTATGGCGAGCTAAATAATTCGAAAAACTGTGTTTTTCGCCGATAAATTGTGTTTATCGGCTGAAAAACACAGTTTTTCGATTAACTCTGTTTATCGAGAGAAAAACACAGTTTTTTGATAAACACGGTCTTTCGATGGATTCTGTTTATCGAACGAGAAACTGTGTTTATCGGTCGAAAAACACATTTTTTCGCAAAACTATGTTCATCGGCCGAAAACCGAGTTTTTCGATAAACACCGTTTTCAACCCTGTCAGTTGAATAGTCTGTGAGTAAATGAATTCTTATAGTAACTTGAAGAATTAAAATGTTAGCAAATTGTTTCTCAGTTTGCAGAGGGCATTGTTATAGTAAAATTGTTGTCTCCGTACTTTAGCATGGCTGGAGAAAAAAAAAAAAGAAAACGAAAAATTTTACCTTCTTTAGTGCCCACTTTCATTTGAAAAAAAGAAAATGATCTAAAGCGTACAATTTAAAAAAAATCCTTCTTTAGAAAAAAGCGAAAAATTTAACTTTGTCAATGTCAATGTGGTAGGGTGAGGTGCATAGTTCAGTAATTGCTCCCCCCCCCACTTTCAAGTTAATTCCTACGTCACTGCAACGTGGGGCACAGTTAGCCTCCTGGGGGCCAAATTCAGTAATTACCCGATGTAGGGAATCAGGGGCGAAGCACCGGAAACCAAATTTTATGCACCACAACGAAGAATGAACTCTCTGTAAATGACACTGAATACGCACTGAACAGACCGAGATATCTCAATCTGTTTCTCTGTTTCTCAGTTTGGTCTGACCATAGGACTCTATAGTTGTTTAAGAAGCATCGGAATAGATGGTAGGAGAGAGTGGTAGAGTTTTCTGTCGAGTTTTGCAATAATTTTAATTTGTTACATGTGAAGCCTATGATAGAACAACAACAGTAAAAGATGATTGCGCGAGTAGCGCGTCGAAAATAACACTTTCAGGGACATTTTGGTTGATTGGCTTCATTTGAAGCAGCAACTATATGTATAGTAACAATGAATATACCTCACATAAACATAAAAATTGCAGTTGTCCTTTAGTTTCACGATGGACACGATCGACTTACTACCATTAGATTTCCTTATGAGGTAGCCAGTTTGAGGGTTGGGATGTATGTATACAAAGGTTGCACGGGATTTAGAAATAATCCAAGTCACGCTCCGTCCTTCTTGAATTAATATTTTGACGACTGCGGCTCATAAAGCATGCGCGCGAAGTGCGCCAAAAATGGAATTTTAAAGGAGGTTTGGTAGAGCTTTATTGCATATAGTCAGAAAAGCAAAATTCTTTCGCAGACGTCGGAATGCAAACTGTACTCACTTTTAAGTGTACAGCAAATGTAAACGCTCGCAACTTCATGATTTTAGTGGATGGAAAACAAGCGCAAACTGCACCGACCTGCTGAATTTTACACTACAGTGAAAACCAGTCGGGTGGCAGACGGGATGGTTAGCTGTCTATCAATTTTCTTCGACTTCTTTGGACATACCAAACTCTTTAATATTTGGAATGAAGTCGGGGGGTGGGACATTGAGGGTCTTCGCAGTTTAGTAAGGTGAGTGTTAAGTAAGGTGGCCGTGTACAGGTGTCGTCAACCCAAAGGCAACTCATCTTTTAATGAATTGGCAACTAAAGAAGCCTTTGCAAATTAGGCGACGACCCAATGTGCTCGCCCTTTGTGTGACTAATAAACATTACGTAACATTTTGAGTATAGGCTGCCAACCTCGGCAATGTGTTTGCGGGTATGGTTAAAGTGTACCTTATTCAAAAATAGCAATATATATTTTAGAGATTTGAAAATAAATCCCATTCATGAAACTCTCATCTTCAAGGCTTATTCTGTTGCTGACATAAGTAGGTTTTCAGTTGCGTAGCCAGGATTTCAAAAGTTATGTGCACAAAAATGATTGTGAAATATTTGTCAGGAAGCTAAGCGGAGCTCCGCCATCGATTGGCGCGCAGCGTAGAAGAAAAATTTTGTCGTTACAAGCTCTGCATGTACCAAGCCTTTAAATATGGATCTCTTTTCTGCACTTGGGGTCTGAAGATAGCCTTAGCCTACTCACTTTTCTCATTGGGGTTCTGAGCCCCCAAACCTCAGGATTCGTCATCACTGTATAAGTATGCACAGTGCAACCCCGCTTTAAAGGACACTCATCTAGAAGGCCACCTTGTGAAGTCCCCAAAACAAAAACGTAATGTTTAGTTGAGTCACTTAAAATGACAACCCCACTTAATTGGCAGAACACTTTATCTGGCCCCTTGAGTGTCCTTTAAAGCGGGGTTCTGTATGTCACTATATCAATGTGGTGTCTAAATCAGTCACATGGTGAAGCACAATGGATCCCCTCCCTTAGACCCCTCTCACCGATGCCAATTTTATTCTTAGTTAGTTCCTCAGGCTAAAAATACGTAAGTATTTTAACACCAATTATACTTCAAAATGTATAATAAATAGCACCAGGTAGGTGACCTTATTTGTCAGAAATTTTCAAAGACCGATGCTGGTCAGCCTAGGGTTGCTGGATCTTTAACGGGAACTACAGTGGCGTAAACAGCGGAGTGGTCCATGTCCCACCTCACGGATGCCAACTTTTTCTTTGGTTCCTAACAATACGTAAATATTTTAACACAATATTTACTTCAAAATGTACCATCACGTAACATACTGCATGGCCCTCCCCCTTCAGAGAAATACTGGGTGCGGCACTGCTTGCCATAGTATGTATGGACCTTGGAACCGTTATCGTGGAGACAATTTTAGCTGACGGCAAAACATGAAACAGAGTGTCCATGGATGAAGACAAACTGGGCAGATGGTAATAATAATACGCTGCGAGAGGGTTACTACTTCAAACCCCATCTTCACTACTAACAGATGCCGTTACTACTTAAGAAATGCATATATACAAATCACCCCGTAACCGCTGTTGACAATATTTGCACTTTTCGCGTTCCATACGCTGACGGGGAAACACGTAATTGGTAAACATATTTCATCAGACACGTGATTGATAACCTGAGTTTATAGAAAAACCGGCGTGTGTATCGAAAAAGGGAGTTTCGCTCGATAAACTGAGTTTACCGAAAAAGTGTGTTTTTCGGTCGATAAGCAGAGTTTTTCCATCGAAAAACCGAGTTTATCGGCGAAAATCTCAGTTTATGGAATTATTACACATTCAGTTTTCCATATACGCTACAGTGCCCCCCTAAAACACACGTCCAAAAAACGTTTTTAAAACGTCCGACATGTTTTGAAAACGTTTTAAAAAAGTATTAATATGTAAACTAAGTTTTAAAAACGTTTTCTAGACGTACTGTGTTTGCTGGGCTAGGCCTATTCCACAAACCACATAGGCCCACGAAAAACTCCCGCCCATTAAATGGTTACAAACAAAATCATATTCATAACTTTAGCTGTGTGAGGGTTATGATGGTAAATGAGGTATCACCAGATAGCTAAAAAATAGCCCTATTGGACTATAATACTTAGAATTGCGCAGCTGCTATTGGAAAGTCAGATAGCTAGACATACAGACAGACCGATCTACCGACCGACCAATAAATAAACTAGAGCACCAAGGGTGCTGATGACTCAAACCTATTGACGGAATTAGTGCACAGTGCCAAGAAAATCATTCTCCATGCAATGGGTACAGGGACTGTACCGTCATGCATGGCTATTATTTCCTGAACAGATATACCCACAATTTAGAATGTTTTATTTTCTCTCAGGTAAAATGACAAGGAACTTAATACTTTTTAGAATGATTAACTTTCTCTTAGGTGTTGCTTTAAAGAGAGAAGCCTCTGTTACCTTGCTTTCTGTTTTTACGGAAATCAGAAAGTCTAGTTATTAAGGAAGTCAGCAAGTTTAATGAGCTATGACAACAATTAGTAAGGGATGACTTCTTCTCTGGGCACAAGAAAAAAAATTGAGACTCTTCATCCTCACCTCAGGCAAGTTTAGTTTAGAAACAGTGTAAGATGACTCGACCCTTAATTAATCCTCCTAACGTTGAGTATGTCTACAAAGCCCGTTCATGCACTCACAATAAAACTAATGTTCCCTTCACACTAACCTAATCAACCTCAAATGATTGACAATGTTGTACCTAGACAGTTTTAAAGGGAGTTAAGTTCAATGGGAAACACTGAAGTTGTGAGATTAGTACAAATAAGGGAATGAAACTAAACTGGCCAGAAAGGTGTTGCATATTATTTATCTAAAAACATACAAAAAATTGTACTTGTCTCATTCCATCCACCCATCGGAACAATTTTGAGAACAAATTTGCAATGCATGTAGGAGAAAATAGCATTTCAAAATATTTACGCCCATGACCTCCATGACCTCGGATAAACAAGAAAAGTGCAAGATTCAACAACCACACGAAGCGTTATACTATGGACAACTTTCAGAACTTCAGACACTATTTGTGGGAGAAGTGGCACTTAAAAAATATTCACAAAACAGCCAGTAATGTCCCCTTCATGACCTTTGACCTCAACTTTTTGAACACAACATGTAGCCCTGAGTCCAATGACCGATGTGTACAAGTTTCGTTACAAGTCATCGACAAATGTGCCCGTGAGAGCACTAAAGGCAATTGTGAACAGACATGATAGATAGACGGATAGACAGAGTGACTGTGGAAGATCACAGTAACTAAAACAGCTCTTTGAGCTGGTTTGAGCTTGTAAATAACACATAAACAAACAAACTCAACTGTTGCCATGGCTCTTTCCCACGGACTGCGGTGGACCTACGGAGGTAAGTCGAAATGGGCCACCAAAGTAGTGTAACTGAAATGGGTGGGGTAGGCCACTTGTCAACTTTTGGCCCTCATTGCAACTCGTGGCAGTAGAAGGCTACCCCGCCAACACCATGATATTATCCTTGCATGTGTCTTATACAACATATCTATCAACTTTGGCCACGCCCCCTTCCCTTTCGACACGATGGCCCTTCTATGGAGGCAAGTCGACATGCACAACAAATTAGTGAATGTTATCTTCGTCGTGCGTGTAAGGGCGCTATAACAATTTTTTTCAAATGAGGGGGTCTAGTTCACAGCACCACAGCACTTTATCTGGATCTCCGAAACACCATCTCCGATGCCCCACTTACCAGATAAGAGAGATTTGCAATTAAAAATTCCTCTTCAGAATATGTGTGCAAAGTTTCGGCAGATCTGGAAGATGCCACCCCCGGTTGAAAAAAAAGAAAAACGTCGATGGGTTGTACAACCAAAGGCATCGAATGTCACCGAATCGCACCAAACTTTGCAGAAAGGGTAATTCGACCACCCCCGCCACGAATCTGAGGTTAAAATTTGCATATCTCATTGCCATTAACCCCCCCCCCATTTTTCTATGTTTGGAGTATTTTCAATGCACCATATCTCAATATCTACCACCCCGTGCCAAAATAAACATCAAATTTGTAATCGTAACCATATCCATCCAAAGTACCTTATATGCTATTTTCAATCGTTTTCGTGATATTCGATTTTGTCCTAGTGGGTGTGGGAGGAGGAGTCCGGGTATCCGTGCTTTCAAACATTCAAACATGTATGAAATTTAAGGATCATGACAGGTCGGATCAATGACGTAAACATGGTATCGATCGAACATGAAACGACTGAGTTATTACTTACACTTTCTCCCAAAAATGTTAGAACCTATTGTCGTGATGTCTTCGACAAGACAAGTTCAACGGTACAAGAATTTTTAAAATCGGACTTCGGGAAGAGGTTTGAAAAAAAACAAAACAAAGAAATTAATACATATTAACAAAATGAGTCCCATGCCGTGTAGGTTCCAAAGTCCCTGAAGAGCGTACAATATGGGAAGGGTCTGGTCAATGGTCACGAGTGTCCTCTAGCATCATTAGGCGTCAAAAATCGGACACCACACTCCCCACCCTCACTATCCCCTCCCTATCTATAGTTATAACGAAAAATGGAGTAGAACTCTATACAGGCCTATAGGGTCTTGAATTCTGAGACGTTTTCATTTTTTTGACAATTCGGAAAAATAAAACAAAAATAGGTGTAGAAAGATCCTATGACGTTGAAATTTTCATGGCATGTACCATGATCATAGGGAACCAGCATACTAAAGGACTGACCTACCATTCAAGACCTCTGTGTTACGGTGTCTCAAAGCTTCCATTTCGCAATTCCTGTTAAGTTCAATAAAAATCAGGGTAGTACTTGACTTCACCTTTAACCGCATGCAAAAATTTCCAAAATCGGAGGTCGATTTCAATGGTCAAATTTAGGTCAAAATTAAAATTTGTCACAAAATTCGATAAATTTTACGAGGTGAAGCGTATGGAGGAAATGCAGCACATGAAAGTTGAGGACATTGGCTTTCCGAAATCCAAAATAGGGGCGAGTCCAATTTTTTGCTAACCTTAGCCAACCCTATAAGGCAACACTCAGAATCCTCTGTCGTTTAATATTCGTTCCATTTGAAATTTAATAAACACATCTCCTACGGCAATACATATCAATTAGTGCAATTTTTATTCTTATGACGTCATTTCCGGTTTTTAGAAGCCAATAAGGAATAACATGGGGCAGAAAAACTCTGTATTTTGTCAAAATGCTTTTGGGTATCTCATGCACAACATATATGATGTGCTAGGTGCTGTTGTGTCTTATTTGCATAAACCGAAAGAAAAACGTTAATGTAATTTTGAGAAAATAGAGCAGCTTGACCCTTAATTCTTTTATTTGTAGAGGATTAGAATATCATACTTCTTTGTACCAAGTTTCAAGTGTCTGCAATATCTGTAGACAAAATGGCTGCTAATCAATCTCAGTAATCAAAACAAGTAGAAATTCATTATATATAAATAACTAAAAGCATTAATTATCTCAAAATGACTTTGTAGATTTTGGCCCGAGAAATATGAAGGCGCAATTTTCAAATCAATAGGTTTTTTTTTCTCGAGTTATTACGAAAACACCGGCAAAATTTGTCGGCTTCGATTATCAATTTTTCGGTTAAACATGGATAACTCTATAACGGTACATGCTATTGAAAAAGATACCGTCATTCGATTAAGACAGACATTTTGCATCAGGAAATTTTGTTTACTACATATGGCTACTTACCCTTCGCTACCCTAGCTCTAGTTTCAGACAGCCCCGTGTACTAAGTGTTGAAAAAGAAACCGAACTTTAATTTTTTTTTTTAGGCCCTTGGTAACATGGAAAAAATTGTACTTTGGCGCCGATGTAAAAAAATGTACTTTGGCGCCGATGTAAGAAAATGTACTTTGGCGCCGATGTAAAAAAAATGTACTTTGGCGCCGATGAAAAAAAAATGTACTTAGACGTCGATGTAAAAAATGTACTTAAGCGCCGATGTAAAAAAAATGTACTTTGGCGCCGTTCTAAATAAATGTACTTTGGCGCCGACATAAAAATGTACTTTGGCGCCGATGTAAAAAAAAAAAGTACTTTGGCGCCGATGTAAAAAAAAAAGTACTTTGGCGCCGATGTAAAAAATGTACTTTGGCGCCGATCTAAAAAATGTACTTTGGCGCCGATGTAAAAAATGTACTTTGGCGCCGACGTCAAAAAATGTACTTTGGCGCCGATAAAAAATGTACTTTGGTACCGTCGGTCTCGCGGACCTTCGGTCTCGCGGACCTTCGGTCTCGTGGACCTTCGGTCTCGCGGGCCTTCGGTCTCACGGGCCTTCGGTCTCGGGGGCGGTAACCGGCAAACACGACCTCGTCAACATTTCTGGCCCCAACGGCAATAGCTTTATTGTCAAACAAAGATTCTCCTGCATTTCCTCAAATGTAGTATATATTTTAGCTTGTGGGAGATGTAACTCGTTGTATGTGGGAGAGACCAAGCGCCGCCTCGCGGATCGAGTCACCGAGCACCTTAGGTCCATCAAACCGAATCTCCATGGATACCCGGTGGCTGCACATTTCAACCCCCCTTCACCTTGTTCAATACAGCATTTAACCGTTACGGCAGCTGTAATGTGCCGAGGCTCCGATCGTGACCGCCTTAGTGCTGAAAACCGACTGATCATGAGGCTAGGTACTCTCGCTCCACACGGGCTTAACGTTAGAATTGACCTTTTGTAATATTCACCCCCTTTTTGTACCAGTTTTTACTCCTTTTACACTTACCCGTTCGTGCTCGTTTTTTTCTGTGTAGGCCTTATTTACAATTTTTTTTTTTTTTTTTTCCGGAGCTAGTTTTTGTCTCCTGTTTTTCCTTTTTTAAGAACTTGTTCGATTTTTACGTGCATTTTTTCATCCAGGACGCTCTTTTTCTTTTTTTGATTTGTGTTTCATCCTTCGCACTCATGTTTCTTGACAGTCACTTTCGTCCGGTTCTGTTTTTACAGCGATCGCTTCAAATTTGATGTTTGTCGTGTCCAATTGTTACTGTTGGTTGTTCAGTTTGGTTTTTGCCACCTGATGAAGGGTTTATACCCGAAACGTCGTGGAGTTTTCCGCAAACTTTTAAGCACTTTTTACTACCTCTTTTCGACCTACACATTTCAACAGTGCTCCGCAGCATTTCGACCTTTAAATGCTTCCACTGTAATACTTCGTTCGTAAAGATACACCGATGTTTTACCTTATTTTTGCACATACCTTTAGGCAAGCAGGAAAAACTTATACTTGACATCGAGCCAACTGATTTAACATAACAGTCTTCAAACGGAATGTTTCTACTGAGCAGAAAGTCCTTGATTTCTGTTTTTTTTTTATCTAGCTTGTTAAGGACAACTTTTTAAAATAAAGCTGAAAGTGACAGCATCTTCCTAAATATTCTTGACTGATGAAACAGCATGATCAAATTTCTGAGACATACTTTCAGATTTCTTGCCTGGTGTTGTTTAAACTTTTTTTTTTTTAATTAAAAATGAAATACCTGTGACCCAACTTCAGCTTTTGTCTGAAACACTTCTCTTTCCGTCGTGTAAAATCAGCTATGGACAGGGACGTTGATTTGGTTTTGAAAGTGGGGGAGGGGGGCCTCTGGCCCAAAACTCAGATCTCTTTTTCTGGTGAGGAGCCACAAAGCAGGAGGCCCACTTGAAAAATGGTGCAAAAATCGTTCGATATCAGGTACCTTTTTCTAAAGGAAAAACTGCATGCAGGGTCGGCTTGGGGCGGTCCTCGAATTTGTCTACATGGGGGTCAAGCAACCTGAACAGGGGCCAGCTACTTTAAGTCCCCCAGATACAACGGGTTGCCGAAATGATCTCCAACTCAAGAAATCAGGGGCGCGATACGGAATGAAAAAACTGGCGTTATAGTGAAAAACAGTTTTTGTTTCTGTTTGAAAAGGTTTGTGATTTTATTGAAGAATCTGCGAACCAAGAAATTTGATAGGTGGCTGCATGGTCTTCGTCAGGAGTACAACCTTTATCTTACACTTACTCATTAAGAGCCACAACCTTACATTTTCCTTTTTCTCTAGAATCACAACTAAAATATTTTTGGAACCATTGTACAGTGAATTTTCCAATATTTTCGAAAAGAGGGGGGGGGGGGGCATTGCTTCTAAATAGAAAGAAAGATGAAAGCGTGCGTAGTGCGCGAAATTTTTTGTGGTTCGCGGTAGAAAGAATTTTTTACAGCATTTGATGCCTACGGACCTTAAAAAGAACCATGTCATGGAATACTTTGCTGGTCTACTTATACTTTTTGGTTACACTTTTTAGTTTCAGGTCACAAAAAGTGTGGGAGGGGGCTGGAAAAATGTGTTAGGGTCCCATACCCTCAACAAAGTGGAGGGCACATGTCCCCCAGTAAGTCCACCCAGATCGACCCCATGGCTATGGAACCTTCATGCAAAGTATTGACTTTGCAGCTGGTTATATTGCAAAGCGACTTAAGTGATATTTAAACACTCCATAGCACCATACAAATGAAAAAGAATGACTAATATTTTCATGGTACTTTGAACATCAATGGCACTGTGAACATCAATGCCTGACATGGAACCTTAATTCTTGAAGTATAAATACTAATACAAACTTCTCTACACTTCAGATATTCCCTTTTCTCGTTCTCCTTTGTCTTCACTGTTTTCCAGTCAAAATCGATGGCCTGAGAATGTGAATGAAAATCATCCAGCTTCTGCCTGCCTGCAAAATGATAAAGTACCAGCTTATTTATTTTGAATACAACCAATATGGAGACATTTATAGGGAAAATGCAGTCACTCATTGATAGAGTAGGTCCTTGGTTTACCTAGAATAAGTAATGCAATAACACAAAAGATACTTGGAAGAGAATCAAGAAGAATATTTAAGGTTAACAGTGATGTTTCAAAATAAGTTTGGCCAATTGATTTTGCCTTTTAAAGGGGGATATTTCAACCCCAAACCAGAGAGTTGCTATCTTCTCTACCCAAACATATTTTAAGACTGTCCTAGAGACAATTCATAGCTAGAATTTGGCTGATATTCATTCAACAGAAAAAACGGCTCACTGATCTCGCCCTAACATTAGTAATTCTCAATTCAAAATTAAATTCCAGTTCCTTCCTCAACTAAATTCCTTTATGTCTTATACACCTGTTCGACACAGCCACACTGAGTAGACTGTACTGAGTTTAAATTGCCCAAGGCAAGCACAAAAAAAAAAAAAAAAAATCAAAAACTTCTAGACTGGGAAAATTATTGTAAAAAGGTTAATAATGAAACCAATCCTAAAAAATTTTGGAACAGAGTTAAGAAAACTATAACCCCCGCTAAAAACAACAATAACACTGATTTAATTGACAATAATGGAGTTAAGATAATAGATCACCAAAAGCAAGCTAGTCTGTTGGCTGATACTCTTAATAACATCCATCAAATCTATGACTCACCTCATTGTGATAATGTTTTCAAAGATGAGGTTGACCAATTTATTGAAGATAATAATGAAACCTTTTGTCCTAATTTTACTAATCCAGGTAACGTTGAAATCGATCCTTGCACTATTAATGAAATTAAATCCGCCCTTACTAAGAGTAAAAGCTCCTGATCCCCTGGCCCAGATAAGGTTACTTATAGAATGCTTAAAAACAGTCCGGATCTATTTTTAAAACTTCTCTGTAGCTTTTTCAATCTCCTACTCCTGGTTGGTTACTTTCCCTCTAGTTGGAAGCAGGCTAAAGTTATTCTTCTCCCTAAACCTTATAAAAACCCTTTGTATCCCATTAATTATAGACCAATTAGTTTGTCTTGTTTAGGGAAAACATTCGAAAGAATTATAACTAATAGGATTAGAGACTTTCTTGAAATGAACAACCAATGTGGCTTTAGGACCAAAAGGGGAACTTTTAACCAACTGTTTAGATTATCCCATGATATCACAATTAGTATTTTGCAAAGGAAGGTAACAACTGGTATATTTTTAGATGCAGAGAAGGCTTTTGACAATACATGGCACAATGGTTTAAAGTATAAACTTAACTTAAGTAACCTTAACATTAATTACATTCGCTTAATTTCGTCCTTTCTGACAAATAGGAAAATGCAGGTTTATTTTAAAGGTAATTATAGTGCGCTTTGTACTTTACAAGCTGGTACTCCCCAGGGTTCAGTTCTTATCCCCCTTCTATATATTTTATATGTTAATGATTTACCCGCTAATAGAATAAAGTATTGTAACATCTCACAATTTGCAGACGACATTGCCATTTGGACCATTGCTAACAATACCCAGGTCACAACTAATTACATTCAAAAGGCTTTACATGAAATTGAAAACTGGTGTCATAAATGGCGGATAAAAATAAACCCCTCCAAATCCCAATTAGTAAATTTTAAAGATAAAAACAAAGTAATTCCCGAAACTAGTATTATCCTTTTCAATAACATCCTTAAAAGTACAACTAAAGCTACCTTCTTGGGGGTTATTTTTGATCGAAACGCTTTGTATGGGGACCACATTTCTAAAATTAAATTAAAGTAATCTTCAAAAACCTGCTCCGTAATAGGTATCTAAAACCTGAAACTGCCCTTAGGATTTATAATAATCTTATCCGCCCAATTTTAGAATATGGTAGTATCTGCTTCCTGGCAGCCAATAAGACTTACATTAATAAACTTGAAAGAATTAATTCAACAGCCAACAGACTAGCCTATAAAATACCTTCCTATATTTCTACTAATCAAGTTTACTTAGCCACTGGCTCCACCCCCCTCGTCCAAAGGCTCGATGAATTAAATTCCAAACTTACCCGTACCTACTTTAATACTGATCCTTATATTAAAACTATAATTATTAAACTTCTAGTTGCCACCCATAAAAGCAAAACAAAAACCCCACTAGATATTCTCAACTTTGAAAAATGGGCAGAGGTAGTTGACTTGGTTGAGGGTGGGGGGAGGGGGTACCTATAGGTTGATAACCACCGGCTCGAGTACTTGAGAGTGAGTAGCTGGCTTGCCTAGACTAGGCATTAGGCCTGTCTGGGCTCGCCAGTGATACAGTACAGTCGGTGGTTGGGTATTAGGGTGTTTTTCTCCCGGGGTGGGGGCAGTCCAGACCAAGTCGACTATTTACTCCCAGTGTCAATTTATTTTTCAGTCTTTTTTCCTCCCTTTGAAATTCCGAGCCCCATTTTCGAGTCAATCTCTTTAGCTTTTTTTCCCCGTTTAGTTAGCCCCAGTCCGAAGGAGTGACTTCTTGTCACTCGACCGGTTCTCCTCCCCCTCCAATTTGAAAAAACGTACAGTATGTGCGCTTCATGAAAAAAAATGACTTTCAAGTAATTACTAATCAACCAAGGGTGAAACTGTATAATTTTTTTTCCTATTTCTTCTCATTCCCTCTAAGGACAGATGCTCTTTACCCAGAGTATGAACTTAGTCTGCGAGGGGATGCAAAAATCTTAAATATTGACTGCACGTTGATTGACATCAGGGGGAGGGGAAGGGTAGATTTTGTACAAAATCTTCTGAAACCATACTGCATTAACCTATAGTGAAGGACAGTAATACTGTACATTCCAGTATTCCCACCTGGTCTATTCCAACGTAAAAGATTCATACGAGAATTTAGGGTTTCATTTTGACATAAAGAAACAAGGAAAATATTTTGTCCCTCAAACTTTAGGGGGCAATAATTAAGGTATGAGACATATCTGTCTTCTTTACCTTGAAACATCTCCCAAAAGCAGTATTTTTCCTGCCAAAATCTGTCAAAAGGGCAAAAGACTAAATCAGAAAATTGAACTGACACCTTGTCTGAAATCATCCTCTTTTGTCAAATCTCTAGGATTGTTTTCTACAGTATGCGATTTCATGCCATGCCACGCTTCATGTAACACTCATCCAGAAAGATGTGACACCCAGCTGATCGTGCAAACTGCTGTCAGTAGATTTCCTACTGCGTAGTATAACGACTTTAACCAGAGTAGCAAAGCTACTGTCGCTCAACTCTTCCTATGTTATCAGTGTTGTTTTTTTTTTAATTGTATCTTCAATAAATTTATTGTGAACACTTAACGCATACTCAGACAACTCCAGGTGGGCAAACTAGCATGTGAACAATGTTCACTTAGCAGTTGAACTGTTTCAGGGATAAATCTCTACATAGCTAATTCATTCTCTAACGGTGTACCTTAAGTCAATATTTCACTCAAAATATATTACAGAGCATGAAAAGTGAATGCCATCAGTCCAGCTCCCAGGACATTACTAAGCTGAGACATAAAAGGGTGAAGCTTATTCACTTGAAACAAATTGATCTACTGCTCAATACTGTAAGCTGTGACTTTCTAGTTGTAAAACTCACAAAAGATATTTTCTTTCCTTTGAAAGCTTAAAAATATCTTTTAGTGGTGTAGTTCAATTTTAATAGTTAAATTCGTCCGATTCAGGGGTGGTAGCTGAAATTTTTGCAGTGCTTAAATTTCTACTAAAGTAATATCATATGACATTGCCAATAAATGGAAGAACAAGGGTAAAATAATTCCCCTTAAGTAATTTAAATGGTATTTTTCCAAAGGAGGCACATAAGAGATAATATTTCCAACGGAGGCTAATGGACCTTGCCTGCACTTACTTGGGGTCCAGAGACTATGGCCCAGTGTAACACAATGGAGAAAGTTCATGTCTGAAGTTAAATAGCTAATTACGAATTATGACCATTTAAAATGACATTTAAGTGCTGTAAACAGGTACAGTACATATGAGCAGCAAATTGAGCCTTATACCAAGAGTACTGGCGCCCTGAAGTGAGAGAGAGAGATGTCAAGGTCCTCTCCCATGGTTGCCAGTTACATTTGACTACATTGTATGCATTTGGAGTGATTTGTATATGAAACAAGTGTGTTTCATATATACTGTACTTGATAATGTTAACCTCAGATGATTGGTCTTTAAGCAGCTGACAGTGGTGTATGCAAGTTTGGGTGATGAGGGCACATGCCTCTGAATAGTGACCCTTACAGTATTTTCAATTTGGAATAACAAGCAACAAAACCGAATTTGTGACCCTTGTGTATTTGGGATTTGGAATAATGAGCCTAGGAATAATGCCCCTATAGGGCAGGTTTCAAAATACAGAGTTGAATACCCAGAGCTACTTCCTGTCAAAATTCACTTCTGGTAAGGTACACCAGCTTTCAAGAAGTGAACTGGACAACTTTTGATGACCCAGAAATTGCTTTATATTAATGTAGTTTTGGTTTGGAATATAGCAGGTGGTTTTGTCTATGAGAAAACCGGAAACTGGTGTGTTTTTCCCAAGGAGACACTGCCTGGGCATTAGCCCAGGCGTAACTTGCTTGAAGAAACAATGCCCAGGGAATTTCACAAAATCCACAGGTAATCCCTTATACCGCTCTCTGAGTGCTTTTTTCCAATCAACAGGCACGAATAAAGTCTGCCATCCATTCCTCCGTGTCGCGTAATCCGTGTCCGTGAGGAACGGCTGGAGGAGCGATTTTTCACGGACAAGGATGCGTGATATGCATAAGTTTGCAGAGAAGACAAAAGGTAGCACACCACTGATTCAAAGGGAATCCCAGCGGAGGAAGTTACCCTACGAATTTAACACACAAGAAAAACGTTTTGGGAGGCAGTTCAGTCCATGTTAGTGAAGAGATGTGTTCAATTTGTGATCTCTATGTGGTAGGAAAGTAGTTGAAGTACTCATTCTGCAAAAATAAACTTTTTGCACTATATACTTCCGCGATGCAAAAGGGTATTTTGAATGAGTCAAAAAACAGGAACCGCTGCTCTATTTTACAGGCCCTTCTTGTGCGAACTCGACATCGTGTAAGCAAGTACTGGTTGTGTTATTAAAAGGGGGGCAGCAGAAAATAGCATTCTGCTAGCAACGTAGGTGGTCACGGACAAGTTTTCACGTATGAATGGATGTTCACTTCACCCATGTACGGACGCGGACACGGACCACGCATCACGAACGAATGGACGGCAGGCTTAACATATGGACACTCGCTTATTTTGAGCCCTATTCTAAAGCCTCATTCTCATTTCAGAATAAACATCCTTTATAAAACAAACCTTATGTTCTATATTGGAATAACTACCCTTTTGAAAAACAACCCTAATTCAATTCTAACGTCGTATACGTAATGAGTATCCACTAACCACCGTGGTCAGAATATCTACCCATCTAAATAATGATTACACCCCAATCTTATCTTGTGGGAGTCCGTCAGACACGAGTGTTTAAGGGGCAACGTTGCATGCTGAACCATTATTCTACTGCATGTTACCAAAAAGAAGGGCAGGATGCAATTTATGGCCCACTGCCCACATTTATGGTTTTTCTTGAATGTGTTTTACCCTGTGCAGAAGACAATTAAACTCAATTTACCTGATACAAAATTCTTCGGATAAGTTACCACTTGACTAAGTAAAGCACACTGAGTCTATGAACTTACTTTTCTTCTTTCGACTTGATGTTTCTGATATCCCTGGATTGTGCACCTTAGAGTTATTCCAGAAACTCCACGGATGGTGCCTGGCAAAATAATAGAAAACGTGACCACTTAAAATCATGAATATATTTATGACGCCTTGCACAATACAAACACATGATTACTTATCCGTTGACATGACTGCTCCTACGGATGCGATATAGTTATCATAAGCAAATCTTTCGTTCTTTTCGGAACTTTCTTAATAGATGTTTGTTAAATGTAGGGAAACTTGTGAACAGCTATAACGAAGTGCAGTTGGTAAAAATATTGGGACTAGGACTGAATTCATTCACAGATATATGGTTCAATGTATTAAAAGCTTTTTCTAGTGGCTTTTTATTAGGATCCCATGTGAAAGACAAAAATATTCCAGTTCATGCCCTTTTATACATCAATACGGTTTTCCTAACTCGAGATATTTAACTTTAAACACTTCTTATTTTTGTCCAAAAATACCTCCACTTCTTAAGAATATGTAAAGTCGGCACATTGCCTCAGATTTCTTTTGTTTTCTTCAAAGTAATTCAATGACCTAATGTTCTTGAAATTTGATACTGCAGGAATGTTTGAATATCTTTCCATGTGGATTTTATAGCATAAATCTACACCATGTAGGGCATGCCAAACGAAGTTAATTCATATTCCCAACAGCGATGTCAATGTCATAAATGCGTTTTAAAATGAATGTGCCACGATGACATGATAGCTTTCCCACAATGCACTTCGTCGAAAGAAAAAAATTGCATTTCCTGAGAAAATGTATAACTCAAAGCTAAAGTCGTCGAGGTAGTGGAATTTCTGCGTCAGATGCCGATGATAAGGATGATACGGACGGAGAAACCATTGTGACTTCTTTGTTGTCCATTTCTGATGAGCAAGACCAATCTCTGGCAATGAAGTGCCATGCTGAGTTCATCCAGTAGTATTTCCATGATGCAAAGTCTTTGCAGCACCTTCAAGTAAAAAAGAATATCAATATTTTCATGGTACATTAGTAGGGTTCAGTTGGGAGTCAGACCCTATCATTTAAGCCGTTACTGTGACTTTTTCGCACAGTTGCACGTAAACCGGAAGTGCTTAGTGCAGAAACCCCGCGAAAATAAACCAACACATAGTTTGTGAATGACCTGATCCCCAAAAAAGGTCAAATTGTGGCATATTCACTTTTTGCATGGACTTCATCGGCGGTAGCATTGTGCCCAAATATGTCTTCGATTTAAATATTGAGGCTAAAGGTGAAGACCGCTCATGAATTTTGAAATAACATTTTCGGAGACGCAGTCTACTATTACACAAAAACTCGGAAGGTGAGTAGAACACATTTTTGGAATTGTGACAATTCCGTATAATAATTGTTATAAATTCACAAACGCAACAGTAGGTAGGAAAAGGATATTTCTTGATGTGTGGGAAGTTTCATCGAGTTTTACACATCATAAAGTTGATTAATCCATCCTGATCTAAGCACCAGTTTTTAATTTACCGTTCTTTGGTCAGTATAAACGATAACAGTGTTGTTAACGTTACCCTGTACTGTAGCCTACGGTGTGTGTTTGCATTGGCACTTCAGTGCTGCAAGTAGCCTAACGTAAGAATTATGCGCAAATTAGACACACTACTATGTACGTTCATTGAATGATGTAACATTGTTCATACATGCGAGTCGTAGCATAGCTGTCGTTACACATAGTGGAGGCTAGACTAGCTAAACGTAGGAGAACTTGCGGTGTAGCGAAGGTGAAATTGTAGATCACCCTTACTTGGCCTACAGTATACTGTAGACTACTAGGATATAGGCCTATCGAGCAGGCATTTTTCATTTCGAATGCAAATAGGCAGATTACAGTATGTAGCCATGGCTTTGAACCCATAGCCTGTCTTGTTTATTAAATGCACCTCCCCAATGCATAGCTTGCCTATGTGACGCCTCTCATCGAGTGCCAGGTTTGGGGTGGGGGTGAGGGGAATAAGGAGTGCATGGCAACCATAGCTAGAACCCTTGGCCAACAGTCAGTAGAAGCTGACATTAAATTTGCTGGTGGATAAATGCAACAGCTTATTTACCAAGAAGTTAAAGGGCCAGTCCTCTACTAAACTTCTTGTAGGAGGGGGGGGGGGGGGGGAGGAGAAACTCTCCACTGGCTCTGCTTTTTTGATGCCAATTCAAACAATGCAGAGTACCAAAGCTTATGTTACACATCATGAACGGTACTGAGAGTGTTTTGATTATATAAATTGAGTTTTTCTATACTCAGCTTGAAGCAATGAACTGAGATTGTATCTGGATGATGAATTTCAGACAATTGTGTGAGGGGCTTAAGTAAGAAGGTTAGGAGAATTGGTACGGTTTGGGGTGAGAAAACTGGGCCTATAAATCATGTTTATGCTAGTGACTGAAGGAGGCAAATTTGAGAAATAAGAAATTTTACAGAGGGGTTAGTACTTTGATTCTCTTGCGGTATCACATCATGAAAAATAGAGAAATGTATATTGGTGGTGGCAGCGCGATACTGCAACTATCGTGGCAGATCTGTTACACTTAAGGTGTAATTAAGAGCAAAGTAGAACCACACATAACTTTATCTTTTTTTTTTTCTTCAACAGAATTCTTTGACGGATTGGGTCTTAAGTGTTGGTACTGCTGGCTTCAGACATCACTTAGTAACTCTGTACTGTCAGTTTGGAATGGATGAGTTTTAACTCTGTACAGGATTATCTGTGGAACTCTTCATGAAGACATTGAAATCTGTTGCCATCCCCACAATTTTCAAAGAAATGTTTTACCTTTTTTGCTTCTTTTAATTGCATATCTTCTTCGAATTCATTGAGTGCATGAGTAATCCACGGCATGGTATTTCCCAAAAGGCCTTTGTTGTATGAAACAGATAGACAAACTTTGTGACTTGCCCTGATATTATTCAGACTGGTTGCATATGTTAGAACATGCTCAGGAGAATCTTTTATTTTTCATATCCTAACTTAATTTTCATTTTTGCATTTTGCTTTGTTTCAGGGGCTGATGCTTCCATCTCGTTCTGTTTAACACTTCCAAGGAATTAAAAATAAAAGTGTACAGCGTTTTAATTTAACAACAATATCCCATACCCCATTGTTTTACCTTATTTCAAAATTCTTTAGTTTGACTAGTTTGATTTTTCCTGGCCCATAACTAGATTGTCTGTAAAGGGATCAGTTGCTTCACTATTCAAGCATAGTTTGAGTAAGGATAAATTTGTAAAATTTTAATCTAGAATGTGAACAAGCACTTGCAATGAGGTATTGCCTATATGAAGGTGGCTACTATGGACTTTTTGAATGTTCATTGATGCCTTGCAGGCTGTAACTGTGCCCTTGAGTCAGTCTGAGTAACTCATTGTTTTCAGAGGGAGAAGGTAGGGGATATCATCTGGCCTGTACAAGTATCACTTCAGGAAAAACCTATTCACATTTTAACCTGTAGCAGACAGATGAATTTCCTGACAACTACAATCCCCCTGCAAGTAAGGTACACCATTCACTTATTCTTAAATCTGAAATACCTAGGGAAGGAGACATTTCCACTGGCTGCAATTGTAGGCTTATGAACTGGGGTGACTTGATAAGAGACTTTTTTTGGATGACGTTTCCCAGCCATCAATTTATCAGAGAGGAGTGGGTTTCTTGGTGGACTGAGATTAATTTACAGTTTATGGTTGCAATTTCTTCACAGCCTCTTTTTACATTGAAACCTCAGGTTTGATTTAGTCCCCTTTCAAATCTTGTCAAGACCCATTTCAGAACTAGTGGCAACTCCCAGACAAGAAGATTTTTTTAATGGGGGAAAGAGGAAAGGAGGGAGGGAGGGGAGACAAAAACATTTCTCTTGTGTAATGTACATCCTTGGTAGATGCAAACTAGACAAGAAAGAGCAACTGGTGGGTGAAAATTCTGAGCGGAGTGCCAACATGGGATGGCGTGGAGCACCCCCCCCCCCACCCCGATGGACTAAGATGGCCCTTCTGTGGTGTTCCAGACTCTGCAGATGGTGTAAAGAACTTATCCCATTCTGCACAATGTGATGCTGGGAAGGTTTACATTAGAATTTTCAGAATGGAGGAATATTCAACGTCTGGCACTGTGTGAACCTGGATGGATGACTGCACTCGAAAGATGGACTGTCCCGCAGAAAGCCTGATGGTGAGACCACTGGTCAGTATGTTCCTGTTGTTGTGCTTGAGCAGAGTTAAATGTAAATTTACCAGTCGAGTCGAGTACGTCAAATTTGTGACTTGAGTCATGACTCATTACAACTCTGTGCTTGAGCAGCATCACTCTAAAAGTTGCAGGCCCATAGCCAGACAAGGTAGGGGGAAAAATTGCAAGGGGGGGAAATTTTTGAGGGAGGGACCAAATGTGTTGAAAATTTTTAACTTAATGACAAACTTCAAACTTCCAAGGGGCCTGGGATGAAAACATTTCACAGGGGCTTCTCTCCCATGGTCCCCTTGTTTTAAACTGACACAGTGCCAACAAAATAACTTCCCACGTCCTGAAGAACCACACCTGTAACAAATTGACCCAATTACACTGCCCTTAGTCGAATGCCACCATTTATAATTTCATATCTGTGTTCTCCTTGTACGCCCCACTCAATATACGGACATGTCCGGTGTTCTGCAAATGGACGCATTGACTGAAAAACGTACTGGATATTCGTGACCTGCCACGAAGGTTTCTCAGCTTTGTACAGCATGCGGAGTAGGAGGTAATAATAGCCATATGATCCCAACACAAGAAAATGGCGGCTCGTTTGCAGTTGCGCATCGAAGGTTTTGTGAGTGGCCGTATTCGACAATTTGTCGCTGAATATCTCTATCGCAAGGTTAGGGCATTGAAAAAGGAACATATTTATCTAAGATTTGAAAAGTTTCATGTTGTTTGTGTGTTAGTTTGACCAAATTCGTGGAGCCGCCGAGGTGCGCGAGCCTATGCTAGTCGAGGTTTATCGGCAATTTTTAGTGTTCCTATCTGATCAAAACTGAATTATCTTTGTGTAAATGAATAGATGAGGTTCTTTTTGTTGGTGTTGCGTTTGATTATTATGACTTTTTTTGTTTCCTGCTTAAGTAAAATTGAACTGAAAACTTTGGTGTCAGTGCATGTTTTCGCGGGCCAAATTCAAATATTTGATGACGTTCCTATTCGTTAAAAATCTGAGAGGTCACGGGGTCAGACTCCAAACTGGGGTTGTCTATATCTCAGGACACTGCAATTAATAAGTATACAACAGGTATTTTGCCAGAAATTACAAAAAAAAAGGGGGGGGGGGGTTATTACAGCTAAACCACAATCCAAATCGGTGCTGTCCTTACGGGCAAAGTTACAAGTGGGTTCAGGGGGGAAAATGCTTTCTTTGAGGGTTTTAAAGACCATTTATGGATAGAAGGTTCAAACATTGCTGCAAGAGTGTTCTCTCCCTTAGCAAGAAACTAAGATATAAAAGCTTTTCTATATTTTTATGGAAGGGGGGATTTTACTTCCCTTCAACTGAAACGTTGGGCACAAATTCCCCCTTCCCAACTTTGGTATAAACATGGGTTACAGAAAAAACTCTGTGTGAGCTATAGGAGATGAAACAAAAAAGGGGTTGGGGTGTACCTAGAACATTGTGAAAACCATATAGTTGAGGAAATTTTGTTGGGCAGCTCCAACCTGATCCTTTCTGTACCAAACGAGTTACTGAGAAATATATTCTGCTGCTATTAATAAAATTGCAATTACTGTGCATTTACACAACCCCTTTAAAAATGGTGCCACCACAAAGACCAATTATTTTAATATCTTTCATCTTCCTCAAGACATACCTTAAAGTTTGATGGCTTCAGGATTACTGTACATTGACACATTACTTATAATAAGTATATGGAGTGTTGTGCAATGTTATCATTTCGTTTGTTACCCCTACTGTACAGTAAATCCTGACCTCTGTACCATGTACAGGAATTGAGAGTTATCAGTTTACCTGTAATTTTGCCTCTCGATGTTTTTTTAAAGATAGATTCACGTGGAAAATGGACCATTTGCAAATATGTCCCTGCCCTCTGTCATCCGGGATCATTAGGAGGACACAATTAAACATACATAAAGGCACACAGTAACTATATAAGTCTACTGTACATCCTGACCAGGGTTGTAGGTACGGGACGCCAGACGGCACTGGACGGCGCCAGGGAGCATGTTAGCTTCCCGTCCAGTACTCACAACAAAAAAAAAGGTTTCCCTTCAGGCACGAAAAATGTACGGAAGTGTTCTTATTTACAAGCATTCGCATTATGACGTGACTTGCTTAAAAATAAGGCCACTCCTGACAAACTCCTAAGGACAGACCTCTAAGCAGATGAGTTCGTTATAAAATTCATTAAAATAGCAATAGATTTTAACGTGCAAATACAAATACAGTAAAGAGGATTGGAACTATTTAGTAATTTTAGGATTTACAGTTCTCCAACTCTTGAGACATAATTTTCATGTAGTTATATCGCACAAAGATGATTTTACCATTTTGCTGGAGATATAATAAAACCAGTATCAATGCATTTTCAACCTGGCAAATGACACACAAAGTAGGCAAATACAAATAATGATCAGAAGTTTTATTTTTTATTTTAATTTCAAACTCACTTGTCAATATTTTGTTCTAAAATAATTGCAAGTATAAAGCAAGGCATGCCGTCTTTCACTTTTGGAAATATTGAGTTGTTACAATCGAGTTTATCATAAGAATACAAATCAATTATTGAAAAAGCTTTGGAAAAATAGAAGTGTTAGAATTACTCGCTAATACGTTACAAAATGTAAATGTTGAAAAGGCAAATAAAACCCCAACACTAAATCGAATTGATATCCCACTACATGCATAATGTACCAAATGCATTTTTTGCCTCGGTATATCAGTGTTCTCATTCGACCGGTTGCTTAATTGTCTCTGATCTGGCATGGGATACTGTACCACATGAAATATTTCCTGCACAATGCATACGTGTCTGTTTAATTTCTATTTTTCCTGGTATTTATGTAATGCAGGGTTTGTCAATTTAAATCAGGCTAATTTAAATCGCAATTCCAGTCACGATTTTAATAGAAAAAGATCACCATTTCAATTGATTTATAAAAAAAAATAATAATAATCAACCCTGGTGTAATGTATTACAAGAGATAAGATGGGTTAAAACTTCCTTCTATCAGAAAACACTACTGTTTTCGGTAATATCTTTCGATTTTTCTCTGAACAGTACCACCCATAGAAGTACTGAACTACTTTGACCTTCTAAGGACTTGGGAGTCCAGTTCTTTCTATGAATCAACCAGCCATACATCACAATCAACAGCTCCAAACTCCCCATCTTCACCTAGAGTTTCTTCAAGCATATCCCAATCATCATCAACAGCATCTACATCTTCAGAAACTACAGCCCAGGCAACTGAATCTTCTTCAGGGTCTTGCCATCACACATCTGCTAGTGCTACATCGTTTGTATCTGCAAATTTGACACCAGCTAGGGTAAGAAGTAGTATTGTATAGACATTGCAAGAAGTCAAGTACCGTTTTGGGGGGAAATAAGCATTCTGGAACCATGGAGCTATTAGGATGGAGTAACAGCACCCTGTCAAATCAGACAATACGGGAAGAGCAGCCAGTGCTTGAAGTGTCCTTGAGTTACTTTTCTTGGTTGTTTGAGCAACCAGTCATAATGAGATTATAATCCTTTCATTCTCACGTAATCCTGAAACAGAAAACTTCACAGTCACAATGCTGGGAAGTAATCATGGGTGCCGCCAATAGTGATTTTTTTGTCAGTCGACTAGTGTAAGCGACCATGAATGCACTTTTAAATGATCAAATATGTTTATTTTAATTTGTTCAATTGGTTAGTACACATTGTTTTCAGCAGTTGGGTTGGGTTCCATATCAAATTTGAAACAATTCTGAGGATTTCCTAAAGAAGTGAAACAATTGCCCGTGTTCGAAAAAAAAAAAAAAAAAAAAAATACTGTGATTTGAATTCAAAATTACTAAAATAATGTGCCATGTTCATTGATGACATACTGCCATTTAAGATTTAAATTTTACCGATACCACTACTGGATCAAAATACTAAATAGCTATACTGCATGGATGGTTGATACCGATAATTTTTTAATAAGCTAGAATGTACACTGTCTTTAAGATGCATGTGACGTGATGTATGGTAAGCAGCACTGCTTCTGTAATATGTCCACAAAATGTGAGTTTTTGTTATGTTTTTGAATATGAAGAAAGCATGATTATTTGATGGACAGGTATTTGGATTTTTTTTTTAATCTTAATCTCATGCCACAATTGTGAATGCCTACAATTAAGTTACCTTTCTGAACATGTAATGAACCTTACATATGTTTTTGTAAAACACGCAGATGCTGTCTCATAAGACTGTTGTTTTTGAAAAACGAAAACCAGTTTGATTGGGTGCGGGTGGAAGGGGCGGCTAATGATCAGTATTAGTTAGACCTAGTTTTATGTCATCAGTCTTACATGTATACCAGTAGCCGTATTCGGTACGGGAGGTGCTTACAGGGCAATTCTCGTCATTTAAGATAGCTGTATTTCTCGCAACTAAGCAACTAGGTCCCCCCCCCCCCATAAATCTTCTTGTGCTTATACAAATCTTTTCTAGTGCTTCAGACCATGTGCTGGTGAGCCTGCAAGGGTTTTTAATGTGTAATCAACACAATGCTCTCTGTGAGTTACTCTGCAAGATCAAAGAGCAGGAACCAACTGAGAATTTTGATAGCCCAACATCAATATTGTTCTTTGGGGGTGACCAGTGTCCATAGTTTGTCTTCCAAATAAATGAGCTGTGAGCTTTCTTCCTATTCTGCATTGGCCTAAAGGATTGTAGATGCTATTTTCTGAGGGCTCCTTTCATGTTTTTAGCTCCTCATTTAAAGGGATCTACCATAATGGTAGATAGAGCAGAATTGCGTCGATATCTCTCATCGGCACGAAACAAAGACCAGAATGCAAAAATGCATTGAAGTTTCGATGATACATAAATGTTCCGTTTCATAGATTGTCATCAGGCACCAATATCTTCTCATTCAAATGTTATACTAGCATGTTCAAAAAATAATTTTGTCATTCTAGATGACCTTTTAACCTTCATAAAAGCCATACATAGCTAGACATACAAACAACAGACAGACAAATGGACAAACAGCTATCTTGAAAGATATTTAAAAAGGTTTCTGGGCTTTGACCCCTGGAGACCCCAGATGATCTTTCATATCTGCCAAAAACAATGGGGACCATCCTCTGTCCATAATGCATCCACATACCCAAATATGATATCTATCCAATTTTCCTATCTTGAGATATCACATAAGCAGGATTTTCAAAATAAAATGTAGAGGTCCAAAAGTGACCCCAGGTCACCTCCACTACTCTTGGCGCTCATACTTTCCCTCCAGTGTTTTCTGAGGAAAAAACCTCAGATGAGAGGAGGAGGGTGAGATGTAAGAGGTAAAAAACCTCATTAGGAGAAAACCCCTTCACCAGGAAAGGAGTATTCTCCCACACTTCACCTCTTGACTACAATAGGCCTAGGCCTATTGTAGTCAAGAGGTGAAGTGTGGGAGAATAGTACAAAGATATCTAGGCGGGGGGATCTGAGTGGACAAAACTACAGCAAGATGTCCATACAACTCACAGTTATTGGGTTAATCTTGAATTCAGAACCTTCTTTGCAAAGGTGGTGCTCCCCTCCAGAAGGTCCTTCATGTAAAAAGTTAAGGAAGCTGCCTCCATCAACCTCTGAGATAGGCATCCCCTGGCTACTTGCCCACGAGGCTGACATTCCCCGTACATCATGTGCTTTGACACGACCACCTGGTACCTTGGCCTGAGCCTTGTAAGCCTCCATAATCACAGAAACGATCCAACGAGAAATGGATGTGGTAGAGGCTGGGTGATGCTTGCCCTTCTGATATGTGAGAAAAAGTCTATCATGGTCTCCTCTTATATCCTTAGTTTTCTTAATATAATGCTTAAGTGTCCTGTAGGGACATAGCAGCCTGTCCTCTGGTTCTGCAGAAAACACCCCCATACGAGGTAATGATATGCTTTTTGCTAAATAATTTAACGATTCATTTTTGGCCAAGTACCCAGGGTATGGGATTAGAGTCACCTCATCCCTACCTCATCTTATGTGATTCTCCTTTACAGCTAAGGCATGAATGTCAGACCTTCTACGGCCTGATGCCGCGGCTAATAGAAATACTGTCTTAAGGGTTAAATGCTTAAGAGAAGCTCTAACTAGAGGTTCGGATGGCTCTTTTGTAAGTCAATCTAAAACAAGTGAAAGATCCCAGGAAGGAGCAAGATGCCGTTCTTGGGTTTCTGATTAACAAACGCCGGGGTGAACCACTGAAATAGCGGCTCTATATCCAGCTATTGTTCTAGGCTTTAAATTCTTAACCGTAAAAAGGCACTCCAAGAATTCAGCCACTTCTCCTACAGTTGCAGACAAGGGATCGATCCCTCTTCCCTCCGCCCAGGAATTGTATACCCGAAGGAGGTAGTCATAGGCCCTATAGGTGGATGGGCATCTGCACTCAGCTGCCCTGCACGCAGTCTTGCCAGACAATCCTTTCTTAATGAAACTCCTTTACTAAGTTTCTGGTTTCTGATGAAATACCAGACTGTGAGGTTGGAAAAGTAGTTTCTTGGATATAGGAAGTTTCACTGGGTAATCGATCAGGAGTTCTAGGAGGAGTGGAAACCAACTCTGTCTCTGCCATAGGGGGCTATGAGGATTACTACAGTCCTCCCTCACTATTTTCTCCAGCACTGCTGGAACCAGTGAGAATGGTGGGAAGGTATACGCTGTCATGTCTGACCACTGTGCCACTAAGGCATTTCTCCCCACTGAAGTCTGTTGTTCAGACAAGTCGCAAAAAGATCTATGCTGGGCTGTCCCAGACGTTGAAAAATTTTGTTTGCCACTTCCTGGTTGAGTGTCCACTCTGCTGGACACACAGCCCCCTGGGCAGGGAGTCTGCAATTATATTGTTCTTCCCTGCTATATGTGCTGCATGAACCTGCATATTCTGATCCATGCACTAGTGAAAGAGGTCCCATGCTAGAAAGCACAACTGCGGGGATCTTGTGCCCCCTGCTTGTTGATGTATGCGACTACTGTTGAGTTGTCGGTGTAAACTAAAACTGTGCAATGTGCCCCTAAGAGCATTAAAGGCAATTTGGAACAGACATGATAGATAGACGGATAGAGTGATAGTGGAATATCACAATAGCTCAAACAGCTCTTTGATCTGGTTTGAGCTAATAATTACATGGGCAGGAAATGTGAGGTTGGAGAAGGGTGGGCAAAAATGATGAATTGTTCTGACCTACATTGGTAGTTGTCTATAGGCAAAGGAAAGACATAGTGGGTGGTACCAAGTTACTTGGTAAAGTGATGTAAATTAGTTCATTAGTTACATCGCTTACTAATGAACTAGATCCCAACTTCTCCATTGTGTCGAACCTGGTTTAAGTTACGGTGGCTGCCTTCTTCATGCTTATTTCTTTACATATTTCGTGGCCCAGTGTCTTTTGCTAATTATTTAATAACATAAGTCTGGTTCTGGCCAGATTTTTAAAAAGGTTGGACCAGAACTGGATAATTTTCATCGTCTTGCCCGTCCAGCTGGGCCGGATATTCAGTGCATACCCCTACTTATATGACTTGATGGTAAAGTACACTCAACATTTCCAATAAAAAGAAATGTAACAAATTTATTGTGAAGTTTTTGTCCTACAGGGACCAAAATGCAACAACTGTTGACTGCCTTAAAGCCTTCTGTAAGGAGTTCATGCATGGAAGGAGACTGGATCCGAGGGATCTTGAGGATGGAGAGCAAGATGATACGGAGGGTGAAGCTTACAACGTCTATGTCTCACGTCAACAGGTGTTAAATGATCTTGCATCAGAAGTTACGCAAACAGATTTCAAGTCAAGTGTTTCCCTCTGTGTGGAATTCTTTGGGGAAGATGTTGAAGACCTTGGGGACCTCGCAAAGAGCTACTAAAAATAGCAGTTATTGAACTAACTGACAGAGTTTTTGAAAAAAATGATGGAGGTTATTCCCTTGGAATGAACCCAGCACACATGACCCGGATGTACAAGGCAGCAGGTTTTATTGTTGGTGGGTCTGGTATTCTTTATTATTCTTTCCATTTTTGATTATTTGTTAAAGGCAGGCAAGGAATCCATGCGATGGTGATGTGTGTGTGTGTGTATGTGTATCTGTGTGTGTGCTGTGTATGTTTTCATGAGCCTGTGAACAATACCTTGTCGGGTAAAAGCCGCTGACGAGAGCTCAAGCCTCGCACGCCTTTCCTCGCTCACACAGAGCTCGTAACTGGCGTAGCTACCAGAACATTCGGACACTGCAATGAACTCTGTCACGTGATATGCAAGAGCCCACCCTCACTCGCGGCATTCACATTGCGCATGACTTTAACGGCTAAGGGGGAATTCCGACCATTTTCTTACGGGGAACAGTTCTGTGCACCCCGTAAGGCATTGAATACGGGTATGCCCTGTGTGTGTGTGTGTGTGTATGTGGCGCTATGGCTTGTGAACGCAACATCTCAGGAAGGGTAAGTGGGACCAATCTTTTATTTGTTGTGTGGGTTGGCCATGTTGAGTAAATAACCCTTCTTCTTTTTGGTGGAGGTCAAAGGGGTCACAAAAGATCAAACCTTGCAAACATGGTTTCTCAAAAACAGTACATGTGACTATACAGTACATGTGACTCATATTTGGGTCTGTGGGTTTGACGCAGTGAGCCAATGATCCATATTGATTTTCCTGGAGGTCAAATGTCATTTGGGGTCATGAGGTCAGTTGGTTAATTTAGAAATTGCTTGTAAACAAGGTATCTCAACAAGAGTAAGTGTAACTGATCTCATATTTCGTGTGTAAGTTGGCCATATTGAGTAGATGACCCATACTGTTTTAAGTGGGGGTGAAAAATTATTTGGGGTCACGAGAGCTCAAAAATTCAGTACCTTGTAAACATTGCATCTCAAGAACGGTACATCGGTCTGACGAACTTGCCTGCATTGTATAACAAGAAAGGTAAATTGTAGGGTCCTCATACTTGTCACGTAGGTTATGCATGGTAAATAAATGATCCTTGTAGTTTTTGGTGGAGGTCAAATGTCACTTTGGTTCATAATAAGGGGTCAAAACCTCAATATTATATTTACACAAATTTCCCGAGGTTGGTGTCTTGGACATTGCAAAATTTCACACATAGTATGTGGATGTGACATCATGAGCAGAACCCTAGTTTTAGGTGGTCAAAGGTCATCCTGGATCTCAATGTAGGAAGCTTGGATGCCTTGCATGAATACTTTGTAGGTACATTACCAAGCACTGTCAATTTGAAAAACATTACGGAGCACTGATATGCTTAAATTTCAGCGGCAATGAATCACTAAGCCTTTTGGCTTTCTGGTTATTGTTCGTTTCTAGCAACTACAGTATATGTAAAATGTTTACAGTGTATATATATATCATTCAACAAGTGACCAAATGTAACAGTCACTTAAGTATCATACATTAGCATTATTTCATAGTCACATTTACTGTTATACTCCTCAGATGGGATCATTATGTTACCTACAGTTATGAATGCGTCCGTCTGATACAAGTGAAGTAAGGGGGGGGGGGGGGTCGGCGGCAAAGGGCAAGTTTTACCATATGCTGTGTCAGGTGCAGGAAGCTAAGCCTCTGAAAGCTTTCGCACTGAACTTAATACATAAAGTTGGTTCAAAGGGGCTTCAATTAATGAGAAGCAGTGGGCCATGATCCTTTCAGTGTTGCTCCGGTAATAATCAAGGATTATTTTTTCCAACGCAGTGATAAGTACATGGAAGTAAATAAAATGTTCTGATTATGGACATTCTAACTGAATGGGGGATTCCATTGGATTTGACACGGAAATTTACAGAGTCAAAATGAAGTGTTATATCAAGCCGTAACAGCCTGGAAGACTCACTCTTTGGCCAATGAATGTCAAATCTAAGCCTTTGGTGCTCGAAAATTTATGGGTGTTTCTTGAAGAGTGATTGTTTAATAAATGGGTGCTAATTGAGGGGTTGTATGGAAAACCCTGCCCACTGCTAATCCTAGCATGATGGCCTTCATCATGCCAGAAGTGTCTCCCAAATGCTATTTTTTGTTTATTTTTGTATATTTTTTTTTTTTGGGGGGGGGGGGGGCAGTCTCCCTTTTCCAATCCCCTCCTCATCTGTTACCAAAGTTGTAGATCCACACTTGGACAGGACAAGTCCAACTTTTGGGAGCCAAAGTAATCTACATTCCATGAAAAACAATTTGTAAGTTATTCTCTTTTTTAATTTGTATGACTTTGTCTCCTCCAAGGGGACCAGATATGCGGGTGCTTACGGCAAATTTCCTGATTGACTTAATCAGGGCAGAAGACCCTCATACACCTGTTGGACAGTTTGCATCTGGCTTGTGTGTTACTGGGATGTCGAAAGTATGCTGGTATTCTGTATAATTGTATATATTGCTGGTGTAACAGAACAACAAAGCTATTGGTTGTATATTTATTAGAAGAAAAAATCCTATATCCCTATTACCTGCTGGGCCAAAACATTAATACTTTTAAAATCAAATGCATGCCTCATTTTGAACTTCCCTCTATAAAAAACCTACTCACCATTATCATTTATTACAATTCAATATTCTAATGCTCATATGGCCAGTCTCAAAAATGTATTTGTTAACAACCAATGCCTATCCATCCAAATGCTTAGTGGCATTGAACACCATTAGTTACATTGCCATCGAGGAATGATATTTCATTGACTTTTCATACAAGCTTGTGCTTACCATAGTTCACTAGTTTTGGAAAACCTGTATGCAAACTTATGATTGGGGGATAAAGTGTATTTTCGGCAGTGCCACTGGGGAATAAACCACGTAGACTCCAATTTTGACAAGTTGAATGAGACAATGCCAAGCCTGTTATTTTGCTAGATTTGGGGTCTTAAGTAATAGTCCTACAAGCACGTTTCATTCCTATTCTATCAACTAAACTGTGTGCAAAACTTCATTCTCATCGAATATTACATTTCACGGCAATGTGTCTTATCATAACAGGTCAGTATTTAACCAATCAGGTTTTAAGATTTCAATAATGTAAAGAGGCGGTCAAATTGTAAACGTTTGTTTCAACATACCTCAGAGAACTCTATACATTTCTTGCAGCTTGTTAAAGCCTGCCCACAAAACATGGAACTGCTGAAACACATGCCACCAAAGCCCATGATAATGTCGGACATGCTCTCCATGTTTCGCAAAGACTATTCAGAACGGGGTAGCAACAGCCGTCTGAGGGATGAGAGCACTGTGAGCAATTTTGTGCAGTACCTCAGGGATGTCTCAGGTATGCATTAGGATTGTGAATGTACAGTTGGCATTGTTTTTAGTCCATAACTGACAATTTTCCTATGCTGACGACTTGCTATCAATGAGTACATGAAATTTTCGTTGCACATTTTTGGGGATTCCCGTTAATTTTGCTTTTGCTCCTAGGGTGGTTGTAAATAATTGTGCTATTACAACTAATAATATCAGTCGCTGCCTTTTTGTCCATAAGAAAACTTCGTATGTGACATTGCAGACAAGGTTCTGGTATGAGCTGGGTTTTCCTTATTGAAGTTCTTGTCAATGGTGGCAAATTCACGAATAATTTATTAGTTGCCATGAAAAGTGGGAGCATTAGAAGATAGAATATACTAGTAAGTTATCCTTAAATTGTACATTCAGCTGTGTGCCATGTACCACAGTAATGTGCGTCACTACAAATATTGGGTATTAGTCTGTATCTATCCCCTACTTTCAATGATTGCCTGTGTATAAAAGCTTTGTGCCCATGTGTTCTTCCACATCAATCACTACTCCTTGTGCAAAATACCAAGATTATTTACTTCGGTAAAAATAAAAATATATGTGAATGAGTTGTAGACAAAGAATATTTCTCGATGACAGCTATATGGAGGATTTGTACTCAAACTCCTTGCACAATATCTCAGTGTAGGAAGCTTGATGCATGAGATATTGTCACACTAGCCAGTGGATGAAATTTCTCTAGAGCAAGTGTTACGGGACGAGGCCTCCTTAGTTTCCAGTGCAGATCCTGCACACCAAGACCAACCCCAAACCGTATATAAACTCCTGTTGACCCAACCACGAAGGCATAAACTACTGAACAAGCCAACAACAATAATTCACAAGAGAGTTTTGCTATATGTAAACAACATCAAGCTTCTGCCTGTTGTATTGAGTCATTTACCTTGGGTTTGAATTGATCAGATTACATGACATGGATTTACACTTACCCTTAAATTTACAACAATGCGAGTTTGACTACACAGCTTAACCTCCACCCCTGTGGCCACGAAAGAACACTTGGTATGCATAATAGGTACTACCAAGCTTGGCTACATAAGTAATGTGATATGAGCCCAAATGTCTTAACTTACTCCTAGTCTAGGCCTAGCGTGTGTACACACTGTCAATACAGTACTGATCAGTTTCTGCTGGAAATCGAAGGGCTGGTTTTTTCCCCCACAACTTCAGTGGTCGCGAAGATGCTGTTTCTTGACGCGATACTATGGCTTCTAATATCAAAAGGCGCGACTAGACAGTTCCTTGGACTTTACTCAACCTCGATTGGCTCACACAGTATAACGTACGGACTGTATGGGGGCGAGTTGGTCTGGAATCCATCCTCACTAAGTAGGTCGGAGCCTACCATACGTAATGCACCGGAGACGACATGGAAGTACCTTAGGGCCGGGGGTACTGGGTAATTACGTTAGTGCACCGTTAGACAATAGAATGTTAGTGTCCCTGAGTTAATGAACTAAGTTCCTTCTGCAACCTGGATACTATACCTCCATTTGATCGGTTGTTGATACTGTCCACCTGGATGCTTGATTACAGGCACAGTTTTGATTATTCTGGGTCCAGGAAACAAGACTAAATGGCCATCTTTAGATCAATAATGGCACACACCCCTGGAGGTCTCTCGTCTCCAACCAAGACAAAGCGTACTCTCCTCGACTCGCTTAGACGTTTCGCTAACAGCACTTGCTTCCAGCTCCCGCGATATAGGACACGTGACTACGGCTTCCAGAACTTTCTATTTCTGTTCTATCCAATAGAAGAGCTTCTCCAGGTGAATAGTCAACAAAGGTACATGAATAAATATGACATTATAAATAGCCTTGGTAGTCGAGGGTAAATGAATACGTAAAAGACTTTCACTGCATTACAGCCAGTTACCAGAAATAAATATTGACTAATCTTCCCTCTGAAAGAAATGTTTCACGTCACACAAGGGAATGTGACTTGATCAGTGGTAAATGTCTTTGAGAATTTGAGAGCATGCTCTTTGGCTGGGAGACAGAAGACATTGCATTTTTATCATTAAAAAAATGTTGGTTGCTAAGTTATTTTTGCAATTTGTATGGTTTAACTCTTCATTTGTCATGGAAAGTTCAATTTTCTTTGCGCTTTTTAAGTACATCAAAACGGGCACTGAGAAACAAAGGGAGAGGAACTCAAACCAGACCGGACAAAAACACAAAGGCAAAGGCTATTTACAGGACCTTAACACGCACCAAGAAACAAAATTAACTTAACGATGCTTAACCGCGGCCGAAACAAAGGTGAGTATGCCATTAACACTTGCGTGGCATGGTGGGGGAGATAGACCGTACAAAGCATAGTCCTGGCTGACAGCCCAGGTGTTGCAAAACGTCAGGCGGTCAGCCAGGACTTGAAATCACTCACAGAGGAGGGCTACAAAGGTACAGTGCCAAAACAGGTGAGGCACACTCTCCCACTGTGTGCACCCAGTGCGGGGGCAAATGCCATCTCCAAGACGCCACCGGAGGCGCTTGAGGTTGGTAACGATGGCATCGTGTGCAATTCGCCACAACAGGTCTCCCTGGCGGTAGTCTAGTGACCTGCTGTGCGGTATGCGCCACACTTCCGGTCCCAATGCGCAGTTGTTCGGTTGGCTCTGGCCGGCCAAGTCATGAAAAATGCCCCGGTATGGGTCCCCTGCACTGGACTGCGAGACGTCCCCTGCAGTTGACATCATACGGAGTGTCCCTCATGTGACAATATGCCCCCGAAGGTCTCAAACTGTGAGGGGCACCATTACTAAACAGGGTCGGAAAGAACCTACGGAGGGATAATCCCCCCACCCCCAATAACGGACAAAGTAGGAAAACGGCATATCACTGTCCACAGCACTAAAAATACACTTGGCCAGGAGAAAACGGAGCTTTGAGGGAAAATGCACAAGGCCAGGTCCCCCATGATGAAGGTCCTGGTATGGTACACCATCTTCCTTTTGACCAGTTCCGTTTTTCCTGACCATAGGAACTTAAAAGACAGCCCTCTCAAGTCGCAGAAGGACACTTTCTGGAGCAGGCAGAACAGTGCCCGGGTACCACAAGAGAGGGTAGATGAAACGATTAATTACTGTTACTTTCCCCAACAGACTAATGTGGCGTCCTCCGTAGTCTGTGATCCTAGCCTCCACCAGGTCCACTTTCTCATTCCAGGTAGGTAACTCGGGAGAGCCATAACCGAACCATATACCATTCAGTTCAGTTTCAAGTTCTGGTCTTCGTCGGGAGCGGACGTGTTTTCACGGAGCTCTCGTCGATTGCTCGTGCTGAATTTTGGCACTGTGCTGCTCTGTGCTAGCTTGTTTGTTTGGTGTACTATACTGTAATAAACTATACTGCTGTCATATTATTGAAGCGTTGGGTGCGGTCTTTTTCTTGGGGATAGAGGTTTGGTCGTGCTGGTTTTAAAGCACGTCTGTTCGACAGTTGTGGTTTGTGTTGAGTTACCTTACTATTTTCCCCTACCTTGGTTTGATTAAAGGTGCTGAAGTTTTCTCTGTTGTTGCTTCGTGGCCTTGTGCCACAAACCCTTTGCTGCTATGCCCGGAGGTCGGGATAGCACAATTGTTAAGTTGGAGTTTTCGTCGGGGGTGAGCGTACCTCCCCCACAGGCGTTTACTGTGTTAAAGAAGAATGGGGTCGGTGTTAAAGATATAGAGATGTTGCAGGCGCTTGCAGTCCGCAACACGTATGACCTAAAGTTCAGGCCTGATGCTGCCCGAGTAAAAGGTGTGTCATGCCTGAAGGGGGTGGAGGGGCTCACTGTCACACCATACGATCGCTCTGTGACTGTGACGGTGCTTTACCTGAACTGCGAGGTCGATCAGCGCTTGGTTGCGAGGGTTCTGAGCCAATACGGAACTGTCTCTGACATGCGGTGGTGCAAGTACGGTGAAGGTGACTTGAAGGGCATTCTTAATGGGAAAAGACAGTTCCGTATGGAACTGACCAGGGACATTCCGTCCTTCCTGTTCATAGGGGGTTCGAAGGCCCACATAAGGTACTTCGGGCAGCCACGCACCTGCTTTAAGTGTGGTGAAGAGGGACATGAAGCCAGATTGTGTCCCAACAGGCGTTGTGGCAGGTGCCTTCAGGTAGGGCATGACAAGGTAGAGTGTCCAAACAAGGTGCGGTGCAACCTTTGTGGGGAGGAGGGACATGTTTCTGGTTCGTGCCCCACATCCTACTCTGCCCATGCCAGTGCGGATGTGGAGAAGTCACCCGAACCCTCGCAACCAGACCAAGAATATTCCACTCAGTAATTGGAGGAGGCAGCTCACAAAGTGGAACACGATTTTCTTGCCTCGAAACAAATTCAGGAGGCAGACTCCTTACCATCCCCCCACTGCCTCCCGTGGAGGCTGATGTCATGGCAGTGGAGGAGGGCTTGCAGCTTTCGTCTGACTCCGAGTCCGCCTCTATGTCACATGATGGGGAGTCTGCCTCGGAGCCTCCTCCGAAAGATCCACCTTCAGGGGAGGGCTGGTTTGATTTATGCCAGGGGGAGGAAAATTCCTTAAAGAGGTCAGCCTCAGGCGAGGTGTTAGACCCGGGGGTCCATTATTCTGGGGTACCTTTCCCGAACCCACAGGTTAAAAAGGCCAAGTCTCAGTTGGACACGTAGCCATTCATTTCACTATGGCTGATCCCCTGTTCCTGCTGACTCTGAACGTGAATGGCATGAGGGACAGCCAGAAGCGAAACAGAATTTTCCAATTTTGCAAGTCACTGGGTGTGGACTTCGTTTTCCTCCAGGAGACACACATTGTGAATGAGGAAGATGTCCACACTTGGTCCTTTGAGTAGGGTGGGGGTTTCTATGCTTCTTTCGGGTCAACAACATCTTGTGGTTCAGTTATATTAATTTCGCCAAGGTGGGCTCCCCTGGTCGGTAAGGTTGATTCCGATCACGAGGGTCGGTTGGTGTGCGTAACAATAAAGCACCCATCTGGAAAATTCTTCCTGTGTAACGTTTACGCACCCAATCCTTCGTTCCTGGCAGTGCCCCTTGTATCCTGGCTGGAGATTTTAACTGTGTCCCCGACGTACAGCTTGACCGAATGTCCTCTTGTACCTCTCCGAGCTGTGGCGTCGGTATGGCGGAATTGGACATGTTTACAAAGAATCACGACATGGTTGACGTTTGGAGAGTGCAACATCCCGGTTTGTCCGTGTTCACCTGGCATCGCCCTGATGGCACGGACGCCTCGAGGCTGGACCGGGTGTACTCTCCCCTGGCTTTGTCTCCGAGTGATTGTGAAGTTGTGGCATGTCCGATTTCGGATCATGATGCAGTTACTGTCTCCTTCCAACCCCCTGAGTCATGGCCTTCAGGGAGGGGGTTCTGGAAAATGAATATAGATATTCTAACGGAGGCTGACTATAATGAACAATTGAAAGTCAGGTACGAAGGGTGGCGAACTTTGAGGCCGGCCTTCCTAACGGGTTTAGAGTGGTGGGATGAAGTAAAGTCTCGCATCAAGCAGTTTACAGTTGAGTATTGTGTAGCAAGAGCTCGTCGAAGAAGGGAAGAGTTCCTCTTGCTCTGCTCTAGAGATAGGAACGGGGACTCCTCCGCGCTCCATGCCATTCAGCAGCACCTTGATCAGAAATTGCACGGGGCCCGTGTTCGTGCTCGCGTGCAATGTGCGGAGGCGGAGGAAAAACCAACCATTAAATTTTACCAGGACGTCACAAAGTATGCGATTGATCGCCGCATAAGAGCAGTCCGCGACGTCCACGGTACTGTACAGAGGGACCCCTCAACATTCTCGAAGTATATCAGAACTTCTATGGGCAGCTTTACACCCAGGCAGATGTCGATGAGGTCCTTCAAAAGTCCCTTTTAGATAATATTAATAAGATCCCCTCTACAGAGCAGAACGATCAACTTTGTCCCCCCTCGACTGTCGACGAGCTCTGGAAGGTGGTGTCGAAAATGAAGGGCGGGAAGTCGCCTGGGTCGGACGGGTATCCCGGTAGAATTCTACAAACGCTTTTGGGGTACCGTTGGACACGATCTCCGGGATGTATTTACCTCCGCCTTCCTTGCTGGTTCGTTGAGCCAATCGCAGCGCACAGGTGTAATAACTTTGTTACCCAAGTCTGGAGACCCCCTTGAACCGAAAAACAAGCGACCAATAACGCTGTTAAATGTGGGTTACAAGATCCTGGCGAAAGCCCTTTGCAACAGGCTGGGTACTGTCATTCCTGATCTTGTAGGGCCTTTTCAGACGTGTGCGGTGCGGGGACACAGTATTCAGCAGAACCTCTGGTTGGTGCGGGACTTAGTAGAGTATGTAATGGACCGTGATCTTCCATGTGCCCTCGTCTCCTTGGATCAGGAGAAGGCCTTTGACATGGTTGATCACGGATTCCTTTTTAAAGTCTTAAAGAAGTTTTGTCTAAACTCTTTGTTAAATGGATTGCCTCAGTAATGTATATAGTCGTGTTATTGTTATGGCATACCTTCGGACCCCTTCCGAGTCCAACGTGGGGTACGGCAGGGATGCCCCCTGTCACCTTTTACTCTATGTATTATTTAGTGAATCCCTTGCGAGCGCCCTCCATGAAGAGCCTTTGTTCCGACCTTTTCCTATTCCTGGTGGAGCCACAGTCAAGTGCCTCCAGTATGATGATGATGTTACGTGTGTAGTCTCTGACCTAGCTTCCTTCAGGGCCCTGTCTGACACCATGTCTACCTTTCAAAGAGCGACTGGTGCCAGACTGAACCCCGCAAAGACAAAAGGACTCCGTCTGGGTAAGTGGCGGTGGAAACATCTGCCCTTCGTGGCATCTTGGGTTGACGATGCCATGAAAATCAATGGTATATGGTTTGGTTACGGCTCACCTGAGTCACTTACCTGGGGAGCGCTACATTAGTCTAATGGGGAAAGTAACAGTTATTAATCGTTTCGTTTACCCTCTCTTGTGGTACCCGGGCACTGTTCTGGCTGCTCCAGAGGGTATTTAAGTTCCTATGGTCAGGGGAAACAGAGCTGGTCAAAAGAAAGGTTGTGTACCAGGAACTTTCACATGGGGGGCTGGGCCTTGTGCATTTTCCCTCAAACCTCCGTTTTCTCCTGGTAAGGTGTGTGTTTAGTGCTGTTGACAGTGAGATGCCCTTTGCGTACTTTGTCCGTTATTGGGGGGGGGGGGTTGTCATTCCGTGGGTTCTTTCCGTCTCTGTTTAGTAATGGTATGCCCCACAGCGGGAGACCCTCGAAGACATATTGTCACATGAGGGATACTCTCCGTATGATGTCAACTGTAGGGGAGGTTTCGCAGTCCAGTGCGGGAGACCTCTACCGGGCCATTTTTGATGACTTGGCTGACCGGGTCCATCCAAGCGACTATGCCTTACAGCCAGAAGTGTGGAATGTAGTGTACAGCAAGTCACTAGACTACCGCCGGAGAGACCTGCTGTGGCGAATTGCACATGATGCCATTGTAACAAATCTTCGGTGGCGTCTTGGAGATGGCATATGCCCCCGCGCTGGATGTACAAAGTGGGAGAGTGTGCCCCATGTGTTCTGGCATTGTGGTTTTGTGGCCCTCCTCTGGGAGTGGTTTCAAGTCCTCAATACAAGTGTTCGTGGCATACTCACCTTTGTTTTGACCTCCATTAAGCTGGCTGTTTGGAGAGACCGATGTAATATTGTTTTCAGGGGTGAAGGGAGGCCTGCCGACGTCGTGTTGGCGTCAATAGAGACGGAAATTAAACTGAGGGTCGAGGCCGACTTTGTTCGTTTGCCGAGGTCCACGTTCGGCAGACGTTGGGGGCCAATTGTTTCGGTGCGGGAGGGGCGGGTGATAGTTAATTTGTAAATAGTCCTGTGTTAACTTCTCTGTGGCCGTTTCTATGTACATGTTTTCTGTTTGATTTGTGCAAATAGGTGAGTTTGTAAACAGCCGTGGGCTGGGGTTTCGTATATTATTGTCACAAATCTTGGTATGACTTCTGTACATAGTTCACGTTATGTTTTGTCCCGTCTGGTCTAAGTATTCTTATTGGTTCTCCGTGCCCGTTTCTATGTACGTAAAAAGCACACCATTGATTTTCATGGCGTCGTCAACCCATGATGCCGCGAAGGGCAGCTGTTTCCACCGCCGCTTACCTAGACGAAGTCCTTTGGTCTTTGTGGGGTTGCGTCTGGCACCTGTCGCTCTTTGAAACGTGGACAGGGTGCCAGTAAGGGTCCTGCAGGAAGCTAGGTCAGAGACTATGCATGTGACGTCATCCGCATACTGGGGGCACTTGACTTCAGCTCCACCGGGAATGTGAAAAGATCGGAACAAAGGCTCAACTTCGAGGGCTCTCGCGAGGGATTCACTAAATAACACATCGAGTAAAGGTAACAGGGGGCACCCCTGCCGTACCCCGCGTGAAGGGTTCCAACGCGGGGTTTTGTGCTAGGTACAGATACCTACTGAATGAGAATGTTAACATTTTGTGGTTAAATTCCAGATGTTAGAGGCTTGGTGTCACACCTATGCTTAATCAAACCTGAAGCATGTAAGATAATCTCGCTTAGTCTGACCATAAACAAAGGCTCTGTAAGCAGATATTTCCCAAAAGTTATCTTGAGAGGATTAAGCTTCAAGAGTTGGATACAAGCAGCAGAAAAGTTTAGTAGTCTTTGATTTGTGTGTTAGCTCAACAAGCTTATTTACGATTTGTTGAGTTACATTGCAGTGCTCAAAATATGTCTAGGAGACATGATCAAAGTGTCTCTAAGTTGTGATGAAAAAAATTAACCCCTCAAGAGATGACTGAAGTTATTTCAGGATCTGTAACACACTGTATTGAATGGGTGTTTTTTCATAATTCTACACACTTGTTATACAGTGTAACAATGCAAACACTACGGATATCAGCAGAGAAATAGCTCTCACTCCTAAGGAAGTTGTGAAATACAAAAATATTTGAATGGGGCTGTAAAAATAGCATTAGGGAGAGTGATTTGAGAGAAAATAGTGTGGAATGCAGAAGGAAAACAGAAAGTCATTGGACTGTTGGATTTATTAAGATGTCACATATCTGGTTATTTCTGCTTTACTAAGTGACAGTATGGTACATTAATATTTTATTAGTGGTGCACCGGATTTTTTGAGTTTTCTAAATCCAGCATCCGGCCGGATTTTGTCTTGAATCCGGCCGGGTTTGCCGGATTTGTAGGTAAGCTTTACAACACGACTTTACTACAGGACCTAATACACTGTCATTGAATGCTTAAGACTATGATTGGAGTGTGCTACTAACATCTTAAGATACAACTATAGTGTGTTATCAGTAGTAGCAAACTTTCTGGTGTGATGAATGACGTAGTCACCATCCCATTCAGTACTAACTTTATGCATATATTTTATACCTGTATAGTTACTCAAAAAGGGTCCCTGTTATTTAAAATATTTTTGAGGCAGTGTCAGTGAATCAACCCACAGGCCTAGCTTATCAAATCCAGATGTATCTTCTCTGGTGCTCTTTTTAAGTTGATGTACAGAAGTCAGTTGGATTTATAGTGATTCTGGGCAATATATTTAAAAACCATCAGAAGACATGTCAAATGCAATTTGAATTGATGGAAACAATCAACAAAACTTACTTGGTATCAGAGTCTATAAACCCCACTCCTCCCTTCTATTTTATGTAATTCTCCGGCTTGCCTGCAAGCACTTTCTGTCATAAGTCATTATGCACAAGGAAAGCACTCTCTAGAAGAAGTAGAGGGCGACAAGGTAGCTCGTCCTCTCTCCTCTTACCTTCAAGCTCGGACTTGTCTTGACACCGTGGAGCAATGGCTACTAGGTGAACGAGGCGTGTAAGTGCAGAAGAACATGTGAACCACAAAAACTCAACTGGCAATTGCATGAAGGAAGAGCTGTCACATTGCCCTCTAGCTTAAAGGGCGCTATCCCGGTGCAAAATGAGTGATGTCAGACGCTTCTTGTAGGCAAGCTGGGAAATTACATAAACAGCTGGAGGTGAAGAGGTGGCGGCATTGACTTATATACAGGTCGACTAAGAATGGTTTTATTCGGTATAACAATTTTCAATAAAAAAAAAAAAAAAATATCCACTAGTTTTCAAAATCAGTATTGCCTTGGTGATAGGAATGAAGTATTTTCTTTTCATTGTGGTCTTTTAGCTGTTTAACTAACAAATCTTCAAATCACATTAATATCCCTTCTTGTCAACTAATATACTGCAAGTGAAAGTGGCAGTAAAAAAGTGTCAGTGATTCCTTGACTCTTAAAATCAGCTTCGCTATTAACTGAAAAAAAAAGAAGAAAAAAAAAAAAAAAAAACATATGAACTATAATGCTAAAGACTGATAGGCCTACGGAAAATTTGACATTATTAGCATAGTCCTACATCCTACGATCCTTTGACAGTTGGAAAACTTCCTGAGATGATTTATGAAATCATTTTCAAAATGTTCCATGTCGAGCTTTTAAAGTGTCAGCTTAGTGTTCAAAATACGTATTGATTTTATTCCTCGCTGAAATGAACCCTTGGGTATCTCATTCAGGGTTGGTAGCCTTGTACAGTTATAAGAAATTATCTTCCAACCCTCAGGAAAATTACTGAAACTATCAAACAAACGAAATAGCACCATAAACATTTTCAATTTGGCACCCTCAGTTTTCACCACCATATTTGTCACACATTAATATCCCAACAGTGAATACGCATTTAATTTTCTTTAATATTCTTGAGGATAATACACTTTGGTGAACTGTCATCAGATGAATATTCATTCCCTTTTAAGTGTACTTCAAAGGCAAAAAACATGAAAATGATTTTTAGCAGTTCGACTTTGAAGTTTATTTATTCACTTGAAATTTATTGTATATTCTGCAATAATTTATGATGTCACTCTTGAACTGCCAATCTTTGAATTTCTTTGTTTTTCTGAAAGTTACTGCACCTTGTGTGATAGCACTCTTGCTCTTATGGGGTGATGTAATTAAGCAATCTCTGTGCAACATGTTGCGTGAATTGTTTTTAAAACTAATCTGAAAGTTGTATATTATGTAGATATTACATTTAATCTTCTGCTTCATTCCGTCTGTTTCGAAAGCCGAATAACCAGCCCATGATTATCAACACGCATTCAGATCACCCCGCCCATGTAATCCGGAACATCCCGGAAGTCACTATCAAACGTCGGTCAGAGCTCTCTTATGAGGCCACCTATGATGCAACGAGCGGTAAATACCAAAATGCGCTCCAGTCCAGCGGTTACCAATACCGCCTGAAATTCACCGGGCACCAAGCCACCGGCCAAAGAAACCGAAGAAACAAATCCAGAAATATAATCTGGCTCAGCCTCCTCCCCCCATTTTCCGAAACAGTCAAAACAAACGTCGGCAAAATATTATTGAGACTTATAGCCAAGCATTTCCCGCAACCCCACGCGCTCCATTAGATTTTCACGAAAACAATATAGAAGTAAGTTATTGCAAAATGAAAAATGTTAAATCCATTATTCAAAGCCACAATTCAAAAATCCTAAACCATATCAATACCCCACTCCCGCAAAAAAGGTGTTATTGCCGCAAGAGCAACACCTTTCCCCTAAATGGGGACTGTCTTGCTGCCACAAAGGCAATGATATCTTCACTTATATTGACCGGTGGGAGCTTTATATCCCGCTATTACGATCATACCAAATCTTTCAACCATATTTCCCATTCTAATGAAACTGAACTCCCAAAGTAAATCTGGGGCATTAAGAACGACAAAGAAAAATACAACATCTCTTGGTCAATTGTCAAAAAAAGTAATACGCTGATAAATTCGTCTGGCCAATGTAATTTGTGCACTGAGGAGAAGCTCGCCATCACTTACAATGCCCACAAACACCTCCTTCACAATAGAACCAAAATCGTCTCGACTTACAGGCATTCAGCTAAAAAACCACCCAACCGTAGTAAATTTACACGTTAGTTGCCTGAAGAACCGTACAGGGGAAACCACTGGTAGCAACGCGCATCCATACTTGATATGTATATATGTATATATGTGTATGTATATATATGTATATATATATTATATATATATTATATATATATATATATATATAATATATATATATATATATATATATATATATATATATATATATATATAATATATATATATATTATATTACGTAACAGAAAGTTCCATTGTGACGAAATGGCAGCGGTGCGTCCATTTGCAAAGCAAGTTCTGTACGCGTACTTCCACGTGCTTGGGAAAAGAACGTAGTACTTGATTTTGTTGTAGTCGCTCAGAATGTAAACGCATGCATAGAAACTGACTTATCACAGTGAACCAGTAAAACGATAAACTTCAAACCAGGCGTTGTGTTTTAATATTCAAATGTTCTTCAGAAGAAAGCCTCAAAGAAGCCTTAAACTGTTTCATTTAAGTATATTTTTTGAAGAGCGGTGTTTCCACAAATTCCAATGTTTTAAACAATTTGCCTGTTGGCCCCCAAAACAACTGATCACTGATCAGCACTTCCGCCCCTCCGATTCGGGCCCCGTGCGGAGTTTAAGTTTGGTAAATGTTTTTGAGGAATACGTACACGTACAAGGGCGCCCTCCCAGGTCTACCAAGTAGATACAGTTACTTCTTCAAACTTGCCAATTTGCGGACACCTAGCGGATAACAGGAACGGATGGCTGGCCGTTGAAATAACGTTATGTCTATGTTAGGTTCCCATGTTGGACGTTAGGGCAAATTTCTTTTATGTATTTTTTGTCATTTTTTGCCTAATACGTATATATATATATATATATATATATATATATATATATATATATATATATATATATATATATATATATATATATATATATATATATATATATATATATATATATATATATATATATATATTAAAACAGAAAAGTTCCACGTTTACTCCGAGAAATAAATACAGTACGAAAAATATGCAATAAAGGGCATGACTGGTTGATTTTAGGAGTATGAAAGATTACAAATATATTTCGAAATTTTTAGTCCCCCTGGGACTTTCCTCAGCGAGTATTAAAGACAAAATGAGTACAAAAATTAAAAATGAGTACATAAATTAAAAAGAACGGAAATCTACAGTTAACTGAAGTGTCAGGAGAGAAGATTAAATTGTTTGTTGAAACGTGTAATGATTTAAAATACAAAGGTCCTTATTGAGTCCGGTAATGTGGGACTTAAGCCTCATTATCCAAATAAGTTCGGTACGCTTTCGTTGTTCGGCGCAAATAAAGTTATTTGCAATGAGGATTATTTTAAGATTCTCAATAGAATGGTGCGGAAGATTAAAGTGCTCCGCTACTGGGAATCCAAGAGTGTTGTCGCGGATAGACTGTTTATGGTTATTGAACCTTAGACGAAAGGAAGTACCAGTTTCACCGACGTACAACGATAGAATGTATACAACATTGCAAGAATCACACTTAAGGTTGGGGGAATAATCGGAAAATTAATGTCAGGAATATTGATACATTCTTCGGTAGTTATGTGCTCGCCGATTTTGCAGCGTCTTTTATTGCAAGGAGTGTTGCCCTTAGAGTCAGGGGTAATTGATGTGGAGGAGGTAAGAAGTCTTCTGAGGTTAGGGGGCTGGCGCAATGCAAGGAGGGGGGACTTAGAAGAAATGCCAGAAATTATATATATATATATATATACATACTTTTTGTGTTGAACGGGACATGTCCTGTGCAACACATGACTAAACAAAGTACCCTCATATTGCTTAACTTGTTGAGAGTTGAAAAGCATAGAGGTAAAAATTCAAGGAAATTCTTTTGTGTTGAACGGGAATGCCCGATATATATATATATATATATATATATATATATATATATATATATATATATTATATATATAATATATTTTTGTGTTGAACGGGACATGTCCTGTGCAACACATGACTAAACAAAGTACCCTCATATGGCTTAACTTCAGAGTTGAGAAGGCCAGTACATCTGATGTCCATAGAGGTAAAAATTCAAGGAAATTCTTTTGCCATCCCATGAGAGACCATGAGTTGCACAGTACAAAGTGTGCATTAAATAATTGTTCCTGCCTTAAAAAAATATTGGCTGTGGCAGGTGGATATTCTTTAAATGCTATTGAGTAGTTGCACTCTTTCAGAAACGTTCATACAACCATTGATTAAATGTAGCTGTTCCTTTTGCAAAGTACAGTAACATACTGTAATGGAGGAAAAGAAATCTGTCAAGTTTAATATGAGCTGAAAGGTGCAAGATAAACTGTATCCTGCAAAGAAAGTTCAAGACTTATTCCTTTGCTGAAGGGTGTAGCAGTGCTGACAACATTACCGTTGGGGGGAACTGGTGTGTTGGTAACAACAGTACCTGTATGCAGGTGAATACTATTACTATCCGGAGAAATCATGCAAATACATTGTGGACAGTATTAAGTTTCTGTGGTGATTTGGTCTGGAAGTTACTTCAAGTATCCTGTTTGCGCTGTTTAAACTTTTACTTTCCACATGAATTTCTGAAGAATGTTTTAGTTGGTACACTTGGCCGTGTCGACTTTCACCAAAATATAAAATGCTAACTATATGTGCACATGGAAATGCTCAGAGGACATGAATTTCTAATTCACAGTGACACTATAAATTCTGTACTGTACCTTGGTTCATTCCTTTTTTGAAAGAGTTGCATGTAGTCTTTCTAGACTATTAATTTACAAAATGATATTTCTTGTGAGCATGTGGTCTCGACAAAGTACATCTTGTGGAATGCTCTTGCATTAGGCCCACTGTACTTTAATCTTGATATTTCTGGTAAAAATAATAACTGAGCTTGTGTGTTAACGTGAGGGTAAAAAATTTAATTAGTTTCTTCTGCACACTAAAAAACACTCCTCAGTGATGTGCTGAGCAAATCATTTAGGGTTGGGAAAATTAATGGTCTTCTGAGGCTTCGTGTGTGGGGGTAAAGAAGGATATGGGGGAGGGCAATTACTTATAAACTCCGTAGGTTTGTCTGTGCTTGATGGAAAGTGAACATTGTAAAGTATATCCTCACGAGGGATTTTCTTGTAAGTGCTTTTTAAGTGCATTGAAGCGGCACATGCAAAACAAAAACAAAAACTGAAACCGGATCGGGCAAAAACATAAACGCAAACTATTTACAGATTGCTAAATCAAACAGAAAATTGTGTTCATTACAGTAATAAGCTGTATGTACAAATATTTACAAAACTATGTACAGAGACTTATGTTCATTACACTAACAAAGCTATACACACAGATATTTACATACTTTTTACAGGCACCTTACAGACCCACCCTATTACAAATTGACCACCACACGATCCCCCCTGACCGAAACGAGTGGACCCCATCGCCTACCGAACGCCGACCTTGGCAAACGAACGAAGTCGGACTCAACCCTCAGCCTCACCTCCGCCTTCACCGACGCCAGGACGACGTCCGCAGGCTTCCCCATCCCCCTAAAAACAACGTTACATCGGTCTCTCCATAAGGCCAGCTTTATGGAGGCCGAAACAAAGGTAAGTATGCCCTGAATACTTGTATTGCATGGCGGGGGTGAAAGACCATACAAAGCATAGTCCTGGTCGACCGCCCATGTGTTTCCCAACGTCAAGCGATCAGTCAGGACTTGGAACCATTCCCAGAAGAGGGCCACAAATTCACACTGCCAAAACACATGTGGCACACTCTCCCACTTTGTGCATCCAGTGCGTGGGCAAATGCCATCTCCAAGACGCCACCGAAAGCGCTTGAGATTAGTTACAATCGCATCATGTGCGATTCGCCACAACAGGTCTCGCCTGCGGTAATCTAATGATCTGCTGTGGACCACACGCCACACTTCCGACCCTGAAGCATAGTGGTTGGATTGGACCTGGCCAACCAATTCTTCAAAAACAGCCCGGTATAGATCCCTTGCACTTAACTGTGAAACATCTCCAAGTGTGGACATAATAAGGAGCGTTTCTCTCATTTGACTGTATGCTTCCGAGGGCCTCCAGCTGTGGGGTTCACTGTTACTAAACAGGGAGGGAAAGAACCGACGGAATGATAATCCCCCCCAATAACGGACAAAATACGCAAAAGGCATTCTGCTGTCTACAGGACTATAAACACACTTGGTCAGGAGAAAACGGAGTTTGAAAGGAAAATGCACAAGGCCCAACCCACCACGCCTAACATCCTGATATACCATCCCTCTTCTTACGAGCTCCGTCTTCCCTGACCATAAAAACCTAAACACAGCCCTCTCGAGACGCAACAGGACATCCTTTGGAGCAGCCAGAACAGTGCCTGGATACCACAAAAGGGGATAAATAAAACGATTGATAACTGTCACCTTTCCGAACAGGCTAATGTGGCGCTCGCCGAAGTCCTTCAACCTAGCTTCCACCAGGTCCACTTTCTCATTCCAGGTAAGTAACTCGGTTGGCCCATAACCAAACCATATGCCGTTGATCCTTAAGGCGTCATCTACCCATGATGCAGCGAAGGGCAGTCTTCTTGACCGCCACTTACCAAGGCGAAGTCCTTTGGTCTTATTGGGATTCAGTCTGGCACCTGTGGCTCTTTGAAACTTGGACAACTAGTCAGGTGGCTTAGCGACAAATTTTGGCAAAAACGTTACCGAAAAGTACCAACTTTTGCATGAAGTTCCTTTTCGACCTATCTATCGATTTTATCCGTGGAACCCACGTGATGGGCTTCGATTTTCCAAGATGGCGGCCAAAATCCAAGATGGCCGCCAGAAAACAGGAAATGTCATATATCAGCCTGCAAAAACCGGAGATGAACAATTGAGGGGTCAATGTAGGAGTTTTCGGGGTCACGGAAACAGTTACTGGCCATGGCATGTTGCTAGGACAACCCACGTCCAAGATGGCGGCCAGAATCCAAGATGGCCGCATGCAAAAAAGTAAATTTCATACATATTCATTTCCTTTACCGATCTGGACAATTAAATCTTCCGTCCTCAAACGTGTTAATGAAACTGGGCTAGCTCCCTGACTATAGTCGGCCCGTAGCCACGAGGGAAGGGGGGAATTTCGGGGCAATGCCTCACCAGGGGGAGGAGGCCATTTCGGGAAAATATCACACCCCAAAAATATTTCTGCTCCACCAGATGAAAACTGAAATTGGTAAACCTGATATTTGAAGAAAATTTTATGCCCCCGCCCCAATCGAAACAATTGTTCCCCCAATCAGAACACTTGCCTGCCCCCCCCCCTTTCATGTAAAGCTGGTTAAGGGGTCCATACTTTAGGCCTTGTTGTGGCTGGTATTCTAATTGTACATGTTAGCATTGTCTCAGCAAGCCTTTTCTGGGAGTTGGGGACTTTAAGGTGTGATCCATCAACCCCGTAATACTAATGGCAGTTACGAGCACGACTGATCATCGTGAGTCAGCTATGTTAACAGGGTAAACCAACCCGCTGTGAATGCCGACCCGATTTGCACGATTGTGGACCCTACATAAACACAACTTCAGTTCTGAGAACATCACACGCTAAGTGAAAGCAAAGCCAACGTTTCTTGACGATTATTTATTGAACCTATGTGGAGCATTTTCGATATAAAGGTGTGTATATATGTCACTAAGCTGAATATAGTTCTGATGTAATTTTAGGAGTTAAATAATTTCAGGATAATACGTTTCTATTTAGAATAATTACTGTAAACAACCCTGTGAGTAGCTTCATGTCGGTGCTGTTGTCTACTGTAGGTACTAATTTCGCGAAAATAATGGTCCTTTGGGTAACGTGGTGACTTTTCGCACGTCCGCTAGCAGTAACAGCCGTGCTTACAAACATCAGTGATCGTCTGTCTTCACCTTCCACTGAACGGGCATACGTACGCACGTACGCATAAGACTAAGGGGCACAATATGCACGATCGGTAACGGATGCAGTGGCATACGTACAAGCGCACTGGGAGTAGTGATCTATGCGCTCTGCAAGCAGTGCAATATCATTAAAGTGAATTCTGAGTTTCATACGTATGAGAAAACGAACTCAACAAAAAGTAAAAGAAAATGAACCTATTTTGTATGGAAGGATTAGACAACAGTGGAAACAGCAAATAGACACGTCTTCCAAACTTGTGTTTAAGGGACCGCGGAGACGGGGGTGGGGGGCTAGGGGGGCTCAAGCCCCGCATTTTTTTTGCTGTGGGCATTTTGGGCCGCCTTAAACTGCATTTATTTTATTGGACATATTGGGCCGCTTCGATGATTAGTCCCCGCACTTCCAAATTGGCTCCGCGGCCTCTGTGAGAGTAGCTTGAGTCGGTCGGTACTTTGAATTGGTAACTGCATACAAAACGTATGACATTAACACTACTTACGATGTACGTACGTTTCAGCATGCTACCCTACAACAAGAATTTTAAATACTTGTATGAAAAGTATGGCTGTGAGTAGACGTGCGAATGAGCAATCGCTGTATCTTTTCGCTTGGCGGCTAGTCGACGTACGAATAGGCACCACCTAACGGTCAATATACTGTATGAGATCTATCACTAACTCCCAACTGAACAAACACCAGGTTACACGAAGTGCGTACACGGGTATGCCTATCCAAACCACGATCCCGGGAAACGATCCTTGCACCCGCCGAATTCCCAGATTTCAGCTCTCTACCCGCCCGGACATGGGGAAATGCTGGTGAGACAATAATACCCCGGCATTGCCGCTACGGCCGGAAACCGGATAGACACTGTTAATACCGCCCCTTGAAAATTGTGTCTATGATACTTAAACTGTTGATTTTCCCAGAATCTTAGGCCTTAGGCCTATATAAAATGTAGCTTATTTTATTGCCGTTAGACTTATTACAAACATATATTATTTCTCATGCTTTACAGACAGGTTTTTTATTGAGGTTATGCGACTGGCGAATCATCATATCGTGCCAGGAATGTGACATGCATAAGTAATCATGAATGTTTGAACAGTTTGAAACGAGAAGTCTGAAGATGTAATAAAAAGTTATTTATGCTCAAAAGTTGGAGTTATGTCGTAGTTTTACCGTTAAAATTGAGAGATTAAACACAAACTACAGTTTGTAACGTAGCGACACTTAGAGTTCACAAGTCACAAAACAACTTTTATGCCCCCCTTTTCCGACATAAAGATCTATATAACACATAAAACATAGTGAATTCTCCCCACGTTTGAGCCTTGTTTCGAAAAAAACTGTACCCTACCCTCGTTTTTTCAGATAAAGCAACATGGAGCTAGACTTCAGTCTTTGTATCATCTGCCAAGAAGAAACAGCTGAAGAGTTAAGATGTCCCCTTCTAAACCCGTCAGTAGGCTGCGATAAAACATCTGCGTATCAGTCATTTTTGACGAATGTTGAACAGTTCCGAGAGATTGATCAGCTCCCAACTGAACTGAAGTTTGGAAGTGATCAAACTGTTGACAAATTAGTGAAAAATTCTGCATCATGGCATAAATCCTGTCATGTACAGTTCAGCAACTACAAACTGGCAAGAGCGAGAAAGCGAAAGGAATCCAATCCACGCGAAAATGATAGTGAACAAGGTAGACCTAGTAAGCGACGCTCAATCGTCATGGTAAAACAATGTTTCCTTTGCGAGAAAGGCGCAGACAAGGATAATTCCCTCCACCACGTTTCATCATACGACATGGATACTGGACTTTAGACTATGATTAGTGAACTGCAAGATACCCAGCTACTTACTAGGATAGTTGGGTCAGATCTCATTGCCATGGATGCGACATATCATTTAACATGTCAGACCCACCTCCGAAATCGATACCGCAGTCATATGAGACAGTTACAGAAGGCAACAATAAACAGTGATGATATTATGAATGAAGCAAGAACATTTGTTGAACTTGCTGGCTATATTGAAATGTCAGTCAATTCTGGAAGTCTTGTCTTCAAATTATCAGAGTTACACACCATGTTTGTTAAACGGCTTGAGGAGCTGAACATAATAAAGACTATCAACAAAACCAGACTTAAGGAGCAGTTGCTTGAACGGTTCCCTGATGCACAAGCACAACATGATGGCCGGAACATCGTTATAATATTCAAGGATGGAATGAAAAACATGATTAAAGATGCCCTGAAAAAACGTCACTTTACTGAGGATGCCCAGATACTAGCACATGCAGCAACAATCATTAGAAAGGATATCTTTAACCATGAAGGATTCCAGTTCACCGGCCAGTTTCCACATGGCTGTCAGGTGAAATCATTACCATCAAGTCTACGGTGTCTCGTCTCCATGATTCTTAATGGTCCAAATCTGATAGAGAGTGACGATTCACAAGTGTGCCTAACTGTTGGACAAACCATCGTCCACAACGTTAAGAAACGTAAACCTAATTCGACTGCGAAAGTCCGACACACTCTGGACAGAGAACCCCCACTACCAATTTACATTGGCCTAAATATACACGCACTGACCAGAAGTAAGAAGATAATCCAACAGTTACACCAGATGGGTATCAGTGTTTCATACGACAGAGTGATGCAGATTGAAGAGTGGCTCGCTACAGCAGTATGTGAGAGGTTTGAAGATGATGGTGTAGTAGCTCCTACTATTCTGCGAAAAAGGACTCTTCATCGTGGGCGCCCTTGACAACCTCGATCACAATCCAAGCGCAACAACAGCCACGACATCTTTTCATGGCACTGGCATTAGTGCATTCCAGTTTCCAAGCACGGGGGAACCTGGTGTCATCAGAGAACCTGTCACAGTACCCCCATCAAGGGCATATGCTCACTTGCTCCCAGACCATTATGCTTCTGTTCCTGCAGTTTCGTTTAAGTCTACTGATGTTGAGGTACCAGAGAGTAATAGTGAACCTGTTACTCTTGACCTGGCAGATGCAAAACGCGAAGAATATGATTGGATCGAACATAGTCTTCAACATATTAGTGATGTAGAACTGTGCAAGACAACTTCTCTTACATGGTCTGCTTATCATGCCACTCGACATCAGCCAACATCTGAGCCAACGGCAATATGTGCACTGCTGCCTCTCTTCTATCAAAAATCAGACACACCAGCAATGATTAAACATGGCATGGATGTACATCGGCAGGCAACAGAGTATCTCAACCCAGGACAAATCCCAGTGATAACTTTTGACCAGCCTCTGTTTGCGCTCGCCAAGTACGTACAATGGAAATGGCCAGATCTCTATGGCGAAAAAAGTCTATGTAGTTATGACGGGCGGACTGCACATTGAGAAGGCACTATGGAACACTGTTGGTGACTTATTAGATGGGTCAGGTTGGACTACAGCTCTCACTGAATCCCAGGTTGCTTTATCAGGAACAGCTGATTCATTCTTGAAAGTGTCACACATTGCCCGAACCATGCATGCCCACCAGGTCACTGTTCTTGTTCTTCACAGACTACTGAATGAAGCATTCAACCAGAGATGTAATGTTGATCAGAGTTTTAGTGTGTAAGAAATCTCCTACTTTCAAGTTCTGGCACATGATCGCAAACTATGAGATTCTGATTCTCATATTTGTTAGAGCCCATAGGGAGAGAAACTTCTCACGGCTCGACAGACTGTCCTCGTGTACGTCTTTTGGTCGGGTTGTTGGTATGTCGGAATTGGACATGTTCACAAAGAACCATGACATGGTTGACGTTTGGAGAGCACAACACCCGGGTTTGTCCGTGTTCACTTGGCACAGACCAGATGGCACGGAGGCCTCAAGGCTAGACCGGGTTTACTCTCCACTGGCTCTGTCACCAACCAACTGTGATGTCGTGCCATGTCCAATTTCGGATCATGATGCAGTTATTGCCTCCTTTCAACCCCCCAAGTCATGGCCAACAGGGAGGGGCTTCTGGAAAATGAATATTGATATTTTAACAGAGACAGAATATAACGAACAGTTTAAAGCCAGGTATGAAGAGTGGCGGACATTGAAGCCGGCCTTCCCAACGGGTTTAGAATGGTGGGATGACGTTAAGTCCCGCATCAAGCAGTTCACTATTGAGTACTGTGTAGCAAGAGCTCGGCGAAGAAGGGAGGAGTTCCTCTCGCTCTGCACAAGGGAGAGGAATGGGGACTCCTCCGCTCTTCACGCAATCCAGCAATATCTTGATAATAAACTGCATGGGGCCCGTATTCGTGCCCGCGTGCATTGTGTGGAGGCGGAGGAAAAGCCTACAATCAAGTTCTACCGGGATGCCTCGCAGTACGCCATTGACCGCCGCATAAAGGCGGTGCGAGACGCCCATGGTACAGTACAGAAGGATCCTCTCGACATCGTGGAAGTATTTAGAAGCTTCTATGAGAAGCTTTACACCCAGGTAGATGTCGACGAGGGACTTCAATTACCCCTGTTAGATAATATCGACAAGTCAACCACTAAAGAGCAGAATGATGAACTTGGCGCCTCATTGACTGTCGTCGAGCTCTGGAAGGCAGTAGCAAATATGAAAGGAGGAAAGGCACCCGGATCCGACGGTATACCAGTGGAATTTTACAAACGCTTCTGGGGTACCGTTGGTCATGATCTCCGTGATGTATACGTCTCTGCCTTCCTTGCTGGCTCATTGAGCCCCTCGCAGCGCACTGGCGTAATAACCCTGCTACCCAAGTCTGGAGATCCGCTCGAGCCAAAAAATAAGCGGCCGATCACTCTGTTGAATGTGGACTACCAGATCCTGGCGAAAGCCCTTTGTAACAGGCTGGGCACTGTTATGCCGGATCTTGTAGGGCCTTACCAGACATGTGCGGTGCGTGGACACAGTATTCAGCAGAACCTCTGGTTGGTGCGGGACCTAGTTGAGTATGTGAAGGACCGTGATCTGCCATGTGCGCTTGTCTCCCTCGATCAGGAGAAGGCCTTCGACATGGTGGATCATGGATTCCTTTTCAAAATATTGAGAAAATTTAAGTTAAGCCCATCCTTTGTTAAATGGGTAACCCTATTGTATGATAGTGTATATAGTCGGGTTGTGGTTAATGGCCTACCGTCAGACCCCTTCAGGGTCCGACGTGGGGTACGTCAGGGGTGCCCACTGTCACCCCTACTTTATGTGTTATTCAGTGAATCTCTAACTAGAGCCTTGCAAGTGGAGCCTTCGTTCAAACCTTTTCATATACCTGGTGGTGCCAGAGTCAAATGTCTCCAGTATACTGATGATGTCACTTGTGTGGTCTCCGACCTACCATCCTTCAGGGCCCTTTCTGACACGCTGTCCACGTTTCAGAAGGCGACAGGTGCCAGACTGAATCCCACTAAAACCAAGGGACTCCTCTAGGCAAGTGGCGGTGGAAGTCCCTCCCTTTCACAGCATCGTGGGTTGACGACGCCATTAAAATTAATGGCCTATGGTTTGGTTATGGTTCACCAGAGTCACTTACGTGGAATGAAAAAGCGGACCTGGTGGAGGCTAGGTTGACGTCCTTTGGCGATAGATATCTAACTCTTTTGGGGAAGGTGACAGTAATCAACCGTTTTGTTTACCCTCTCTTGTGGTACCCGGGCACTGTTCTGGCTGCTCCAGAGAGAGTCCTGATACGACTTGAGAGGGCCATTTTTGGATTTCTGTGGTCAGGAAAAACGGAGCTAGTCAAAAGAAAAATGGTGTACCAGGAATGTAAGTACGGGGGTTTGGGTCTTGTGCACCTTCCCTCGAAGCTCCGTTTTCTCCTGACCAGATGTGTTTTTAGCGCCGTCGAGAGCCAGTCGCCGTTCACATATTTCGTTCGTTATTGGGGGGCGTTATCCTTTCGTTGGTACTTCCCCTCCCTTTTTAGCAACAGTTTACCCCACAGCTGGAGGCCAACTGTGGCATATTGCAATATGAGGGACACTCTTCGTATTATGTCAACAGTGGGGGACGTTTTGCAGTCCAGTGCGGGGGACCTGTACAGGGCCATTTTTGATGACATGGTCGGACAGGTTCGTCCCAACAACTATGCGTCGGAGCCGGAAGTGTGGCGTGTAGTCCACAGTAAGTCACTTGATTACCGACGGCGAGACTTGCTGTGGCGAATCGCACACGACGCCATTGTTACTAACCTCAAGCGCCTTCGGTGGCGTCTTGGAGATGGCATTTGCCCCCGGACTGGATGCACAAAGTGGGAGAGTGTGCCTCATGCGTTTTGGCAGTGTAGTTTTGTGGCACTTCTCTGGGAATGGTTTCAAGTCCTGGCTGATCGCCTCACGTTTTCCAACAGCTGGGCGGTCAGTCAGGACTACGCTTTGTATGGTCTTTCACCTCCGCCATGCAATACCAGTGTTTGCGGTATACTTACCTTTGTTTCGGCCTCCATGAAGCTTGCCTTGTGGAGAGACCGGTGCAATGTTGTATTTAGGGGAGAGGGAAGGCTTGCGGACGTCGTCCTGGCATCGATAAAGGCGGAGGTTAAGGTGCGGGTTGAGGCTGACTTCGCTCGGTTGCCAAGGTCGACGTTCGGCAGGTGGTGGGGTCCGCTTATCTCAGTGCGGGGTGGCCGGGTGAAAGTTAACCTGTAAATAATAACCTACCTGTACATAATATTGTGTAAATAGCTCGAGTGTGGGGTGGGTGTTGTACATGTATGCTGTAGTTTTGTTTCCCAGCCCATGTAAACGGGTATGTTAATAAAAGGGGTCTATTATTTTTCATTATTGTTATGAACATAATTTTGCATCACCTTTCTTGAGAACAAAAGAGGAATTAAGTAGTTACACAAATTTTGTTTCTTGGTGCATGTTAGGGTCCTGTAAATAGTCTTTGCCTTTGTGTTTTGTCCGGTCTGGTTTGAGTTCCTCTCCCTTTGTTTCACGGTGCCCGTTTTGATGTACTTAAAAAGCACACTTCTCACTGTATGTTACTGTATTAGAGGCACTCGTACCATTGTTTTTTGCTTTGGACCATGTGAACTATTCTCGGTGGCTGCCTATACATATCAGAGATATGAAGACTCTGCCACAAGCGATTAAAGATGAGTTTGAAACTCGGAATCACTGGACAATCGCAAAGTCGTCACGCAAGTACTCTGCGATCCCAATAGACCAAGCTCATGAGCAGGAGAATAAAGTGGTGAAGGCACCCGGTGGTGCAGTAGGACTCACTGAGAATCCAGTCGCCTTCAGGCGCTGGATGACAGCTGGACCCGAGCTTGCCAGACTTCTTAGACAGTACGAGAATGAATATTTTTATGACTTTGAACACCATGAGCAGGGACTTGCTGCACAGAGAACCTTCCAGCGACAAGTCGATAACCTTTCTAATACAATGCGCCAGATGGGAAATCCCTTCTTGGATGACTTCGCAGAGTTGGTAACTCTTGACAGTCGTAACTGCGCGAATGAGGCGGTAGTGAATACAATCCGTGCACTGGAAGACATAGGCATAAAGAAGTATCAAGAGTATGTGAAGACTGTGCTCGTAGATCGGAGTCCCTCCATACATGATACGATAGCAAAGAATTCGCTGCCACTATTCTCAACAAAGCTTAAAGTTACATCGAAAGATTGCAAGAAAGTGAAGGTACTTGAGAACAATGTGGCACTCTTTGGCCAGTTATACATCTCCCTACAAAACAGAGATGGTGACATAAAGGAATTCTTTGCACACGAAGTTCATTCGTATCCGCCATCCCTGTCTGAGTTTGGAAAGCTTAATCTGTCCGGTACCAAAAGTCAACTGTTACAATGTATAGAAGAACCAAACCAGACAGAGGCACCTGTATCATATGACTGCAAAGTTCTGGATGGTGCGGTGACAGTACATTCATTGCCTGTAACAAATGTCTCGACATTCCAGGAATATGCTGACGACGTGTTTATACCCCATCTGGAAGGTCAGCTGCGTGACGCAAAGCGAGTGGATGTTGTTTGGGACGATTATCGTCCAGATAGTCTGAAGGAGGGAACCAGGGAGAAACGAGGCAAAGGTGTACGTAGGAAAGTGTCAGGTGACACCAAGCTGCCGGGCAACTGGAATGACTTTCTCCGTGATCCAGTCAACAAGAAGGAACTCTTTGAATTACTGTCGTCAAAGGTTGCCGATTGCCATATCCCTCCTGAGTGTTCGATATACATCACAGCCCCTTCCTTTCACAGCATCGTGGGTTGACGACGCCATTAAAATTAATGGCCTATGGTTTGGTTATGGTTCTCCAGAGTTACTTACCTGGAATGAAAAAGCGGACCTGGTAGAGGCTAGGTTGACATCCTTTGGCGATAGATATCTAACTCTTATGGGAAAGGTGACAGTAATCAATCGTTTTGTTTACCCTCTCTTGTGGTATCCGGGCACTGTTCTGGCTGCTCCAGAGAGGGTCCTGATACGACTTGAGAGGGCCATTTTTGGGTTTCTGTGGTCAGGGAAAACGGAGCTGGTCAAAAGAAAGATGGTGTACCAGGAATGTAGGTACGGGGGTTTGGGTCTGGTGCACCTTCCCTCGAAGCTCCGTTTTCTCCTGACCAGATGTGTTGTTAGTGCCGTTGAGAGCCACTCGCCGTTTACATTCTTTGTGCGTTACTGGGGGGGGGGCTATCATTTCGTTGGTACTTTCCCTCCCTTTTCAGTAACAGTGTACCCCACAGCTGGAGACCAACGGTGGCATATTGCAACATGGGGGACGCTCTCCGCATTATGTCAACAGTGGGGGATGTTTCGTAGTCCACTGCGGGGGACCTGTACCAGGCCATTTTTGATGACATGGTGGGACAGGTCCGACCCAACAACTATGCGTCGGGACCGGAAGTGTGGCGTGTAGTCCACAGCAAATCACTCGATTACCGCCGGCGAGACTTGCTGTGGCGAATCGCACATGACGCCATTGTTACTAACCTCAAGCGCCTTCGGTGGCGTCTTGGAGATGGCATTTGCCCCCGTATTGGATGCACAAAGTGGGAGAGTGTGCCTCATGTGTTTTGGCGGTGTGATTTTGTGGCTCTCCTGTGGGAATGGTTTCAAGTCCTGGCCGATCGCCTCACGTTTTCCAACAGCTGGGCGGTCGGTCAGGACTATGCACTGTATGGTCTTTCGCCCAAGCCTTGCAATGCGAGTGTTTGCGGGATACTTACCTTTGTCTCGGCTTCCGTGAAGCTTGCTATATGGAGAGACCGGTGCAATATTGTATTTAGGGGAAAGGGCGGGGCTGCTGACGTCCTCCTGGCATCGGTAAAAGCGGAAGTTAAGGTGAGGGTGGAGGCTGACTTCGTTCGTTTGCCAAGGTCGACGTTCAGCAGACGGTGGGGTCCGCTTGTTTCGGTGCGGGCTGGCGGGGTTATAGTTAACTTGTAATATTATCTTTACATAGTTTTGTGTAAATAGCTCGAGTATTGCGTGGGCGGGATGGGATTGGCCCATGTAATTGGGTATGTAAATAGTTATAGTCATAGTTCTATTATTGCAATGAACATAATCTTCTGTTTGATTAAGCAGTTTGTAAATAGTTTGCATCTATGTTTCCGCCTGGTCTGGTTTGAGTTTTTTTTTTTGTTTTTGTTTGCATGTGCCGTTTCAATGCACTGAAAAGAACACTCGATATACATCACAGCTGGCGAGCATGTTACATGTGTTGGAACTCAAATCGAAATGTCCAGCTGCAATCAGGAAGAGGCAGACACTAGGATTGTGGTCCATGTAAAGCATGCTTTGGAGAACGGAGCAAAATCCATCCAGGTGCGAACTGTGGACACAGACGTCGTCGTTATTCTTGTCGGTGTGTTCCATGACCTCTCCCAGATAAAGGCTGATGTTGATCTGTGGGTAGCATTTGGAACTGGAAAAAACTACACTCATTACAACATCAACGCAATTTGTGCCCGTCTTGGAGAACACAAATCACGTGCCTTGCCCGTTTTCCACTCCTTGTCAGGATGTGACACGACATCAGCATTTAGAGGGAAAGGGAAGAAATCATTTTGGCAAGCATGGAATGCCTATGAGGAAGTTACTGATGCCTTTGTTCATCTAGCCGCACACCCGTTTGAGCATCTTGACTTACATTCTGAATCATTTAAAAGAATCGAAAGACTAGTTGTCGTAGTTTATGACAAAACAAGTAACCTCATGAATGTTAACAGTGCCCGAATGGAGCTATTCAGCCAGAAAAGGCAAGCTATTGACAAGATACCACCTACTCAAAATGCACTACTCCAGCACACTAGGAGGGCAGTATACCAGGCTGGCATTTGGACAACATGCATGTTATCTCTACAAACGAATCCATGTCCAACCGACTATGCTTGGGTGAAAAATGGGAACTCATGGGAACCTGTCTGGTCTACCATTCCAGAGGCGTCTAAAACGTGCAGAGAATTCGTGAAATGTGGCTGCTCCAGGGCCTGTACAGTGTGCAAATGCAGAAAAGCAAATCTGCCTTGCCACGTCTCTTTGTCGGTGCAGATGTTCAACAAAATAAGGTACGTAAATTAATTGTAGACTGTGTTGTAGAGAAAGGTATTGAAACATTGTAGATAGAATTCCCGAATACTACTATTAGACGCACTTGAAGCCTGAGGTCAGTTAAAGTGTAAACTTACATTTTTGAACGTCAGTTAACGTGCAGTAAATTGCTTTGAAATTTCCCCAGATGAAAAGAGCTTATTTCATAACCCCAAATATCAAAACTCATTTTACATTTGTGTTATTTCAATTCAGTAACCGGGCCCATTGACGTCAAGAGAGAAACGAAATGAATGTCGCTATTGAGTTGACAAAGTAGGCCTAATTACTGCTGATTTTTTATTCTACGTAGGTGAAAAGTGTAAGTTAATGTTTTCTTAAAGGTAAGTGAATGATCTCATATGTATATTCTTCAAAATTCTGTGACTTTTCATTTTAATCAGATTCGCCATTCTTATGTGACAAAGTTGAAAGTGTGAATTTAGCATTGACTTTACACAGGACAGGTCGTTAGCTTCCCCTCGACATCACAAAAAGTTTGCCAAAGAGTAGGTCCGTCTCATTTCAAGTCAGTGTGACGGTTAGATTTTCAATACTACTCAGAAGAAATCAATCTTTGAAGTTAAATTTAAACTTCTACTGACCTTTAACAATAACAACAGCTGTATTTCAGTTACTTTGGCCGCCATCTGTGAAGTGGGTTACCCGAGCAACATAACATGTCCCACATCTAACTCAGTGACCTCTGAAACACCTGAGCTGACCCCTCATTTGTTCATCTTCGTTTTGTACAGGCAGATATATGGCATTTCCTTAACTCTGGTGGCCATCTTGGATTCTGGCCGCCATATTGGAATCGAGTTACCCCAGCAACATGCCATGACCAGCATCTAATTCAGTGATCCCTGAAACACATGAATTGACCCCTCATTGCTCCTGCTCCGATTTTTAAAGGCAGATATATGACATTTCCTGTTTTCTGGCGGCCATCTTGGATTCTTTCCGCCATCTTGAAAGTGGGTTACCCGAGCAACATGCCATGCCCAGCATCGGTTTAAGAGACCACGAAAATACCTAAATTGACCCCTAAATTGTTCATCTCCGATTTTTTTCGGGCAGATATATGACGTTTCCTGTTTTTTGGCGGCCATCTTGGATTTTGGTCGCCATCTTGGAAAATCGGAGCCCATCACGTGGGTTCCACGGATAAAATCAATAGATAGGTCGAAAAGAAACTCCATGCAAAATTTGGTACTTTTGTCCAGCCGGTAACGTTAAATCTGCCAAGCCACCCTACTAAACGTGCCAGTAAGGGCCTTGAAGGAAGCTAGGTCGGAGACTACGCATGTGACGTCATCAGCATACTGAAGGCACTTAACTTCAACACCACCGGGAATGTGAAATGGTTGAAACAAAGGCTCTTCTTGAAAGGCTCTTGCTAGTGATTCACTAAACAATACGTATAGTAATGGTGATAGGGGGCACCCCTGCCGTACGCCACGTTGGACACTGAAGGGGTCTGAAGGTAGGCCAGTAACGATAACCTGACTGTTTACACTATTATACAATAAGGAGGTCCATTTAACAAAAACTGGATTCAAACAAAATTTCTTCAAAATTTTAAAGAGGAATCCATGATCAACCATGTCGAAGGCCTTCTCCTGAACGAGGGAGACAAGCGCACATGGAAGATCACGGTCCATCACGTATTCAACTAAGTCCCGCACCACCCAGAGATTCTGCTGAATACTGTGTCCCCGCACCGCACAAGTCTGAAAGGACCCTACAAGATCTGGCATAACTGTGCCTAGCCTGTTGCAAAGGGCTTTCGCCAGAATCTTGTAATCTACATTTAACAAGGTGATTGGCCGTTTGTTTTTCGGTTCGAGGGGGTCTCCTGACTTAGGCAGCAAAGTTATTATGCCTGTGCGCTGCGAGTGGCTCAATGAGCCAGCGAGGAAGGCAGAGACGAACACATCACGGAGATCATGTGCTACGGTACCCCAGAAGCGTTTATAGAATTCTACTGGAATACCGTCGGACCCAGGTGCCTTTCCGCCTTTCATCTTCACCACTGCCTTCCAGAGCTCGTCAATAGTCAAAGGGGAGCCAAGTTCATCATTCTGATCTTTAGAGAGGTGTACTTTTTAAGTGCATTGAAACGGCACATACAAAACAAAAACAAAAACTGAAACCGGATCGGGCAAAAATATAAACGCAAAACTATTTACAGACTGCTAAATCAAACAGAAAATTATGTTCATTACAGTAATAAGCTATACATACAGATATTTACAAAACTATGTACAGAAAATTATACACACAGATATTTACATAGTATTTACAAGCCCCTTACATACCCACCCTTTTACAAATTGACCACCACACGGTCCCCCCTCACCGAAACGAGTGGACCCCATCGCCTACCGAACGCCGACCTTGGCAAACGAACGAAGTCGGACTCAACCCTCAGCCTCACCTCCGCCTTCACCGATGCCAGGACGACGTCCGCAGGCTTCCCCATCCCCCTAAAAACAACGTTACATCGGTCTCTCCATAAGGCCAGCTTTATGGAGGCCGAAACAAAGGTAAGTATGTCCTGAATACTTGTATTGCATGGCGGGGGTGAAAGACCATACAAAGCATAGTCCCGGCCGACCGCCCATGTGTTGCCCATCGTCAAGCGATCGGTTAGGGCTTGGAACCATTCCCAAAGGAGGGCCACAAATTCACACTGCCAAAACACATGTGACACACTTTCCCACTTTGTGCATCCAGTGCGTGGGCAAATTCCATCTCCAAGACGCCACCGAAGACGCTTGAGATTAGTCACAATCGCATCATGTGCGATTCGCCACAACAGGTCTCGCCTGCGGTAATCTAATGATCTGCTGTGGACCACACGCCACACTTCCGACCCTGAAGCATAGTGATTGGATTGGACCTGGCCAACCAAATCTTCAAAAACAGCCTGATATAGGTCCCTTGCACTTAACTGCGAAACGGCCCCAACTCTAGATATAATTAGGAGCGTTTCTCTCATTTGACTGTATGTTTCCGAGGGCCTCCAGCTGTGGGGTTCACTGTTACTAAACAGGGAGGGAAAGAACCGACGGAATGATAACCCCCCCCCCCCCCCCCCCAATAACGGACAAAATACGCAAAAGGCATTTTGCTGTCTACAGCACTGTAAACACACTTGGTCAGGAGAAAACGGAGTTTGGAAGGAAAGTGCACAAGGCCCAACCCACCACGCCTAACATCCTGATATACCATCCCTCTTCTAACGAGCTCCGTCTTCCCTGACCATAAAAACCTAAACACAGCCCTCTCGAGACGCAACAGGACACCCTTTGGAGCAGCCAGAACAGTGCCTGGATACCACAAAAGGGTCTTGTTAATATTATCTAAGAGGGACTTTTGAATGTCTTCATCGACATCTGCCTGGGTATAGAGCTGCTCATAAAAGTTTTTATACTCTTCTACAATGTCGAGAGGGTCCTTATGTACCACACCGTGGGCGTCACGGACAGCTTTTATACTTCGATCGATGGCATACTTTGTGACGTCCCGGTAGAACTTAATGGTTGGTTTCTCCTCCGCCTCCACACAATGCACACGAGCACGAACGCGGGCCCCGTGTAGTTTTCCATGAAGATACTGTTGGATTGCATGAAGTGCGGAGGGGTCCCTGTTCCTCTCCCTAGAGCAAAGTGAAAGGAACTCCTCCCTTCTTCGACGAGCTCTTGCTACACAGTATTCCGCTGTAAAACGTTTGATGCGGGTCTTTACATCATCCCACCACTCTAAATCTGTTGAAAAGGCCGGCCTCAAAGTTCGCCACCCTTCGTACCTGGCCTTAAAATCTTTGCTATATTCAGCCTCCGTTAGAATATCTGTGTTCATTTTCAAGAACCCCCTCCCTACTGGCCATGCCTCTGGGGGTTGAAATGAGACAGTAACTGCATCATGGTCCGAAATTGGACATGCCACAACTTCGCAATCACTTGGTGACAGAGCCGTTGGAGCGTACACCCGGTCCAACCTTGAGGCGTCCGTGCCATCAGGGCGGTGTCAAGTGAACACGGACAAGACAGGATGCTGCACTCTCCAAACGTCAACCATATCGTGATTCTTTGTGAACATGTCCAACTCCACCATACCGACACTACAGCGTTAAGACGTGAAGGTGGACATTCGATCAAACCGTGTGTCAGGGACACAGTTGAAGTCTCCAGATAGGATACAAGGGGCACAGCCAGGAACGAAGGATGGCAGGGTAGCAAAAAAATTCCTTCTGTCTGCAGGTTGGTTAGGGGCATAAACGTTACATAAGAAGAAGTTCCCGCAAGGATGTTTGATGGTGATGCATACCAACCGGCCCTCATGATCATGATCAACCTTTCCGACCAGGGAAGTCCATCTTGGAGAAACTAAAATGACAGATCCACAGGAAGATGCGGAACCAAAGGAAGCGTGCAAACCCCCACCCCATTCGTAGGACCAGGTGTAGAGATCGTCCTCATTAACAATGTGACTCTCTTGGAGGAAAACGAAGTCCACACCTAATGATTTACAAAATTGGAATATTCTGGACCGCTTCCGACTGTCCCTCATGCCGTTAACATTCAGGGTCATGAGGGACAGGGGACCATTCATGAAATGTGGGAGTGTGAAATTACAAAACGGTCTCTGACCTGGCCTTTTTATTACATGGATCTGGTGCTGGTGGCACAGAAGGACCAACTCCCCCTCCCCGGTCGGACACCTCCCCTGAGGCCGACCTTTTCAACTTGGGCTCAAGTTCAACGGCCTCACACAAGTCAAACCAGCCCTCCCCAGATGGTGGGTCCTTTGGTGGAGGCTCTGAGGCAGGTCCTCCCACATCTGACATGGCAGTGTCAGACTCCGAATCCGATGACAGTTGAAGGTCATTCTCCACTGTCAGTATTCCAGCCTCCCCAGGAGGTGGTGCGGATTGTACCTCAGTTACTAATGTGGAGGGTTGGGAAGGGCCTACCTCAGGGTTCCCACAGACCACCTCACATCCCTTAGATGCTCACCTGATGTGCCACCTCATCAGGCGTAGGGGACTTGGGTTCCTCCACCATTGGTTCAGGGTCTGAAGACGAGGGTTCACTTGTCGGCTCAACATCTGCACTTGCACGCGCAGAGTACGATGTGGGGCAGGCACCAGAGACATGTCCCTCCTCCCCACACAGGTTACACCGCACCTGATTGGGACATGTTGCCCTCTCATGCCCCAACTGCAGGCATCTGCCACAACGTTTGTTTGGGCATGACTTGGCCTCATGCCCCTCCTCCCTACATTGGAAACAGGTGCGGGGCTGCCCAAAATACCTGATGTGGGCCTTAGAACCCCCTATGAACAGGACGGAGGGGATGTCTCGTTTTAGCTCCATACGAAACTGTCTCTTTCCGTTGAGAATACCGGCCAATTCACCTTCACTATACTTTACCCAACGCCAGTCAGAGACAGTTCCGTATTGTCCAAGAACCCTCGCCACCAGGCCCTGATCTACCTCAAAATTGAGGTACAACACCGTCACCACCACAGAGCGATCATATGGGGTGACAGTGAGACCCTCCACACCCTTAAGGGAGGGAACCCCCTTTAATCGGGCAGCATCAGTCCGGAACTTCAAACCATACGTATTTCGGGATGCAAGGGCCTGCAGCATCTCTATATCCTTAACCTCTACCTTATTGTTCTTCAACACAGAAAAAACATGCTGGGGTGTAACATTCCCCCTCGACTCAAACTGTAACTTAACGATACTGCTATCCCGACCTCCGGGCATAGCAGCAAAGGTTTGTGGCACAAGGCCACGCAGCAACTAGAGAGAAAACTTCAGCACAGCACAGCAGTTCAAACCAAGGCAGGGAAAATAGAAAGGGAACCCAACACTAAATTATTGACCAGGCGTGCTTTTAAACGAGCACGGCTAAACCACGTCCCCAAGCGAGAGACTACACCCAATATCCAACACTTCAGTAAAATGACAGTAGTATATGTTAGTATAACAAGCAGCACAGTACAGCACAATGCCAAAATTCAGCACGATCAGCGAGAGCTCCGTGAAAATGTAGCACTTGCACTTCAAATAATTGCATTAGAGTGCAAAATAATACATATTCATAGGTTGTCCCAGTGCAACTTGTTATTTGCATAAGCTACGTGTGCAGTGGACCAGACTGACCAATCACGCATACGACTCTTGTGTTGAGCAGACATGTAACGGTCAGGAGGTCCTCACTAGCATCAAGTCAGCGACGCAGGAAAGACGTGGACACCAACTCCGCCGAAGTTCCGAATTGACCGTCCTCGACTTTGACAATACCAGTACTTACTGCACTTGAAATTACCTACCAAAATCTCGGAGATATCTACAAGAAATTATTCGTCTCACCAACACATCAGTCCTGTGTAGTCGGGCAGCAGCTGGCAGCTCGACAATTTTGCTTGGGACTGAGGTGTTGAGTGCGGCGGTAATATCAGTTCCACTACATCGCCGAGCACGAGGTCCTTACAGTGACGCCATTTTATTGCGGCCCTGGTATTAGAGTTTTTCGTTAATGGAGGTGACCCCGACGTTCTAATACCTTTTACCGACCTCGCCGGCAGGAACTGCAGATTTCTTCGAGAATTTTTAAGGTAATTCTGTAGCTAGTCATTCATTATCGATAACGTTATTTACACATTATCGTATTATTATTACAGGCACTAGGTCTTCATGCATTAGCGTTATATCGCATTACTTTTACAAGCCAAACTACACTACGAGGCTTGTCTCACAACTATTGTGAACATTCCAAAATTTATGCTACTGCCTATTCACGTAATTCCAATCCCTTCGCTGCTTTTCAGCGCTCGTACACTGTATTGTCTATTGTTTTAGACAGAGCTGTTAACTGTCTTTAGGCCTAAAGTTAGTGCATTGTCTGTTCCTTCTATTCATAGCAGACTTTATTAGGGGCACGTAATTCCAACTATGTCAAATGCCTGCCAAGTATTTTACTTAGTGTCTGTAGCCTGCGTATCGACTCTAAATTCATTGAGCTACTATATTTAGCCCATGCTATATACACGAAGTCAATTATTTCAGTCGATCTTCGCCCTAAATACCGGTACATTGTTTATGCAGTAACCTTGCAGCCGTAACTTCAAATTTGCACTTTGTAGGTCACTAATTATTTACCAGCTTAAGGGACACGTGAATTTAGGAGAAGTCAAGTCAAACTTCATCTAGACTGCTTGACTGATTATTTGCCACCTTTTTAAAATTTAAAGGGGTGGTCATTGCTATATTATCATCCTGTTAAGGGATAGTAGGATAGTACAGCAACAATCGCTACAGTAGCATCCACCTATTCAGTATTCATTGTATATATCACCACCTGTATATATTACTAGGTTATCACTGTACAGTATTAGTACTTGTATTTAATTTCCTCTGTCCAATTCATACAAATTATTCATTATGTCTGCTGTAGGCTCACAACCTGTGGTCAATACCCCACAAAGCTCCAAGCTGGATACATTGGATGCGCAAATACAGCAACTAACTAAGCAGGTCGAAGCATTAGTACTTGAATTGAGTCGGCGTACAGCAAAGATTTCAGTTGGGAATAGCCCACCTAAAAAAACAAACCACTTTCCTACGGACAAAGGCCATAGGCCCATATCAACGATTAAGAGTCGTCATTTTTATGTTCGTGATAGAATTACTGGCACCAAATATTTAATTGATACTGGTGCTGACATTAGTGTATTGCCTGCGTCTAAGTTTGGTAAACGTGGGCCACCTACCTTTTCTTTGCAGGCTGCAAACAAAACACTTATTAAAACATACGGACAGAAGTCATTTACTGTCGACTTAGGCTTAAGGCGGACCTTTAACTGGATCTTCACTATAGCTGATGTACCATGTGCCATTTTGGGTGCAGATTTCCTTGGGCATTACAATTTAGTAGTTGATGTAGGTCGACGCAGATTAATCGACATCACTACCTCCCTTCAAATTTCAGGGGCACCATCTAAACGGCCATCTCCATCACCAACCTACTCCCTAGTATCAGAGGACACGCAGTACCATAGGCTTTTAAACCAGTTCCCTCAGTTAACACGACCTAATTATCGGGAAACTGGTGTTAAACATTCGGTGACTCACCATATCGTCACCAAGGGCCCCCCATGTACTGCTAGGCCAAGGAGATTAGCGCCAGATAAATTGAAAATTGCCAAACAGGAGTTCGAGCACATGCTCCAGCTCGGCATTATTAGACCAGCACAGGGAAATTGGGCCTCACCTTTGCACATGGTCCCTAAGAAAACTGGTGATTGGCGCCCATGTGGCGATTATAGGGCTCTTAATAGATTAACAGTACCGGATACGTACCCTATACCCCATATACATGATTTTACTGCAAATTTAAGCGGTACTTCGATTTTTAGTAAAATCGATTTGGTTAGGGCCTATCACCAGATACCGGTAGAACCTAACGACATTCCCAAAACCGCCATTACCACGCCGTTTGGTAGTTTTGAATTTTTACGTATGCCGTTTGGCCTCAGATCGGTCGCTCAAACGTTTCAAAGGTTCATAGACGAAGTTTTGAGAGGATTACCGTTCGCCTACGCCTATATCGACGATTTATTAGTGGCTAGCAACTCCCCCGAGGAACATATGTCCCATCTTAGGCAACTTTTTGAAAGATTGGACAAGTATGGTATTGTAATCAACCCTGCGAAATGTACGTTTGGCGTTCCTTCGTCACAGGGTTGATAGTTCCGGCGTAAGACCACTTCCGCATAAGGTACAGGCTATCCAAAATTTTGCGGAACCAAAGTCCCTTACCCAGTTACGTAGATTTTTAGGCCTAGTTAATTTTTACAGGCGTTTCATACCCATGTGCGCCTCTATTGTACAGCCGTTAACAGATTTGCTTGCAGGAAAAAGCAAGGATAAGTCCATTACGTTTCAAGGAGATGCAATTACTGCTTTCGAAGAAATTAAGTCTGCTTTGGCAAGTGCCACACTTTTAGTACATCCCAATTACACGGATGAGTTATGTTTGACTGTTGATGCTTCCAGTGTTGCTGTAGGCGGTGTTCTACAGCAAAATGTAAATAGTGTGTGGAAGCCAATTGCATTTTTTTCACGTAGGCTCTCCCCTACTCAAATGAGGTACAGTACATTTGGGAGAGAGCTGTTAGCAATCTATTTGTCGATTAAGTATTTTAAGCATATGCTTGAGGGTCGAGCATTTTATATACTTACCGACCACAAGCCACTAACATATGCCTTAAAAGCTAAGCCTGATAGACATTCGCCTAGAGAGATCAGGCAGCTTGATTACATCGCCCAATTTACCACAGATATCCGTTATATCAAGGGCACAGAAAACACTGTTGCGGATTCACTGTCTCGCAGCACGTGTTCTTTAACTAATCTAGCCAGTACTCTAACGATTCCCCCTAATTCACCCCTAAATTTAGAAGACATTGCGTCTGAGCAAGGAAAAGATGATGAGCTTACTCAGCTACTAGGATCATCTTCCTTGAAGCTCCAGGATATACCACTACTTGGGACAGGTAAGACTATTAAGTGTGATATGTCTACCCCCGCACCTAGGCCGTATGTCCCTTCTAAGTTCAGACGCACTGTTTTTCACTCACTCCATGATTTGTCTCACCCAGGTATTGCTGCTACTAGAAAGCTTATTTCTAGCAGATATGTCTGGCAGGGTATGAATAAGGACATTAATGCCTGGTCAAGGTCTTGCTTGCAATGTCAAAAGTCCAAAATTCATCGGCATACTCAAAGTCCTTTGGGTTCTTTTGAGTCACCAGGACGTAGATTCAGTCATATTCATATGGACATTGTCGGTCCTTTACCGCCCCCCCCCCCCCAGCAATTACACTTACCTGTTAACCATAGTAGATAGGTTTACACGCTGGCCTGAGGCCATTCCAATTTCTGACATTACGGCTGAGACCGTCGCCAAAGCATTCGTTAGTCGTTGGGTCTCGATGTTTGGCGTACCCTCTGTAATTACCACCGATCGAGGTGCGCAGTTTGAATCTGCACTTTTCCGCAACCTTAATAACTTGCTAGGATGTAAAAGGTTCAGAACCACCTCATATCACCCCATGGCTAATCGATTAGTAGAGCGGTTTCATCGCCAGCTTAAGAGCTCAATCAAAGCTCACCCTCAACCTACTGCTTGGAGTGAAGCATTACCTTTAATTCTGTTAGGCATTCGTTCTGCTTTTAAAGCAGACATAAAATGTAGTTCAGCTGAAATGGTGTTTGGTACCACCTTAGTGTTGCCTGGTGAATTTATACACCCGTCAGATCAGTCAGCCATTCCAGACGATACTTATGTTGATAGACTGAAATCTCATATGGCAAAACTACGCCCTGCTCTGACTAGGCCTACATTTCGGTCAAGCCACATTCCGAAAGATCTTACTACTTGTACGCATGTCTGGTTACGTAGCGATGGTGTCAAAAAACCCTTACAGGCACCATATCCAGGGCCTTATCGAGTCCTTGACAGAAAGGACAAGCATTTTACTATTAGCATCGATGGACGTCGTTCCACAGTAAGTATTGATAGGCTTAAGGTTGCTTATACCGAGGATTTCAGAAATACTCCTGATTCTGGCCAGGCACTGCCTTCACCAACACCTACCCCACCACCTGACCCAGCTGTTTCTACACCTCCAGTAGTGCCACACCCTGCATCTGACCATAAGTCAATTTTGAAAAAGTCAGATGATAAGACCACTACTACCCGGTCTGGTAGGAAAGTACACTGGCCGAAAAGGTACCTACAGGTTGTCCAGTTTTAGTAAATTTTAGCTTTATCGATGACTTTTTAATTCACAAGTCATCCAGGGGGGGGGGGGGGGACTAATGTAGCACTTGCACTTCAAATAATTGCATTAGAGTGCAAAATAATACATATTCATAGGTTGTCCCAGTGCAACTTGTTATTTGCATAAGCTACGTGTGCAGTGGACCAGACTGACCAATCACGCATACGAACGACTCTTGTGTTGAGCAGACATGTAACGGTCAGGAGGTCCTCACTAGCATCAAGTCAGCGACGCAGGAAAGACGTGGACACCAACTCCGCCGAAGTTCCGAATTGACCGTCCTCGACTTTGACAATACAGTACTTACTGCACTTGAAATTACCTACCAAAATCTCGGAGATATCTACAAGAAATTATTCGTCTCACCAACACATCAGTCCTGTGTAGTCGGGCAGCAGCTGGCAGCTCGACAATTTTGCTTGGGACAGAGGTGTTGAGTGCGGCGGTAATATCAGTTCCACTACATCGCCGAGCACGAGGTCCTTACAGTGACGCCATTTTATTGCGGCCCTGGTATTAGAGTTTTTCGTTAATGGAGGTGAGACCATTTCACTTTACATCTGTAAAAAAACACGTCCGCTCTCGACGAAGACCCGAACTGAAAGTGCATGATTACAGTTACCTTGAACACTGGGCTCGGGCCTTAATTCTACAACATGACGAGAGAATATAACAGAACAGTGCATCTCTGCCAGTTAGGTTTACACTATATACAGTATAGATGGCTATTGTTTGCTGATGGTACAGTTTTAATGACATTTCCTGAACAGTACTTGGATCATTGTGTCCATCAAATGGGAAAAGTGGCAGTCCATTGTAAACATTTTATCCCGATTCATGTACTACGTTTAAGTTCTAGATTCATAAAATATGGCAAGCATACTGTAAACCTTCCTGGAGTTGCTCAGCTTCCCTTTTCTTTCTTATAATGTTCCAGTGTTGTTAAACATATTTACCTGGTGTTTTGTTGTGCATTAATCAATCAATGATTTATATTTAATTTTATGACACTTTTGTTCAATTTAACTAAAGCGTCTATTAATTATTGTTAATTAAAGAACGGTGGACAAATATGTCCCGTACAACACTTTTTTTTTGTCGCGTACAACACGAACGAATTTTCTTCCTTACTTCCCAAGGATAATACAAGAAGTTAAAATATCAATGTTAGAAGAAGGAGCTATTACCACAATATCATGCATATGAATGAGGGTTGTTTCTTCCTAGAGGATTCACAGAGTTTTGCAAGTGAAAAATATTGCTAAAAAGCTGTGTCCACTTTTTGTCCCATACAACACGCTCAATTTATAATGACCTTACTTGATGACCTTGATATGTTCCAAACTCATGAACATGCTATATTTTAACAGGTACTACATGCTAACAAGCAAAGCAACCAGTTTTGTGATGTTTAGTTTTAGTAAGACAGACATAATATCCTCAAAATGCCCTCTGAATTTCCCGTGCAACACGCCTGGAATCGCCCTATATATTTCTGGAGGTACACCTAAATATGTTTTATTCATTATGTTCCAGTCGTATATTGAATGAATAATTCCCTATTATTGATAATAGACTCAACATGAAAACAGCATTGCCTGTACGTATCAAATTCCCGGAAGTCATGACCATTATCATTTAAGTTGACAGCTGCTACTTACCGCTGAAGCTCATCTTCTAACAAGAACCCTTCCATGCCCGGCAGATTTACCATTTTTTCACCACCCTTTGCTAGAGGGGCATCATGGTCAATAACAAAGTTGGAAAGTGTTTACTAATGAATGAGTGAAACATAGAAACTAACACTATCATATTGAAAAATGCATATCGGCAATGGTGAAAACTTATTTTCTACAGGGTCATCCCTCAAGACCTAAGGTTCACGGGATCTGAGGTCCATGAGACTAAAATTTAAATGAGAAAAGGTCTGCAAGACCGGCGTAAGGTTGGTATGACTGAAAATAGGAAAAGGCCTGTGAGGAAAACTACCAAAAATGAGATCCTGCCCAGGTGCTTACAAGTTAATACAGGTCAGCAGGTTGTTAATGTATTTTGGGTTTGCAAACCTTTCCTCAATTTTGGTCTCGTGGACCTTTGGTTTTGCTGGTTGTAACCATTTCTAGCACATCCCATTACAAGAATTAATTTATTAGCAGCCATTCGCAATTTTATATGCACTGTGCTGGATTGATCTTGCAGCACCAAACATCAGGGGTCGAAATTAGCGTTGGTATAGCAATTGTCCTTTGGGCTCCCATTCCTGGTAAGTCACTTGCCCATCATGTTTTGTTAGCCCATAGTATGTGAGTCACAGTTACTGTATCAGGCTCCTAACTAGCCTAATGCAATGAACATGTAGGTGCTTTTAAAGTTAGGCCTATGTGAACATCTGGCCAAAATGAACCTTCTTAACATAATACTTTGAAACTTGAAGTAAATGAATAATGCTTGGTAGGACAACAGCTCGTTTACGCTATAGTTTGTTTCGGCAAAGATATAATACAAATGGGTACAGCCGGGTAATACGTTCATAATATATCGACAAATTCATATATGTAAACACTTGTTTTGGCCATCATTCTTAAGATAAAAATAAGCAGTGTTTGGACTTGCCCGATGGAATTAGCCGACTAAAATTGTAAATTGTAAAAGTGATTTTCAAACAAAACAATTCCATAAAAAACTATTATCAATCCGATATCGTGCCCCATCCCCCTACACACCCACCCCCCAAAAAACCAAAAATGAAAGAGAAAAAACAAAGTCCATGGGCTAAGTGATTACTTGCTGCTTTAATGTATTATAGGGATCATTAAGTCACTACGCAGAATCTACAAGCCAAGTATGAGAATCCTGCAAGTTACCTTTCGTGTGAAACTGTGCAAACAAGCTCTGTTGGACTTTGACATCACCGTTAAGAAATGAATGACCTTTGACCTTCGCGGAAGTCAATAGGGACCATCTACTCAGTAACGGCCAACCCACAGGCGCCCAAACATTGGCTAAGCCAAATGTACCTTTCCTAACATAATGTGTTTACCATGTTTTGGCCTTTTGACCTCTTGTGACCTCAAACGACCTTTGAACTCCAAAATCAATAGGGACAGCTACTCAATATGGCCAACTCACACACCAAATACAATATTTGTCACCTTGCTTTTCTTGACATACCGTGTTTGCAAGCAATTTCTATTGAATTTATCGTTTCACCTCTCATGACCCCACATGACCTTTGACCTCCACGAAAATTGAAAGGTGTCATCTACTCGATATGATTAACCCACTCATCAAATATGCAGGTAGCCACATGTACCTTTCTTGACGTATCATGTTTTCAAGGGTTCGACCTCTCAAGACCCCAAATAACATTTGACCTACACAAACATTAATATGGCCCACACCCTAACAATGAGAGCAGTCACCCTCACCCTCCTTGACATCATGTTTGCAGGCAAAGGGTCACACACACATATGACATTACCATTGCATAGATTCCTTCTTCTTAGATAAGGAAACAAAAACTTATTAAGAGAATTCTCACTCGCAACCAACAAAATACTGTTTCTCCATCTCAGACACTATACCTGCACACCATGCATTTTTTCCACACACACCTCAGACTTGTTTCCTTCTATGGTGAAAGTTTCAAATTTAGACCCTTGCCAAATCTATGTTCCAGATATCCATGTTGTAATACTCTTGCTTGTAGTGAAGTAACAAAATATTGATGAGATATAACATTAGGACCCTTTGGATTATTGGTAGAGGGCTAAGGTGGTCCCAAAAATTTGCAAAAATGCTTGTGGAAGTGAAAAATTGCATTTTGAGGGCCCACATGTCCCAAAATATGCAAAGTACTGCAAATCTGAAATCAGATGGTAATAATATTGCCACCAGACATCTCACTCATCAAATTTGGGCCTATACCTCTTTAACATGAAAAGTCATAAACATTGGAATTCATGAAAAACTCAAAAGTACCATTTTGCATGAAAATATGGTATTGCACAATACATTGTAGAAGGCTGTAACTCCCAAACAACTTAAGCTATGGGCCCGAAAATGTCAGTGTGGTCCTTTTGTCTATACAGCAACATAACATGTGAAAATAATCAAACCCTGAGATGGTCACCTGGGGACCATTTGTTGAATTGGCACGGAATGACCCATTTTACATAATGACAAGCTTGGTAAGGTGTGTCATAGATGGGACAGAAAATGGACACCAGTATTTATGGAAATTGCCCCTCACCCGTTTTTTTTTTGACCCTTTTGAGGTAGTTTTTTTTTTTTTTACCTCAGCATAGAAACTTTCTTACGATTGGATTTTCAAAGGAGGGGGAGTTGACGTCTAGCTTAAATTTTCTCTCCCGTCCTGGTAAGGTGTCCATAGCGGCCTAGCGGCACATTTCTGCATGGTAGGTGGGGGGGGGGGGGGTAAGCATCCAAATTTTACGATTTTCTAAGATGGCAAATGTGAGATTGAGCGGCGAGCAAAGATCGTTGTTGCTGCGTAATGTAATCCAACGCCTACGAAATGAAACTCTCCGACGAAATGTTTTAAGCCAAGAGCTTACACTGGAGGAAATTTGGAATTTAATGAAAGAAAACTCATAAAATAGCACTGATGATCTGGTGCCACAAGTACCAGATTTCCGATTTTGTGACCTCCGGAGCTCGTTAAAGTTTAGTTTACCAAAAAGAAGTATGAGCGAACACCTTTGCTTACGAATTGCAATTGGCGGCGCGCAAAACATCTATGTATATCTTTCATCTATTACTTGAGGCTCCCTTATCATTTTCAGCATCACTGGCACTGCGAGGTATCTTGGAAGAATCCCTGCGTACAGGGCAACCATAGGGGGGGGGGGGGCATCTGAGGTCGACAACCAACCCAGAGCAAAGCGATGTTTACTATTATGTACAGAACTATAAAGAGGAATTTCAATAGCTTGATTCTGTTGAGCTTTTACCAGAAGAAGAAAGGTATGAAGAAGTGTCATATTTTGTAAAAATTGCTGGCCATGATGTTGATGATGATTTAGCCATGCTTTTCGTGCTTTTCAAGTGCTTACATTGTTTTATCTATAAAGGAGCATCACTGAAAGTAGGGAGATTTATGCTGTTTCTTCCAGTGTATATCTCGACAACCTATGTAACATAAGATGCAGTGTTGTTATAGACATTTCTGTTCTTAACTCCTTCCCCAAAGAGCAAAAACATTCTCTATCCTATCTGCCTTGAGAAAATAAGTCAAAGACTTTCAAAATCCACAATTTGTGTCCAGTTTGCCTCACTTTTACTTAGTTATATGGGATTTAACGGGCTTAAAAAGGAAATTGTAAGTCAATTTCCACTTTAAATAAGAAGAACGAGGAACTGTCCAATTCTGAGTGTGCATGAGACCTTCTAGCAGATACGCGATCTTTTTCGTTGAAATTTCACTGGGCTACCAAATTTGCCACCTCTTGAAGCGACCAGGACTTTTTTGAACAATACCAAACATACATTAACTCGAAGAAAGACAAATCAGCCTGTTTGGTGGTTAATGGTTTGGTGAGACCGCTGTGTCAATTTTGAGTGCATTTTATGAAAGTCTAAAAACTTGGAGCAGTCTGGTATTGAAGTCAGTGTTGGTTCCAATAAAGTCCACTGTAAGGTGATTTTGCTAGGGGCAACTTTTGACCTACGTGTTCGCAGTTTGGTAGTAAACAATGTCCAGTATAATGGAACATTTGGTTGTTCGAAGTGCTTAAAACCAGGAAAATCAGTTAAAATTAGTCAGCGAGGGCATGTTCATGCTTTTCCATTTCAAGAAACATATATTGGGTCCCTTGGAACAAAAAGGAATTGCTTGAAGATGCTTCGCAAATTGCACAGAATCAACGCCCATGTTCATCCATTAGAGGTATCAAAAAACCTCGTTGGCTTTCTCTTCTGTCCAATTTCATTGTTTCGGTGACGTTTAAACGAAAATACCACGAGACTACAGAAAATCCAAATTTGCTTTCGTAGATAGAAAAAATAACAGAAAATGATCATGGATCATGCACAAAGTGTCAGAAGAAACGGGCAAAATCAGAACCTTGATCCTTGTTGCATCTGGACTTCGGACTGTGGAAACACCACGGCACCGCCTATACATGTTTCTGCATATTTTCGTTCTAATTCTCAGAAGGAATGTTTTGTGGAAGAAAAGGCAGGACAAAGAAACTGAAGATGAAACAAAACGTTGAACCTGATCAACAGATACAAGTGAACTGGCCTCAGGGCGGAAAACCGAGATAGTGGAAAGGGGTCGTTATTAAAAGCACTTACCACGGCACCGCCTATACATGTTTGTGCATATTTTGAAGAGGAAAACAGTGTATCCGTTTTGTCTCAGAAGAAATGTTTTGTGAAAGAGAACGCAGGATCAGAGAAACTGATGATGAAACAAAACGTTGAGCCTGGTCAACAGATACAAGTAAACTGGTCTCAGGGCCGGAAACTGAGGTGGTGTAAAGGGGCCGTTGTTAAAACGTCATGTTGATAAAAATCTTTTCTTTTTAAAACGTACATAGAAGTTTCAAGTGTTTGGTATAACGGTAAGAGCATCAGTCTCGTACGCGGATGACACGGGTTCTATTTCAAGGTCGAGTCATACCAAAGACTCTTCAATGCTCCAAATAAGCAATGGAGTATGGAAAACAATCCGGTGAGTCACAACTGGAAGATAGACCGCGGTGGTCGGCTCGACTTAGACAATTAGGTTGGAAACTAAACGATGGGGTGTAACGACACACCAACACGAATGTGTTATATAGTGTCGCCAAGTTAGACAAAGTTACCTTGTTGGGTAAAACTACCTGTAAAGGGGAAAAGTAAAAGAAAACATGTAAAACCGGGGGCTCAATTTCTACCAAAAAGAATGCAGCGAGACGGGATTCAGAAATTTCTATTAAGTTTACTTTCCTTGAGAAAGCCGAGAGTAAGGGAAAAATAGATTTGTTCAAACAAGGTTTTCAGGTCGGGCAAAAGAAACGGGCACTTTGTAGCAAATATACAACGCAAACCTGCCGGACAAACCATCTAACCATCATCCATTTGCACACAAAACATGGAACAAAAAGGTTTGTCACAAAGGGGAAACACGCACCAACCCCAACCCAACACGTAAACAACCTGCCAATACACCCACGTCTCCAACACCAACCACGACAACAAAATCTGAGAGGATCCCACACCACAAGTGAAGGTCACCCCAAGCCAAGGGGTAACACCGCCTCAAAGACAGCACCACACCCGAAGGCAACACACGCAAGAACTTAAGGCAATAACACCTAAAAAAGCACTTGGCAAATATAGAGGAACTTCTTGCTAGAGAGTGCCCCGGAGGATGTCACTGACGAAATGTTGCTTACTTGATGCCTCGCGAGCGGAGGCGAGAGAATAGATGATTTGGGTTGAAATGAACTTTCTGCTTATCAATATGGATTGCTGGATATAGATGATCCAAACTCTAACTTGTTCCCTCCTTCTCCATGATCCTTCTTCAAAAGTCATGTTGTCAAGTTTCTTATGAATGTTTGCCCCAACCTCCTCTGTCTTGTCACAGTTAATGCCATCACCATCAGTAGCGGTTAACCCCGACGACAATGACCGAAGTCTATGCTCATTCAAATCAAATGGCTTATGTTGATGAAACCATTCCTGAATACGATTGAGGTCTTCGAAGTCACGATTGCTCCTAGAGGTACCCAACTCAATGTTCTGCTCACTTGTTTTTTGTTTCAAATTTGATAATGTCATAGCATCATGGACACTGCCACACTTGTGAATACTGTAAAGCCACTGCAAACGGACTGTTTCTGTTGCTCCTCTTCCTCTTGTTAACCCTCCAAGACTCTTGATAGATCTCATCATAACTTGTTCAATGATTAGATCAGTCCATAATCCTACCTGTTCATAATCGATCACTTCTGCGAACTGTGTGAAAGCCATGTTCTATGAAACATTGATATAGCCAAGGATGATGTTGGCAACTCCAGCATCATCTGCAAATATATTTGGGAACTTTGAGCCCGAATGAATAACTTCAGCGTTTCTACATATTCGATGTACTGCAACCACATCTTGGCTGTTGGTGATCTTTCAGCAAGTAGTAATTTTAACCTGTTTAAGCACTCATCTAGCTTTTTCAGTTCCTGTGATTCAGCTACATTTGCAACTGGTATAATTTTGTCTTTTATTCCATGATACAACTCGTGACTCTTTTCTGCTTCATTAGCATTAAGCTTGTTCCCCCCTTCAATATCAATACCTGTTTCTGTTTCATTAGCAGATAGATAGGAGAGGCAGTTATTTCAATCGCAACATTTTCCATATCACAGGGAGAGTCTTGTTGATCCTCGGTTCCTTCAGCAATGTTAGTAGTATTTGGCTCAGTTGAAGGAAGAAAATGCTCGTCAACCTCCATATCCTGCACACCAATGGACAAGCCTTGGTTATTTTCCATATCCCTTTCAAGAGTATCACTTGTTCAATCATGTGATGTATGCAATACTGGGGTTTCTTTAACATTTAAGTTTAGGCATAATTATCCCAAAGAGTCGGAGGACTTTTGGAGAAAAGTTTTGTCCTTAAGTGGACGTATAGCTTCCTCGGGAAGCACTATCGAGTTTCGTTTCGCCGAAACGGGGGGACTTTAGAAAAAGTCATTTAAGTTTAGGTTACATAATACAACTGCCATCATCAACTTGTTAACCAAAGCAGACTTAACTAAAGAGTGTCCACGCAAGGCTCTTGAAACTGCCTTCCCGGACATCTTATGTGTAACTGCATTAGGACCGTACACTGTTTCTACTGCCTCCTCTAATCCAGAGCTCATCATAGTACCAATACTACCCATAACACTCATCATTGTGTGAAAACCACCTACGACAAAAGTGTTGAAACAGACAGAGGAATCGGTCGGCCAACTTCCCTCACCCTTCCTTACTCTCGGCCAATAAACCCCCTGCTCCCCCCCCCCCCCAATTAATGTTGGTTAGTTGGAAAAACTTTCCCGAAAATCTCAGATTAGCAACATTGAATCGGGGAAGCGGAGGTTGTTGTTCCAACTACTTTTGTCGCGGATTGTAGCCACTACATATGCACATCGTTATACGTCAATGTGCAAATGAGGTCGCTGTAGCCGGTGGGTCCTTCTCATGACAAACTCCGTTCTTCGTGTAATAATTGCGTCCGTACGTAGTGCATGTGTTATAAGTAATTCATGTGCAAATTATGTTTTTCATAAAGACAAACAGTCTCGATGTAATATCATTTCCCCCAGTAATTATTGTGTCAAAGGGCGATATGAGTAAGTCCCTGTCTGATGTGTTTTTTCTTCTATGAACTTTTTACTCTACGATTTCTGTATGTAAGTTTAACATTTTTTTTACCTAAAGTGACTGTCTTCATTGACAGGATTTAAGAAAAGCAGTAATTGAAACAGGCAATAAACTCTGGGGTATTGAATAATTGGACCTTATTGAACTGGTGGCTTATATAAGTCGAATGAAGTGATGACGTCACGAATGATCTGCGTAAGTGCTTGTGGCTGAAAACCTACAATAACGGGGTGTATTGGCAATGGAGCTGCTGAGCAGACTTTATTGTGTCGGGTAATGTTTATTTGCATCTCGTATATAGAATTGTCTATAAACTTTCAGTTTAGCAGGTAGAACACACTTGCATCATATGACTTGAGATACATTTACGTCCAAAATAATCGTATATCTGCATTAGCTTTTGTGATCGGGAAAAAAGAGGGACCGAGATTTCTAAGGCGTAGCTTGTCTGGAGTAGCAAATATGGTTTTTCGGAGGCCTCTGACATCAGAGTTAAGGGCCTATGTGCGATCGTTAAAAGTTAAATGCAACAAAACTGTTCGCCAAATAGCCGAAATGTGCAATATTTCACCATCGAGTGTATGGCGGATCACTCACGAAAGTTTATCTACAAAGTGTGCGAAGAGGCGGCGTTCAAAGACCGGACCGCCAAGGAAACTCGATGGGCGCACTCAGCGGCAACTTCTGCGAACTTTGAAACGGCTAAGAAGAACCCCGGGGAACTTCACTGCGAAATGGTCGAGTGTGGTATCAGTGAGGCAGACATATCAGTTAGAACTGTACGTTTCCTTAACCAACAAGGTTATAAATTCTTACAGGCCAGGAAAAGGGGACTCATGAAGCGTCAGGACCTCCGACAACGCTTGACCTTTGCCCGGCAGATCCGGAGGCAATGTGACCCTGACTTTTGGAAGCAGGAAGTGATGTTTTACTTCGACGGGACGAGTTTCGCTCATAAGTTTCATCCCCGTGATCAGGCAACCGCACCCAGAGGAAGAATCTGGAGGAAAAAAAGCGAGGGTCTGGCAATAGGCTGCACAGCTAAAGGGGGGAAAGCAGGCACAGGAGGGCGAGTAGTCCGGCTTTTTGTCGCCATAAGCTATGGGAAGGGCGTGGTCCTAGCGAAGTGGTACGAGAAATTGGATGACAGAAAATTTGCACGCTTCGTCCGACGCTATTTTCCACGAATCATGGAAGCTTGCTGGCCCCAGCGAAGACGGCTGTTTCTTCAAGACGGTGACCCGTCGCAGAATTCGGCTCTAGCAAAGACCGCTTTCTCTGACCTGGGATTGGAGGTTTTACGTATCCCACCTCGGAGCCCGGATTTGAATCAGATGGAGAACGTTTTTCATATTGCCGGCCGACGGCTACGACAGGACGCATTGCGTGGCAAAGTCGAAGCCGAATCATTCACCGCGTTCCAGAAGCGCGTAATTCGTACACTGAAAACAATATCAGTTGGAACAATAGACAACATTATCGGGTCCATGTCCCAGCGCTTGAATCTCATCTGTGCAAATGGTGGACGACGACTGAAAAATTAAGTCTGTGAGAGTTTTTCCTTAAAACTGGTGGAGTCGTTACCTACACGGTAAAGTAACATTTTTATTGACATTATGGTTAACCACCACATTATGACGTCAGCCACGATCATTTTATCAGCCGAATGTGATTAAAATAATTTGAAATGGATTTAATAACATTGCAATTTGCTTTTGAATCGTGGGCAGGTCCATTTAAGCTTAATATTTGACATGGTAATCACGGTAAAGCAACATTTGTGTGAAGAAATCAAGATACAGATTTATTTACCAGACTACTTTGGGCAATAGGTTACCTTCCAATGCGAAATGTGTGCTTAATACACCGTTAAGCAAACTAAAAGCTGATGGTTTACCACGTTAAGTTAAACGTCCAAAGCACTCGAGGTAATAATGTGACGGTCAAGTTGCGGCTCAAGTTCCTTCCATCGATTTTTGTCGGGTTATGTTTACATCTTCATTGTTTCTTGGGTGTTTGCTTCTCTATTTGTTCTCCATTATTTTTAACTGATTTTTATTCTTTTCCTTCTGCGCATTTAATTTATTTCATGATATATTAAATTAATTAGTCTCCTTTTACTTTAACCTACTTTTGGGTATTTTAATTTTTTTTTTACTGGATTACTAATTGATGAAAATTATTCTTGTCTATCATTATTGTTATTATTATTGCCATTATTATTTTGACCGTTAAAACTAAGCAGAAATACGACAATTTTATAGAACTTATCATGAATCTACGAGTTGTTTCTTGTGTCTGTCCTTGCTTTTTTACTCTATGGGCAGATTATCAATAATTAATACTGAGAAACAACAGCCACAGGGGGGAACACACTGTTGCTCCTCAGGGGGGATTTGGCTATGGAAAACTAGTTGTTTCCAACGGACTGACATCATTTCGGTCTCCCTCTCTTCGACCACACCCCCCGAGATGAATATGATCGCATGTTTGCTGGTTGCGAAAATAGGGCTGTTTCCCACTAGAGTAAGATCTCGGGAAAAATGGGTTTTCGGGCGGGCAGGTATACTAGACCCCCTTCCAGTAACAGCAGCAGATCATGCCACGGTATGAGCTTAGGACTCCACCGGAAGTCGTTCAGAAATATAACCTCTGCCTTTTCTGCCCCGACCCAGTCGAATGTGTTTGTGGCAGGATTTGAAAAAGTCTGGAAGATGACGGTGATTGGCGGAAAGATGAAGGTTTTGCCACAATTGGCCGGTCCGGTGATGAGCAGATTACGGTATTTCCCGCGACCCTTCTCGAGCAGATCCCAAACAGCTTTGGAAAAAGTCGCAGCCAGTATGCCATTCCGCCGCAAGATATCGTTCGCCAAAATGAGCCAGCGGCCCTCGTAACCCTCCACACAACCGCCCTCCTGCTCTCGAAGCAGATCGATGAGGGTTTTGCTCTGGCGCTGGATTGTTTTCTTGGCGTCAGCCATATCCAAGGCAACCTGCAAAAGGAACATGAGCCTCATATTAACCAAAATCAGAAATTTTTGAGGAGAATGCCTCAATTACCCATGTCTTCCCCACCCCTCCCCACCCTTACCCTTTCCCACCTCCCCCACCCTTCCCCATTCTCCCCTACCTTCTTCCACCTTCTCCCACACCCCATCCTCCCCTACCCTTTTCACCTTTCCCCCACCCTTTCCCACCTCCCCCACCCTTTCCGAGTTTCCTAATTCTACCGCGAGCTTCACACCCCTTTCCACCATTCACACGACATCCTCTACCCCAACTCACTCCACACTATGTAACTCTACCTGCAAAGTGTCTGCTACGCACTTCGGCCCCCTGTTAAATATAAATTTTGCCAGATCCACTTTCGCGAGCTTTTTTTGCTCGTCAGCCAGAGCTAGGAGTTGGATCCGCGTTTTGATCCCCTTCTCCACGATAATGTAGGCAACGTCAAAATTCTTTTTTCCCCTTTCCGGCAGACGCAGAGCCCTTCTCCCCCGTCACAGCGTTTGCTTACCGCTTATCAGTCGGGTTGACTAAGTCCGGGTGCCCGTCCGACTGGAGGTAATCTACATCCTCCTTGGTCACGTATTTCCAGGCGGTGTAGTAGTTGGTGTGGGACCCGGAAAAGCGGCACACCATCCCATACTCAGACGTGAGGTAAGCCTTGACAGCCCGCCATCTGCGTAGTGATGCTAATTTCACGGCCATGTGGTAGTGCGCTCCCCCGTCGGCGTGTGTTTCTCGGCCACAGGACCAGTGTATCAGGGTAGCTCCTGTGTGTGAAAAGGCAGCCACCAACTTGGCAGCAAATGATTCTCTGGTTGGGGTCGCCACCAGGTCAGCCTGACTGTAGGTTATTAAGTAGACAGACCGAACCTGTCTTGCCCCAAGTTCACCGCCCCTTCATTAACCAAAGATTCACGGTGAGTACTTGTAGAAGCCATATTAACTGTACGAAACAACGCCCCAATCTGATACCTGTGCTCGATATAGAAATGAATGTTTTCGAGAAGATTCGTTCCGCCATACCAGGGCTTCATTGAAAGCATTCCAGTGATACATACCGACTCATCTCCATCCCTTTTCAGCATGCATAATCTGTAGTAATGACGCGCCACGTGATACCAGCGAACCAGCTGCATTTGTACAGGCCCGAGGACAATCCGCGACAAAAGTGTTGGAACAGACAATGGAATTGGTCAGCCAACTTCCCTCACCCTTCCTTACTCTCGGCCAATAAACCCCCTGCCCCCCAATCAATGTTGGTCAGTTGGAAAAACTTTCCCGAAAATCTCAGATTAGCAACATTGAATCGGGGGAGCGGGGGTTGTTGTTCCAACTACTTTTGTCGCGGATTGTAGTCTGCAAACTATATTCAATGACTGTGGGGAGCTTCTGTGGGGAGGTGACAAATTCCGGACAAGAAACTGTCAACATTTATTTTTAGTACACCACATACTGAAAGAGCCTATGAAATGAGCATTAACAGCCATCTGACCTGATTCTCCCAACCAATCTAACACCAAAAATAAAAAACCGTCAAAAAATATCAACCGAGTAAGGAGAAATTACACAAAGAAAATGGTCAATGGCACACCAAATTCTCCAAAAAGTGAAAGTGCATCGACCTGGGCCCCAACTGGGTTTCAGCTGGGCTACTTTCTGGGCCCTAGCCGGGGACCATCCGTGTTTGTCAGGTGTTCCCACGTGGGGCCCAACTGGGCTAGCCTTTTCCAGCTGAAGGCCAGCTAGGCTTCAGTTATTGAAGCGGGGCACAGATGGGCTTCAGCTGGGAAAGGCTAGTCCAGTTGGGCCCCACGTGGGAACACCTGACAAACACGGATGGTCCCCGGCTGGGGCCCAGAAAGTAGCCCAGCTGAAACCCAGTTGGGGCCCAGCTGGGCATGTTGGCTGGGGCAGTAAGTGCATTAGGACCGAAGTTGGGGTATAGGCCTAGCCAAAGTTGGGAAACCATAATGTATACTAGACTTATCATGAGTCAATCACCCAATAAAGTTTGTTACAACAAAAATATGAAAACATCAACAAAAATCAATAAAACTTGACAGGAATATTTTGTTACATGTCTTCTTCTTTGTGCTGTATTTTGGTGTTATTTAGACTGAGTAATCTTTAGGAAATGAATCTTGAGATGTAGGAGAATAAAAAAGTAAGTAAAAGTAGGAATGCTTTTGAAGTAATCATGAGTCCATCACTTCATAAAACAAACAAATGAAATCCTACAAATTACTACATTTAGGGCCAGATTTTGACGTAATGAAACAGAACAAACATTTTTGCATTAAAAATTGTTTTTGATTTTGTTTGAAGAATTTGCATTGCAGGTATTCTAGCATCGCAATCACATCACACCTCGCTGCAGTGGCGTTTAGAAGGCAGTGATCCACTCATGATAGTGATCGACTCATGATGACTTACTATACACTAAGCACTTGTGTTGCTATATTTACTGTACATCAATAAAAAGACAGTGTGTTCAAAAAGGAAGTTAAAAATTAGTTCAAATTGACATAAAGAGAAATGGTTAACATTTTTCTATTCATCAACTCAGGGAAAATGAAGTTTCCAAAAGTGGGGATATTTATTAGAGATAAAGGGTTGAATTTTGAATTCAGATTCATGAATTTACAAGTATAAACATTTCTTTGGGGTGCATATGGTACAAGTGGCCCTTATCCCAATTGCAAAATAAATGCTGAAATTTTGATCCCTCTCAAGTTTTGGCAAAAGTAAAAGAATTTTACTTCTATGCAAATCTATACAGATGATCGTGGAGATTGTGACTGCATTTAACCAATCACTCCAAGAGGAAATGGTACATGAAGAACATGCAGAACTTGGAAGAATAACCAGATGTAAGTGAAACTTCAATCCTATCTCTGTGCAGGGGTAGTGCCAGGATTTGGGAGACACCTGGGGGAGCCAAGCTTCTGAAGGAAGCCTGGGTGAGCAATAACAAAAATAACAAGAACCCCCAACAAAGAAGATACTGTAAGAAGCAGCCAAGAAGTTTCATCGATAAATTTTTGCTATACTGTATGCAAAACAAAGGAAAAATTGATTTGGATTAAATGTACGTTTTTCAAGGAAAAGTGGGTTCTTTATTGCAAACTGACTCTTCCTATGTGCTAAAGCTAACATACTGTATGTTGCTCCAGCAGGGGTGGGGGCAGCAATCCCAGGCAGGGACCAAGATCTGTCTGTCCTCTACTCCTCCCTCCCACTTGCGGGCACGACTCCTGTCTATGTTCAAATTTGTTACTGTTAATTAAGTGAAGCCTTGCATTAGCAGTAATACTGAAAATATTGTGAAACTTCACAGTTATTTGGGTGTTAAGGTGCTTTTTTTTTCTTATTTTATGTTCATTCTTCATATTGTATTTGCAGTTGTTTTAAAATTTGCTTAGTGACTCAGGTTCAGTTCATTCTTGTTTGAGATAACAGTGATGGGGGAAAGGGACATTCAATAGTTAGAGACATTATTTCAGTACCACAACCTCTCAATTGTGAACACCCTGTCAGTTGTGACCTTTTATAGATCATGAATGCATCTTGCATGCAGAATGCCAAGTGTGCAAACAAACAGAAGGGAGATGTTTGCCATACAGTTCATTACTAGCTTCCTTTCCAGCTAACCAGAAAAGTGAGGATTAGCTACTTCGTGCACAAAAGATTTTACTTAGCTCAGGTTCCACAGGGCAGGAAGTTTGAACAAAGGGTGTGAAAGAGTTGACACCTTATCAAAGTAAGGAAGGAGAAGATTGCATGTAAACAATTACAGTAGTTGTGTACACTGGTATACCACAAAGAAACTCCAGTATGACTAGACAACATGTGGCACGATTGGCAGGATTAACAGCTCAGTTTGAAGTGAGATGTAATAGGTACTGTATATTGTAAGCTGGAATGATAAATAACTGTTTTTCTGTCAACCCAAGCAGGTGCGGTTCCACAGGTGGGGGACTGAGGAGCTGTAGCCCCATAACATTTTTCCTAGTACCCTACCTCACCCTCTCCAAATGGTGTAAACTACAGTAGAAGGGGTGAAGACATACATGTGCTCAGAAATGACCCCAAAACTTTGAACTTAAAACCGCCTCGAAGCCCAAGTGTTCCTTTAGCTTTATAGGCTTCTAACTTTTATAGGTATTATGTAGGCTACTTTATGTTGGTGTTTATTTTTATTTGTGTGCCTATGAACATCTGTCCATGAGCATAGGAAGCTGTTCTCATGGAGGGGGATGCAAGGCTAAACAAAAGGGGAAATGAGGGTAATGACCATAAATTTAGAGGCACAAGTTGTCATCCTTCCATGCTTGACCAGTGGTTAATGTAATGCTGTTGCATGTACCGTACCTTTCATTTAACTTCTTTTCCTGCACATTTATCACACAGGATGACAACATAATCATCTCTGAACTGGTACAAATAAACTCTCTTATTGGATGGCAGTCTTTTACCCACCATGATCTATGTAGTCTGAAAAAGCTTTGCATGAAATTTCAGTGCTAAATCGTTTCGCTCCGCAGAATATTACAGAAAATTGTTACTGTTCTTTTTATTCCAGGTTCCTCAATTTTGTACCAAGGAGATGCAAACAGGTTACCATCTTACCGGAGAGACCAAAGAAGAGGTCCAAAAAGAACCAGTGCAGTCCAAAAAAGACAACCATTGGTAATATTTAACGATTAAGTAATAATTACAAAAGTGGTGTATTTTGTCAGTAGTGGACTAAAGTTTTGTCAAACTTTTTTGTTTCATAGAATGATGGTTTGTACCAAGTGATTTTGCTAGTCCTTTTTGAATGAATGGAAACCAGATCAAGCTGGGTTTTGAAAAGCCTGGATACCATACTGTACCATGTTGTGAACTGGCTTCATATACATCCCTTCGCTTCAGATTGAGGAATGCAAGAGTGTGTACATATTTTTGGTGCATCAGATCAGATCATGACAATTTGGCTGACCAAATTGTGAAATGACTTATCATGTTTAAGGAGATCAGCTTGCCCTCTCCATTCAAGTCATAGACTACTGAAGCTTACAGCACTTGTAGTATACTTAGTATTATACACTTTAAATCATTGCTCAACGAACATTCAAGGACAAAATACTCTTCTTTGATGTCTGGGAAGTAATTACCTGTATTATGTACACAGCTTATATTGAAGAGGTCCTGTTAAATTTCAGTAGTCAAATATAAGAATGACATGTTAAATGGCATCCAATTTTCGATAAGACCAGTGCACTTAATTTGCACACTCAACATAGTCTTACATGTATACTGTACTGTACAATCAAAATTTTGGTTTTCATCAATTTAAAAAAAAAATTGTGCTTGATTTTTGATAGGGACTCAGACATCATTGGATGAAGTCATTCCAGAAAGGAGAAACTTCCAAGAGATGGAGATACAGTGTTCCTTGCTTAAACCACCAGAATCAGAACCAGATGAAGGACCCAGTGCTCCCATAGACAAGGAACAAGAGAGTGATGATGACGAGTACATTCTATCAGATCACACACCTTCTTCAGATTCTGAAAAAAACTAGGTTTAAGTTCTGTATTTACTCTTGAGGGGATGTTGTATACCCCCCCCCCCCCCAAACTTAGGAGATTTGTCGCTAAGCAATGTAGTGGTGTAGAAAAAAAAACGCATGGGTTTTAAATGAAAACTTTTGAATCAAAAATTTTGATATACGTACCATTTTTCATACAAAACTTATAAATTGTAGTAAGCAGTTAACTGTAAGCTAATATGACCAGTCGGTTTGATTGTAATGAAATTTTGCTATGTAGTGATCTAGTACTAGATACATGTTGAAAACTGCATTGAAAATCATGCCATAAGGTCTGAATCATTGTTTAATTTTGCAGCAAAAAATTACAAATTTTTATTCATCTTTTCTACTTTTCTTACAGTGACTCAGAAGCAAAGAAAATTTGGGAAGAGAACAAATTCATTGTCTTTCAGTCCTGCCTTCTTGCTTTGTTTACTATTTGTCTGAAGTGCCTGAAGACTTCGTCAGCGACTGTAAAAAGTGTAGTGGGGACAATGGTAACTGTGGAGCAGTCCTGCCTGTTTTGCCCCTGCAAAAGAACATGGAGGAGCCAACCTTTTATCAAAACCATCCCCGCAGGAAATTTGTTGTTATCTGCAGCTGTTCTCTTTTCAGGGGCAAGTCCGACAAAGACCTTCCGGGTTCTTTCCCATCTGCGTTGCAGGACGCACACTCTGAGATCATTCTTCATCCATCAAGTTCAATATCTCCAGCCAACCATATTGAAAAGATGGGCTTTAAAACAGGATAGGATCATCGTAGACTTGATGGATGAACATGTTCCGTTGGTTCTGGGTGATGACGCAAGGGCTGACAGTCCAGGCCACACAGCGAAGTTTGGCAGTTACACCCTCGTGGAACTGAATACAAACAGAATACTTCATATTGAACTTGTGCAGGTTTGTTCTTTTAATCATTTACCTCCTTATGTCTTGTGTAATTTTTTTATGTTCTGATAAAGTATTAATTATTGGCATGTTAACAAAGTAAAGGAAGCTGTAGGCAACCACCCTCATCCACAAAAAGGATATTTATTAAAACATCTGTGATGAAGATCTACAAAGGTTAAGCCTGCTGTATACTCTCCAACCTTTTGCAATGGTGGGCCATTTGTAATGGTTATGATGGACAAGAGACCTCATGCTATACTGTTTTTTTTTTTTTTTTTTTTTTTCAATTTTTTATTCGAAGTCCAAAGCAACAAAATGCAATCATTGCATGTAGGGAACAATGATTCATTTTTGTTTTTGATCAAACAGATGGATAAATTTAAGTAAAAAATGGTGAGGTTGGGCAGAGGATTCAGGCAAAACTTTTTCATATTCTTTCTTACCCTGCTCCCCAAGCTCTAATGAAGGTACATATAGCAGACATTTGAAGTAAATTATTTCATTTAAAAGTAAGCATGCCATATCCTGATAGTTGATGGCGTAGCATAAAGTTGTCTTCAATGAATCTGGTTACTGATAAATTTTGTACTGTGTATAACTTCTTTTGGGTCAGATGCAACCTTGTGGCAGGCCAGACCATGGCCCATAGGTTGGACAACCCTGTACTAGTGCACCAGCAGAGTGAACAGAAAGAGTTTGTTGAAAGGGAGTGTTATGCACTGCATCATGTGTCATACAGAGTGTAACGCTGCTTCAACATGAAAGGGACATTCAGATGTGATTTACTAACAGATCTTTGCTGTACAACTTTTTGTTTCAGAAGAATGAAGTTAGCAGCAGCAATGCTATGGAACTTGAGGGTCTCAAAAGAAGCATGAAATGGATGCTGGATACAGCTAAGATGGCTGGTTTAGCAATAGAATGTAGCATAACGGACAGGCACCTTCAAGTAGCAAAGTGGATCCGGGAAAACCTGTCTTCTGTCCGGATTCGACACTTTTATGATATATGGCACATATAGAAATGTAAGTAACAATGCCTTTTTGAATGAGAATTTATGAGCACATTCTCAGCATCTCAGCAGTCACATACAGGAATAAGTGTTAACGGCAATGGTCTACTTGTGTGGTACCTGGCGGTGGCTTTTTGTCTACAACGATTACAAATTAACCACATCATGTATGAGACACCCTTTCACCTTTTATTTGGATTCATAAATGTGATTTGCTGCCCACCTTTTTAAGATTATGTGAAATTATATTGTATCCATGTTGCAAATTCTAACTAAATGCAAATTTCTATGTTATCTCAGCTTTGAAAAAGAAAATTGTTGCACTTGCAAAGAAGAAAGGGTGTAAAATCTTGAATGAATGGTGCAAGAGTATTAAAAACCACTTATACTGGTCTGCATCCTCAACACCAGATGGTAATCCTGAGATGATGCTAGAAAAGTTCCTGTCTGTGATAAACCATGTGCAGAACATCCACTCTGGCCATGATGGTACCTTCTTCCCAGAATGTGCACATCCACCACTAGAAGGAGAAAGACCTAGGAAGTGGTTAACACCACGTGAATATTGACACTTTGCCATAATCTATTGTAATTTCACTGTGGCAAACCCATGATATATCTTCATCTTCCGTGTGTGCAAATCGTGCAGTTGGTGACAATAAGTCATATCAATGACCATGGATGCAGTCCATTGGGACAAAGGAGATACTTATTCAGTTGGAAGTTCTTGGGGGATAGGGTTAGTTTGGCATCTCCAAATAAATTTTCTGCAGTTCAAAGAAACAAAGGTGCTGTGAAATGTTTTAGTGGAGTATATGGAGAAATTATTTCAACTTGTTGTTCTTCTATGTTGCTCTTTTTTAAGATTCAGAGCCGTGTGAGAAACTGTCTGAGCTACTGTCTTCGACAAGGCTGACTGATGTCAAAAAGATGTCCTCCAAACAGCAGACGTCACGAATAGAGGCATTTCATGCAGTCCTTAATTTCTTTGCTCCAAAGTTGACGGTTTTTTCATATGCTGGAATGAAATGCAGGTAATACATTGTGTTCAAATTTACATGGAAATGATTTTCCTGCAGGGATGACAGTCCATGCACGAAAGAGCATTAATTTGATAAGTGTACTTTTGTTCGCAGGCAATCTTCTTTTTCCTTAGTATGCAGTACAAGAAATAGCAGGTTGTCACAACTGCAAGCTGAGCTCTGTGGGGCTTTCAACTATGGCATTACAATTTTCATTTTTTGGTGTATAAATCATGTGTACAAAATTTGTACAGGGTACACCCTGTTTATTTTAGGAAATACTTCATCTGTGGCAAAAGATGGAAAGTTTGGTCATGTGAATTCACTGAACTTGAATGCACTGCTGCATTCAGCAACTTAACTGCATGATTCATTGTTGTTCTACAGATTACTCTTGGCTGCACTGCATTTCAACGAGAACAGAGACAGGGAACAGGCAGTTACAGAATCTGGTGAAAAAGCATTTGCGATCAGTTTCCCAAGAGCAAAGTCAGGGGATTATATTGTTAGGAAGAGGATCGTACCTGCTACATTTGGTAAGACTCTTTGGATCTTCTAAAACTTGGACAGAACACTGTGCATTACCATGAAACAAATTAACATCCCAGAAATAATGGTCCAATGATGGAGGGGACTTCAGTCTTCCTACTACATTTTGATGAGCTAATGTGGAGTTCAAACATTACTGTCCGGATGACACTGTATCTCTCTTTTTTTTTTTTTATTTTTCAGCAAATGATTATTATTTCCATTATTCTTAAAATTTGTTGATTTTTATTTAAGATTTTTATGCATAGCGCAAAATCAGTGTGAAGCCCATGCATTATTGGGTGGGTTTAGAGGCTCACCTTATGGTCACTGATGGGGTCCTAAAGCAAAGCCCCAATGGGTTGAGGAGGTGACACCCCAGAAGCTCTTAGGTTTAAGCATATTTGTGGGTTAAAATTATGTTTCAGATAACATTAAACATTCCCATTAATTTTAATGTTTTAGGCTATTCCTCTCATCTAGCCACTATGATTCAGGAAATGAGTGTGGGTGGTGGGGGGTGAAAGGGAATGTGGGGTAAATGCCTCCTCTGCCGCCATGCAGACCTGTCAACCTCTCTGAATTCAAAATAGGGAGATTTTCATTTTTCAGAGCCAAAAAATAAGGAGATTGGTAGAAAAACTGGGAGATTGGTGATTTTCATTTTAATACAAATACCGGCACATAGGCCAAAGCCTACTTAGGCCTGGGCAACATGGTAAGAGAATCTTGCAATCGATGTTTTGTACAGTGTCCCATATGTCCCATATATTGTAGTAAAGACAGTAAAACACTAGTCATGCACCAACTTTGATTGTAAAAAACAATCAAAATATGTTCGTTTATGATCAATTGCTGAAATAAGCATAGGCCTAGTATAAAGGATATGGAACTCTGAAAAACCGGGAGAAAAGCACTTAAAAGAGGGAGGTCGGAAGGTCCATACAAAAACTGTTAGTCTCGTGGTAGAACCAGCAGAGTTGAAAGGTCTGCCCATACATTACTGCACCACCACTGTTAGAAATTCATTAACAGCATTAAAATTTGAAAGGAAAGAAACGTAATGCAGTCTTCAAGTTGGGGTTAAAGTAACTCTGGGGGATTTTGTCTGTTTTCTTAGGGTGATGCCCTATATTTCGACACCCCTATGTTCTCGCACCTCTTTGTTCTGACAATCTCTGTATTCATCTAGGACTGAGTTGTCAGAACATGAGGGGTGTCTGAACAAAGTCTGTGTTGGAATGTAATGGATATGTGGGAATTTAGGGTTGTAACCCTTTATTATTTCAATATTTTTTTTTTTTTTTATTTCAATTCAGAGTATGTTGATGATCTCATGGAAGCATTAGTGGAAAGCATTGAAAGTGGCACTCGTTTGCAAGAAGCATCTCAACTCCAGGTACCTCCTCATGTCAGTAACACATTCCAGCGGTCCACCATGGAAGAGGCTCTGGCAAGGCACTCTACAAGATTTGCCTCAGTTCATCCAGATCCAGACATTCCCGCCACGAGCACAGACAGCTAGTCAAAGCACAGATCCTCATCATCTTTTATTGTGGAAGAATTTCCTTCATTTCAGTTACCTAGTGTAATTTATGTCTGTGAGTTATGTATTCATAGTGTATTATACTGCCATGTCAGACTATAGAGAGGATGTGAAAAATCGGTAAGGTAAAGCTAGAATTCCCAATAATCTGATTGACCTGAGAAAGAGTCCTTTAATATATGTTTAGATTTGGAAGAGTTAAAGCCATTAACTAAAATGTGACATCAAGGGAAAAAAATGGAATGTAGAGATTCATTTTTCATAACTTCTGATATATTTCAAAATTTCGGTTTGACATCTGGTGGTCGGGGTTAGTCCGAACTTTTTTTTTTATTTTTATTCATGATACTTTTTTTTCTTAAATATATATACTCAAGGGATATGTACCTCTACACCTAAAAAGTCGGATTGGCTACAGCTCTTACTAAGTATAAACTTATCAATAAACTAAGTTTTTATTAAATATTTGTAGTGGATATTTGGATGGGAAAACCTGCAGCAATTGGCATCAAAGTGGGTATTTGGTAGCACTCTATTATTCCAACTTAAGCAGTAATTACATTTATTGAGTCCGTGACAGTCTGGGGGGGGGGGGGGTGTAAACTCCGCCCCTTTGAGAAAATGTTTCTCTCCCAGAAGGTGGCTCGGATGCAGTACTGTGGCAGTTCTACATCGTTTTGAGCAGCTCATTTCCATTTTTCATGAAGAAAATTAAACAATATTTTTTTAGTTAAAAGGAAGGTGAAATATACCTGAGCTGGACTGGAATGTGATAAAAAACAAAATTTAATGCAGTCAATGCATTGAGTAGTAAAGGAATCCCTTTGACAAGCGAGTATGCAAATATGTCAATTTCCACCCTTGATAATGCTAGTAGGTGGCATAAATGTTGCTTATTTTGATCTGATCCATTCATCATGCTTTTTTTTCGGACCAAAAACTTTGATTTCATAACTATCTGTTTGGTTCATGAATAGGCCCTGTGGTTGCTGAAAATATGTCATTCTGAGTAGGATTTCTTTCAAGGGGCAGGGCATGTAGTACAGTATGTTGAGGATTGCTGGCCTAGAGGTGTAACATCTCCTCTTTGAAAATTTTTAAAAATTGGGTGTCTTTACATGCAATCTGCTGTGCCACCTGGGGGAACATGCAATCTCATGCCAAATATGCCCCCCCCCCCCGCGCATTCGCTTATAATTCTGGGGTCTTTAGTATTCTAAGTGTAGAAAATTAAACCCTGACAAAGGCAATTTTGTGCCATCAGAAACTGGATGCTGGTCATGGTAGACACAATTTGCTGTCTGTGAAGTGTTCCAAAATTTTTGCCATTTGTTAACAGACATCTAAGAATCTGGAGCTAACATTTGTGGAAATTTTACCTTTTCTTAAGAAAATGTGGGTCTTTTTGTGAGGAAAATTGAGAACAGGTTGTAATCTAAGAATATGCCTTTGCTATCATGGGCATCCGGAGAAAAAAGTCAGGGGGGGGGCAAATTTCTAGACGGGGGCAAAAACCTCTGAGTCACCATGAATTGACATGAAACGATCGCCGGAAATGGCATTTCTAAAGCCTATTTTTGGCATAGAAACTTAGAAACCACGTTTTTTGCTTTGATTTTTGTACGTTTTTTTTTTTTAATTTTTGATTTTCGGGGGGGGGGGGGGCAGCTTGCCATTACCTGCGGACGCCCATGTTTGCTATGAACAAAGGCAATAAGTAAACATTGTTGCAACTAAAGATTTCTAAATCGCTTGGGTTACCCACTTACAGTATATAGACTTGGGCTACGCAGACTCCTCAAGGACACTGGACCATTTCCCTACTGGAGCCAGTCATTCCTGTGGTGGCTACCCTTGCTGAATGGGCAAGTTATCTTGGGGATCCTAATGTATGCTCCCTCCCATTGATATTAACACTGAACAACTTTAAGATAAGGTTAAAAGAGCATAGAGCCCGAGAAAATTGTGATAGTTTGAGGAAGATTTGCATTAATTGTAATTGAAATATATTTATCAATGGGTCAATATATATCTCACCCTACCCCCTCTACAGATATCTATACCTTGAACGCCTTTGACGGTAAACAGAACTTTCCCTGTGCACATGCCTATTTCCCTCCTCTCAGGTTTTTTTTTTTTTCTTTTACTCTTCTTCATTTTTTCAGCATCGCTCATCACGTGCCCAAAATTTCTGTGTGGGGCACCCTTCTTCCTGCCCCCTCTCCCTCTGGTTACGCTTGTGGGTTGGAACCCAAGTATGTAGCTCTAAAGTCACAACAGACTAGAGAAGGTGATAGTTTATTTCGGAATGATCTGCCATGCACAAGTTTGTTTTGAATAATGACAACTACTGTCTGACAAGAAGTCTTGTAAGCTGTTTCAGTTTCGAATTATTTTAAGCTTTTGCTTTTATTTCATTTACCCTTTGCTGTTGAGAATACAAGATCCTTGACAGTTGGCTCGGAGGAGAGGAGTGCCTTCCTCCCATTTGGAAAAGTTTTGCCTGTTTGAAGGAACCCAGGTGCAAACTAGCGTAAATTCTCCACAGTCTTATAAGATTCGTAGTGAAGTTTTTTTTTTTTTTTTTGCATCTGGGAAATTATACACTTATCATTTAGTGTTTACCATTCTATTGGTAAAATTCATGGGTGCAGGTGCCCGTCTGTCCCCACCCACACCTTCAGATGATCCTTAACAGCAGCTTGACGCCACTGAGAGTATTGTGTAATGTTCTTCCAGGTGAAGTTACAATTTAAAAAGGTTTAACATGGTGATACTGTGAGCCAGTCACTCGAGAGGTTCCACTGGAAGTAAACTTATGAGAAAGAAATATAATTTGAACTCATTCCTTGTTCTTGTAAAATTTCGTTCTCTCAATTTCTCCAAGTTAGTGTTCTTCAGAGAAATTCCTACCACAAGTTTCAAATACCTCGGGTTCAAAAATGGTACTTTGAGTTGGTCACCCAAACATTGTGTATGCCCACGAGAAATTTCGAAGTGTATTTTAATGAAGTTTATAATAAAGAAATCTCACAAATGGATGGGAGGCAACTTTTCGCTGTGATTTGGAGAAATATTTGAAATAATTTTAGAAGCAACTTTGAGTATGTGTTTGAAGCCTTGCTTATGAAACACAGGATAAATGCTATACTGAGTAAATTTTCTCTTTGATATGGGACCAAGTGCTTCTTTTTGAGAGATTTTGAGCATTTGTCATCTTCATCTCTGTTATTGAAAAGAATTTGTTTGTGTATAAGGTGTGTAACTCCTATCATACTGTTTGTATGGAGTGACCAATTCAGGGTACTGACCAACTCCATATCTACTCACTATAAGATTATAAAAGCAGATACATTGCAGTCACCGATAGCTGCTTTGCACTTTCCTGCATGTATACTTCAGTTGCTGCATTACATGGAGAGTCATTCTTTCAAATTTTGCAGAAGAAAGTCATCGGCCTCTAATGACGTAGTGATGTTGCGATGTAACCAAACTCATCAAAAGATGATTCTCAATGCCTGGAGTTTAAGCAAGCATTCATGGTTAAATGAAAGGTGTTGAGGATGGGGGGGGGGGGGGGGCGTGGCGAGGAGGAAAAGGGGGTGACTTATTCCCTTACACCTAATGCAGACATAGTCCACGTTAATACGAAGCAGAGTTCTGTAAGAATGTTTATTCAAAACTAAAGAAAAAAGTCTCAGAACCCCTTTGGGTAGAAGTTTTACACAATTTCACTCAATGTCGTGAGCATGCAAACCATTCTATGTTTGGGTCTCCATCCTCTTCCTGTCTCATAACTTCTAAAAAATGCATATTCTACTCATAGAATCCTTGGATATCACATTTTGCAAGAAAATGTGACTTATGTGAAAAAAATATGGTAAATACATTGCTCCTTTTTGTAAGCACCAAACTTTCATGTGGACCAAAGGTAGAAAATAAGTTAAATCAATGGCAACAAAACTTTTCTAGGGAGTAGAACTCTCATAGGGTCTTGCCTACATGTCTATCCTTTGAAAGAAAATCAGTGTTGACCATGAGACCAAGTTGAGTGTAACAGAAGCAGATTTACCTATGTTGTTCAGTTGTCTTTAAGGCCAACATGTCTCTGGGACTTAGACATTGGAACTGAGTTTTCACTGGGCCGGATTGTCCCTAAATGACCCTATTGCAGGCTTGGAGTAATCGTAATCAGTAATCGTAATCGATTGCAATCGATTACTTTTTGAGAAAATCACAAAGTAATTGCAATCGTTATCGAATACAATGGCAAAGTAATCGCAATCGTGGTTAAATTTCTGGTTACATTGAAACAAAGAGGTAAAGTTACAAAACAATTTTTTCAGTGCTTAGTTCTTCTGTTGGAATGACAAAATTTGTCATTACCTCCAGAGTTGTTTCTTTGTCTAGTTACATCATTCTCTAGAAGCATACTTTTGCAAAAGAGTTAGATAGGGTTTTAAGCCTCAACCTGTGTCCTTTCAGGCTTATCTGGAGCAATGTCCATGGCCTTTTTCCAGTTGTGGGCACTGGACTGTTTTTAATATTACATTGTTCATGTGGAAACAAAATGTAATCACAATTGCAATCCTGATTACATTGAAATGTAATCGCAATCTTAATCAATTGCTTTCAATTTTAACTGTAATCGTAACCATAATCCCAATCGTAAAATATGAAGTAATCGCAATCGTAATCGATTACATTGAGATGTAATCACCCCAAGCCTGCCCTATTGTCTTGTTTTGTTGTTACGAAGCAAGTTCCTTTGATTACCTGCTTAATTCATGAAGCGCCTTGTTACAATCCAACTAAGTTGACAAAGTAATGAGAAAAAAAATTCTGTTATCTTCTTATTTATTACAAGCAAACGTTAATTACAAAACATCAATTTAAATTAGGGTACTGGAACCCTGCGAATTCTTGCGAAGGAAATTCCTCCCTGATGCGGACCACAACGCATGCTGGCAGCACCACTCGCACATACATGCCTTCCCAGAAAGCCCCAACACCAACGAACGAATTGCCTATATGCAGTGTACCGGTATTGTCTGAAAAAAAGAGAAAAGATAAAAATTTGTAAAGTCTACTTTATTCTTATTTAGAGTATGGTACAAAACAATGAGGTGTGCTTCTTCCTTTCTATTGGACATCATACCACATTGAGCCTTGATTTTAAAGGTTTCATTTACCATGCTAATTGTAAGATATTCATGGGCAAAAAATGAACATTCATTGCAAAGTGGCTTGTGCAGTACATAGGTGTGTTCCATTCACTCTGCCAGAAAGTGTAAGGTAATCTGTCAGCAGTTATTGGAACACACCCATCAACCAAGCATGGGAATTACTCAGTTTCACATCCAACATGTGTCATTATGAATGCATTTTTTTTTTCCAATTCAATGAGTATTGCATACTTCATAATTTCTGTGCAATTAATGAGCACATCACCAAAACTTTTTACACAAATTGCCCATAAAGGTAATGTTTTTTTCTTAGGGTGGGGGATGCATGGAGTGTTGCAACCTGGCAGCTGTTTTTCTTCAAAACCCTATTTTTTATCACTTCACAGTCTTCCATAACCATATCACTCTTTTGCCGCCAACTAAAATAGTAGGGGAAACCATTTTCGGATAAAATATCTGGCCTATTTATGCTCCAAAAAAGATGCATGTACTGAAAAGTAAATTTTGTGGGCTGTTTTGAAGGATTGACACAACTGGCCAAGGGGTCTTCATAAGTAACATGCACTTACTCATTCAAAGCATGACCTTCTCTATCTCCAAACTGTTGTCGGTACTGGAAGTATGCCACCCTCAAGACATGAACATTTAGACACACCGGATGAAACCCCTCGTGCTGCGTGATGCAACCGATACCTTCCTGTTCTGCCCGTCTGTCATCAATTTGCTGCACCTCACAGCAACATAAACATTCCTCTTCTGTAGGCATCGCTCTATATTGCCCACATGAACACCTAAGATGAAAATAATTTGGGCAATGAAATTTTGCTTTAGGGGATACAAAACTGAGGATTAAAATGTGGCATAGTTGGGAAGTGAATTCCAAAATACTGAAACGAAATTGATATTTTAACTTCATATAAATTTATGGGACTTAGCTGCACAGGGCTGTAGATACATACCTATTAAAAACATTAGGAAGAAATATACAGGCCAGGCTATGGGCTTCATGGTTGTGATCTTTGTATGATAATAAAAATTACGATGAATAAGACTAACAGAACAATTCAGACAAAAGTGTTGGGAAAGGTGTGAAATTATTGCTAATGAAATGGAGCACCATTTTGCATCTATTTACTCGTTCACGGCAGCAAAAAAATTCCATAACTGTCATGAGTGCAAACATCCAATTTTCTCCTAGTCCTACCCCCCCCCCCCCCCACGACGACAGTTGCGAATGAGAACCGAGATAAATTGACTCCTCAACACCAAAAGCCTTGCTACAACCACAGCTGACTAATCACATTTCACATCATTCCAATCTAAGTTGTAGTGAGAATTAATATAGCATTAGGCTGGTACGACACACTATTCACTGTATTTTTTTCTTTTAACATTGGTCGTCGCCTAAGCACGGGCCTAATCTTTTGCGAGGGAACGTGGTAACTGCCGACTGTATTAATTGTGGATCGCTCTGTGGCTGTGACAGTGCTGTACCTGAACTGCGAGGTCGAGCAGCGCCTGGTTGCGCGGGTTCTGAGCCAATACGGAACTGTCTCTGACATGCGGTGGTGTAAGTATGGTGAGGGTGAGTTAAAGGGGATTCTTAATGGAAAGAGACAGTTCCGTATGGAACTGAACAGAGACATTCCGTCCTTCATGTTCATAGGGGGTTCGAAGGCCCATGTAAGATACTTTGGGCAGCCACGCACCTGTTTTAAGTGTGGTGAAGAGGGGCATGAAGCCCAGGTCGTGTCCCAACAGGCGTTGTGGCAAGTGCCTTCAGGTGGGGCATGACAAGGTAGAGTGTCCCAACAAGGTGCGGTGCAACCTCTGTGGGGAGGAGGGACATGTTTCTGGTGCGTGCCCCACATCGTACTCTGCCCATGCCAGTGTGGATGTGGAGCAGCCCCCTGAACCCTCGCAGCAAGACCCAGAGTATTCCACTCAGGAACTGGAGGAGGCAGCTAATGTTGTGGAACAGGCACCTGCTTGCCTCCAAACAAACTCCCGAGGCGGACTCCTCACCATCCGCCCCACTGGCACCCGTGGGGGTTGATGTTACGACAGTGGAGGAAGACCTACTGCTTTCGTCAGACTCTGAGTCCATCCCCATGTCCCATGATGGGGAGCCTGCCTCGGAGCCTCCTCCGAAGGACCCACCCACTGGGGAGGGCTGGTTTGATCTATGTGAGGGGGAGGAATCATCTTTAAAGAGGTCGGCCTCAGGCGACATGTTAGACCCGGGGGTCCAACATTCTGGAACACCTACACCAAGCCCACGGACTAAAAAGGTGAAGTCCGTGGTGGACACGTAGCCACTCCTTTCACCATGGCGGATTCTCTGTTCCTCCTGACTCTGAATGTTAATGGCATGAGGGACAGTCAGAAGCGGAACAGAATTTTTCAGTTTTGCAGGTCGCTGGGTGTGGACTTCGCTTTCGTCCAGGAGGCCCACATTGTGAATGCGGACGATGTCCACACCTGGTCTTTTGAGTGGGGTGGAGGGTTGCACGCTTCCTTTGGTTCAACAACATCTTGTGGTTCGGTTATATTAATTTCGCCAAGGTGGGCTACCCTGGTCGGAAAAGTTGATTCTGATCATGAGGGTCGGTTGGTATGCGTTACCATAAGGCACCCTAGTGGTAGCTTTCTACTATGCAATGTGTACGCGCCAAATCGGCCCCCAGACAGGAGAAACTTTTTTACAACCCTGTCATCCTTCGTCCCTGGTAGTGCCCCATGTATCCTGACTGGAGACTTCAACTCCCTGACACACAGTTCGATCGTATGTCCCCATGCACATCTTCGAGCTGTAGTGTCGGTATGGCGGAGTTGGACATGTTCGCAAAGAACCACGACATGGTTGACGTTTGGAGAGTGCAACATCCTGGCTTGTCCGTGTTCACTTGGTATGCGTTACCATAAGGCACCCTAGTGGTAGCTTTCTACTATGCAATGTGTACGCGCCAAATCGGCCCCCAGACAGGAGAAACTTTTTTACAACCCTGTCATCCTTCGTCCCTGGTAGTGTGCCCCATGTATCCTGACTGGAGACTTCAACTCCCTGACACACAGTTCGATCGTATGTCCCCATGCACATCTTCGAGCTGTAGTGTCGGTATGGCGGAGTTGGACATGTTCGCAAGGAACCACGACATGGTTGACGTTTGGAGAGTGCAACATCCTGGCTTGTCCGTGTTTACCGCCCAGATGGTACGGACGCCTCAAGGTTGGACCGGGTGTACTCTCCACCAGCGCTGTCACCGTGTGATTGTGAGGTTGTGGCATGTCCAATTTCAGACCACGATGCAGTTACTGTCTCCTTCCAGCCTCCAGAGTCATGCCCAACAGGGAGAGGATTCTGGAAAATGAACTCGGATATTCTGACAGAGGCTGACTATAACGAACAATTTAAAGCCAGGTGCGAAGGGTGGCGGACACTGAGGCAGGCCTTTTCAACGGGCTTAGAATGGTGGGATGAAGTAAAGTCTCGCATCAAACAGTTAACAGTTGAGTACTGTGTAGCAAGAGCTCGTCGAAGAAGGGGAGAGTTCCTCTCGCTCTGCTCCAGAGATAGGAACGGGGACACCTCCGCACTCCACGCCATCCAGCAGCACCTTGATCAGAAATTGCACGGGGCCCGCATTCGTGCTCGTGTGCTTTGCGTGGAGGCGGGGGAGAAACCAACCATCAAATTTTACCAGGACGTCACAAAGTATGCCATTGATCGCCGTGTAAGAGCTGTCCGTGACGTCCATGGTACAGTAAAAAATGATCCCATCGACATTGTGGAAGTATATAAGAACTTCTATGAACAGCTTTACACCCAGGGAGATGTCGATGAGGATCTTCAACAGTCCCTTTTAGATATTATTAACAAGTTCCCCTCTACAGAGCAGAACGATGAACTTGGTTCCCCCTTGACTGTCGACCAGCTCTGGAAGGCAGTGGCGAAAATGAAGGCCGGAAAGTCACCTGGGTCGGACGGTATTCCGGAAGAATTCTACAAACGCTTTTGGGGTACCGTCGGACACGATCTCCGCGATGTATTCACCTCCGCCTTCCTCGCTGGATTGTTGAGCCCGTCGCGGCGCACAGGAGTGATTACTTTGTTGCCCAAGTCTGGAGACCCCCTTGAACCGAAAAACAAGCGACCAATTACTCTTTTAAATGTGGACTACAAGATCCCGGCGAAAGCTCTTTGCAACAGACTGGGCTCTGTCATGCCGGATCTTGTAGGTCCTTTTCAGACATGTGCGGTGCGGGGACACAGTATTCAGCAAGGCCTCTGGTTGGTGCGGGACTTAGTTGAGTATGTGACAGACCGTGATCTTCCATGTGCGCTTGTCTCCCTCGATCAGGAGAAGGCCTTCGACATGGTTCATCACGGATTCCTTTTTAAAGTCTTGATGAAGTTTAGTTTGAATCCAGGTTTTGTTAAATGGATCGCCTTATTGTATAAAAGTGTATATAGTCGTGTTTTTGTAAATGGCCTACCGTCAGACCCCTCCAGGGTCCAACGCGGGGTACGCCAGGGGTGCCCCCTGTCACCTTTACTCTATGTGTTATTTAGTGAATCCCTTGCGAGAGCCCTCGAAGTTGAGCCTTTGTTCCGCTCTTTTCGCATTCCCGGTGGAGCTGAAGTGAAGTGCCTCCAGTATGCTGATGCATGCATAGTCTCTGACCTAGCTTCCTTCAAGGCCCTTACTGGCACCCTGTCCACGTTTCAAAGAGCGACAGGTGCCAAACTGAATCCCACAAAAACCAAAGGACTTCGTCTAGGTAAGTGGCGGTGGAAACGGCTGCCCTTCACAGCATCATGGGTTGACGACGTCATGAAAATCAATGGTATATGGTTCGGTTACGGCTCTCCCGAGTTACTTACCTGGAATGAGAAAGTGGACCTGGTGGAGGCTAGGATCACAGACTACGGAGGACGCCACATCAGTCTGTTGGGGAAAGTATAGCTGTAATTAATCGTTTCATCTACCCTCTCTTGTGGTACCCGGGCACTGTTTTGCCTGCTCCAGAAAGCGTCTTTGTGCGACTTGAGAGGGTTGTCTTTAAGTTCCTATGGTCAGGGAAAACGGAGCTGGTCAAAAGGAAGGTGGTGTACCAGGACTTTCAGCACGGGGGACTTGGCCTTGTGCATTTTCCCTCAAAGCTCCGTTTTCTCCTGGCCAAGTGTATTTTTAGTGCTGTGGAAAGTGAAATGCCGTTTTGCTACTTTGTCCGTTATTGGGGGAAAATATCACTCCGTAGGTTCTTTCCGACCCTGTTTAGTAATAGTGCCCCTCACAGTTGGAGGCCTACGGGGGCATATTGTCACATGAGGGACACTCTCCGTATGATGTCAACAGCAGGGGACGTCTCGCAGTCCAGTGCAGGGGCATTTTTGATGACTTGGTCGGCCAGGCCCAACCGAACAACTGTGCATTGGGACCGGAAGTGTGGCGCGTAGTGCACGGCAGGTCACTAGACTACCGCCAGGAAGACCTGTTGTGGCGAATTGCACACGATGCCATCGTTACCAACCTCAAGCGCCTCCGGTGGCGTCTTGGAGATGGCATTTGCCCCCGCACTAGGTGCACAAAGTGGGCGGAGTTGTGCTTCATCTGTTTTGGCACTCCTCTGGGAGTGGTTTCAAGTCCTGGCTGACCGCCTGACGTTTTGTAACACCTGGGCTGTCAGCCAGGACTATGCTTTGTACAGTCTATCGCCCCCACAATGTAACACAAGTGTTCATGGTACACTCACCTTTGTTTCGGCATCGGTTAAGCTGGCCATATGGAGAGACCGTTGTAATATAGTCTTTAGGAGGGAGGGGAGGCCTGCGGACGTCGTCCTGGCGTCGGTGAGGACGGTGATTAAACTGAAGGTTGAGGCAGACTTCCTTCGTCTGCCGAGGTCGACGTTCGGCAGGCGTTGGGGGCCAATTATTTCGGTGAGGGCGGGACGGGTGGTAGTTATCCTGTAACCATGTGTGATTAAATATGTAAATAGCTTTGTATATAGCTACACAAAATTTGTTTCTTGGTGAATGTTAAGGTTCTGTAAATAGCCTTTGCCTTTGTGTTTTTGTCCAGTCTGGTTTGAGTTCCTGTCCCTTTGTTTCTCAGTGCCCGTTTTGATGTACTTAAAAAGCACTTAATTGTGGCTACAGTAGCTAAACCGGTACTAACGTACGAGGCTGAACACTGTCGCTAGTATTGTACTAACGTTAGGTTTCTGAAACGTACAGTAAAAACGATGTCAGTATGATTCCAAACTGAGAACAACTTTCGGTTATATGTCGGGATTTTCATTGCAATAATGCGCGTATAAGTCGTGCTTCTGATAATGTAAACAGTAAAAGAGCGACCAGTTACGGTCCAAAACCTGACCAGGCTACATTATCTCGCCGGGCTGCTCTAGCGGCACCCTCTCCGTCATCCTCGCGTGCAGGATCACGTACAACCGGTTCTGCTTCTTCAGCCAAGGGCTCAAACTGATATGGCAGAATTCCTTGCACGGGCCTTTCATCTTCCTTTTCTTGTACATCCTCGTACTGAAGAAATTCGTCTTCATCAAAACTTGAAGATCCGGATAAATTTAGGTCAATACCTTCAGAATCTGATAAATTAGGAGATGCCATCTTTCGTTGTCTTCAAGTAGTAACGCGTACGTAGTCAATGTGATTGTGAGACGAAGAATTCTAGCTTTGGCCTGCGCGTTCCGGAGATGACGTCATTGTGCAGTCGATTTTAGCTTTGGGTTTTTCAATTCGGTGGTGTTTGAGGAAGGGGTCAGACCTGTGAAAAAGTCCCTGAGGCTCACGCACGCGGGAATTGAAAGGCAAAGTTTATTTTGTATTTCTTATATATTTCAGCCTTGACATGGGCCGCCTTTGGAACTGTATTTCAGAGGCTCTTGAAACATTATACAGCAAATCATCTGTTTTGGCGCCCATTTTGGCGGCCATTTTGTAAGCCATCTTGGATTAAAGTGTAAATAAAAGTTTCAGTGTATTAGAAAAGTACAAAATGTAATTCTGTGACCCCAAAAATCTATTCAAAGACGCGAAATTCCTTGTCATATTTGCTTCAGAAGATGAGATACATCTAATTACATGTGGTGATGGCCATTTTGGCGGCCATCTTGGATATATTTTTTTTCCCCAAGATGGATTTTTGCGGATTTTAGATATGTTGTTCTGAAGTATATTTTGCCACTCTGGTGCGACCATTTAAAAAGACCTACTTTTACTCGACCAAAAAGTCTTCTTACCCCCATGTATTTTTAAAGGAAAGAAGACTACAACGGAGACACCTATACGTCAATAACCTAAAAAGGCGATAGATCCCCCCCCCCTCCCCCCAAGTACGGTCATCTAACCTCTTGCAGAATAAAATACCCAAAGGATATCCTTTTGGTATAACATACCCAAAGGATATTCTTGAGTTTTCACAAGAGAGACCACGAAGCGCCACCCCTTGTATGGTTAGCGCTAATGTAACCCGGGTGACCCCCCCCCCCCCAAATGGCAAAGGAATAGTATGCCCTATAACCTGCGGTGTGCTTAAAATTTGCACACTGTAGTTTGTTAAACGTGCTCATAAAAGAGCAATCATCGGGACACAACCTAAAGTTTTCATCAATGTCATCTAAAGGCTTACAAAGTTTTGGGACCTAAATTTATATTTATATACCAAAAGAGGGTAACGTATATGTATAACTGTAACTTTGACTCCATAAAGCCATGATTTAAACACACAACCTCGCACGACGGTTAGCTACTGATGAAGTTTCTGTCATGTTAAAGCAATATGAGCCAGACAACCAAAACCGGTCTAGCTTGGTCATGAGAACAAATCTCTTTAAATTCAACCCTACACAACCCTTTCCTAAAAAATGTGCAAGATTCATTGACTATGATAACGTCCGATGGCGTGCCATCTACCTAATCCTGGCGCATATCGACGATAGAAGTATGGTTCTGCTGCCAGAGCACCTCGGAGTACAAAGCATTATTTAAGCCATTCAAGAAAATATAAATACTTGAGGACAGCAACACTTTTGGTCGCAACGCCTATGATAGGACTGAATGTGACGACAGAGCATTTCCACCGTTACACGTAGGTCAAGTTGGGAAATGTGCCGCTTCAAATAAGTTTACCAGGAATCGCGATTTGCTTGTTTGGAAAGTATCTTGATTTATAATGTGAATGTCAAGCATTCAATGACTAATGTTCTCTATATTTTCTTAGGAAAGAGTTTGAGATTTCTAGTTTCGATGGTATGACAATCCATCATATCTGTAAAATTGTAAACTTGGTTTCGAAGATCCAGTCTGGAGAAATGTCATATAAATGGATGTAATGGCGAACGCTATTTTGGAGGGGTCGCTACACCGCAATCTTTCTTCATTGAAGTTGATATTGAATAGCAAGTTAGATAAATGTATCAAGGTATGCTCACTTCACGTTAATGAATGGCCTTGTGTTGAACATCGGATCTTTGTTATACATATGTCATTTAGAACGGGAGCAAAATATGTTTAGCTTCATGAATAACTACGGGTCCACTTTTTGGATGTTTCATCAAATGCCCGATACGCCAGCCTATCAGCAGAAAAAAGTGAACCCGTAGATTTGCCAAGTTTTTCGTTTTTCCGTTTGGCTAGAACAAGCACTGTAGATATGGTTATCACGTCTTACCTGTTTTGTATGCCTGTATTATGTTAAGAGTGGCCCGATAGATTTTTGGTTAAAAATTGCCCTTTACGTTCTTCAGACGAACAAAAGGCAATTGACATAACGAAGACGATTACCCTGTCGATTTTTTCTCACCACAGCTGATCGCTTTGAGATTGAGCGGACTGGGATAGAGCAGTTATCTTATGCCTAATTTTGAAAATTTCTTTAATTTTCCACAGATTTTACCAGACGTACTTTACAATTTGTCACACAGAAACTCCAGATATAAGTGACGTGTATGATGGACAGCTGTAAAAAAATTATCAAAAGATCCCAATTTCAATTCTACGCCCCATAATATTACTCTCACATGGCACTTTTATACGGAGCATCGGTGTTATACTCCTCAAACGTTTCCACCTGGCCAGTGAAAGCGATTGTCAACGAACTAACACTTCATACGTTTTAACCCTCAATCTGTAAAATGCTTTGAAGTCTTTTCAAATCCGTTTCATAACAATGTAGTCCTACCGTTGTTCAACTTGGTTTTAGAACAGCTCTAATGTCAGCTTTTGCCAGCTTCAGCAAGTCTTACCTCTTGAAGTGCCATTTGATAACGAAAGCAGTCATCTCTCTGACAGTCTTGCCGATACAAAGGCTGAAGGGTCGCAACTTAAAACATCCCGGTTGCCGGGGCTTCTTCGCATTGCAGGGAAGTCTAATCCAATCGGCTATTATGACATAATATGCACTGTCTCTGCAATCGTTAGTTTAAAGCGGAACTACAAGATCTCGTTTCATTTACTTTTGGCGGCTATTGTCGGAAGACCTGTACAAATATGGGACATCGCTGTGTTAAGTAGGGGAGACTGGGGTACATTGGGACACGAGGTGCATTGGGACAGTTACGATTACCGCTCGTTTTTAAAGCTCCTTCTTTTTAATCCGTACATAGAAACAGGCACGCTGAAACTAAAAGGCAACTCAAACCGGTCGGACAAAAACACAAACGCTAACCAGCAACCATCCACACACAAAGCCTGTAACATAACGGTCTGCAACAAACGGAAAAGACGAAACCAACCCCACCCCAACAACCAAAAAATCCGCCAGCTCACCCACAACCGCCCTGAGACAACAAAAACCAAGAACATCCCACACCGCGCCCCACGGTCACCCCACACCCGAAGGCAACATCACGCCCGAAGGCAGCAATACGCCCTAAGGCAACAACAGGTAAAAAGGCAACAACACGTAAAAAGCACTGGGCAAATATACAGGTACATCTTGCCCAAGGGTGCCCCTGGAGGCTGTTGTGGCAAAGGGTAACCTCATTATTCCCACGTTTAAAACAAACTCCACAACCGGATACAGTTTTAACGTTCTACCCAGGACAAGCTCTGTACACCCACAACGTCACCACAAGAAACGCTTGCTCTAGTGCATCTTTGAACGTGTAGAGTGCCCGGCCTAGACGTTTAACGTTGAAATGTGAGTACAATTTTCATTTTCCGCCATTCCGACTAATATTTAAGAGGTTTGATCATTTGCGTCAATGGTTCATCTACGACCTCTTACAGACATTGCACCTGTGCTTTTAAAACATGTAAATCAAAGCTACGTTTTGGTGAGCAGCCTGAATAAACAATTTCGCACATTTGGTTTCGTTTCTTTATTTGCAGAAAATAGTGGTTCGTCACAGAAAGTGAAAAACTGAGGGCCATGGGACGACTTCAGACGAAAAAATGAGACGTGCAGTGGATTTTGTCCTGAAAGATGGTCGTTCAATCAACAGTGCTAACCCAGCTGAAGCAATCTCACTAAATACTGCTGGTCCAGGGGTGAAATTTTCCACCATCATTACTGACCTTCACACTGGTCCCTTTTCGCCTGAAGAAGTGAGATCATACCCAAAGCGGGGTTAGAAAGACAACCAACAAAGGCAGAAAGAAGGGGGAAAAGCCTAGTTCTAACACATACCCCTGTGAAACGCCTTTGAATTAGATGTTTTAGAAAAACAAAACAAGACAAGTAAGATCGCCACAGCTAAGCAAAGAAAATTTGTTCTCGACTGAAATTGCACAGACTAGTCCAGCCAGAACCTCAGATAGTGACACTACTGATGACGACATGAATCTATCTGATTTGGCAATGCAGCTAACTGAGGACAAGTCGGACGATGAGGAGAGGTCAGATGAAAAACCATTTACAAGAAAATACTTGCATAAATGGAGTTATGTGTTGGTGAAATATGACTTGAAGAGGTCAACAGCTTACGTAGGGGAAAAAGTGGAAGAGATCAATGAAGATGATGCAGTACATCTCAAGTTTTTAAGGTTCTTCCATTAAAAGCCATTATTTGTGCTTCCAGATAAGGATGATATCGATGAAATCTTATTTGAAGATGTTCTTCTTCTACTTCCTGAGCCAGAATGTGAAGGGGGGACGACAAGGAGGGCAAGACAGTTTTCTTTCAGCGTGGCTTTTCACAAGTACTTCCAACGAGAAAGGGATCTCTGAAGGATAAGATCAGAAGAAGTAAAACCTTGTTATCCTGTATGAGGGAGAGAGGCGTGATAAATTTGACCCATTGCAGTTTAAATATTTTCTGTTGGTATTTGACTAAAAAAAAATGTAACCACAGTCCTATACTTTGGAGTGGTAAAGGTATTCAATGTTAGATCACAGTTGCTTAAAATTTGATGAACTGCCGCTGTTTAGTTGCTGAAGGTTAGGGGTCACACTATCATAAAAATACAAAACCATTACCAGTTTCTAGCAAACTGTCCCATAGTACTCCATTAGTAGTCCCAGTGTGCCCTGTATATGGGGGGCATTGGGATATTTAAGGATTAATTTCACAAAATATAGAAGGAGTATCAAAAGTCTCAAGGTATACGAATGTGTCTTACACGGTGGTCTATTAGCCAGTGTAGTATCGTAAAAAAAAAGTGCATTTCTCACGATGTTTATGGAAAAAAGAGTAAAAAAAGGCCCAATGCGCCCCAGTTTCCCCTATACGCGAAGCCCTCGTTTGAAAAACTATTGGTCGCAATATTTTGTCATATTTGTTGAAATGCATACGGAGTATCGGGGGACTGGCGCAAAGTGGGGAGAGGTTTAGGGTATGCGAAGGCTGATTTGTATCAATAAGAGAATTTTGTACTAAAAGTAGATCTCGTGACTAAAAAATTTGTTACTGTGTGCTGAAAAGACTTCATTTAAAAACCAAATTGCAGCATGGGAGGAACATATTGCATCGCTCTGCGGTTGTCGATTTTCACTTTTTAGTATTAAAAAAGTTCAAATAGTGGCACGAAGCAAGAAGTAACTCTTATAATTCACTATATTATTTTATGATATAACAAGCAAGGGCAGTTTTTACTTTAGCAGTAAGTAGTAGTCTTTTCAACCTGTTATAGTTCTTTAACCGTGTTTACCCATTGGTATTTATGGAAAAAAAAATACTTCATGTTAGCTGTGTAAAAACCCACATGTCACATTCCACACTGTTCCCCGAGTACATCATTATAAATATTTTTACAGCAACTAGTAAGAATTTGGTTTGGAAACCGAAATTTTGGTATGGCAAACCATTATTGCTAAACCAATTTTGTACTGGCTCGTAAGGGTGGAAAATAGCACCGCTTCCTTAAACAACATTTAAAAAGCAGTTAAAATATAAGCAAAATATTAGGGTTAAGTCTTCGGTATGACCCGGCCTGGATTCGAACTCAAGACGTCGAGCCAGATGCTCTAACCACTTGACCATGCAGTCGGTCAGGGAGATCTGACATTCCCGAAGATTAATAAGAATGAATTAGACTTGTCAACTGCACTCCAGTCGTTATATTTTCCTCCATGAAAGCAAGTTAAACACGATACTTTTCTCACCTGCTTGTCCTGAGTGTCCATCGCAGTGTCTTTCCCAGACTGTCCAAACGAAATGGTCTTTGTTTTACAGTGACAGTGTTTTGTGAAAAGGAAGCCCTCTCGACAAGCACATCACCAAATGTTGGAAAGCAAAACTACTTAGATATTAACAATATAATTGTTTTTGGAATGAGAAATGTGAATTCTGTCGTGTGTTCAACAACAAAGGAATGAGTAGCCGCACCCATACAGAGCACTCAAAAGTCTTGCCAAAGAGCACTGGGACCATCTAAAACCTGTCCTTCTAAAAGTGAGACAAGGGTATGAAGATTTGCAACTGGAGCAGCAGTATGTTTTCGATAAAGCTGGGTCATTCCATGTCAAATCATCGGAGGCTCGACCGAATCCAAAATATTTGTTTATGTAGACAATGGTACAAAAATGCATATCCTCAAAATTTTATAAATATATATATATATATATAACCGTTATAGTAAAAATTAATGTCAACCAGGCAATGGTAAAGTGCTCAACCCTGTGAAGGGAGCTGTAATAAGTTCTTACAACAAAGCTTTACAGAACTGTTTCGTAAGGGCCAATTATGTAGGTCCTCACTCCTCAGAAGCCTGAAGTAGAATGATGTCAATAACGTTAAATACGTTGTGATAAAAATAAATATCACAACTTCAGCACATTAACATGAATGTCGGCCTATACAGAGACGACGGTTTGGCTGTTTGCAAAGCAACACCAAGGCAAACAGAAAAAATAAAGAAAGAAATATGCAAGATATTCTCAAATAACAATTTTAAAATAGAAATTGAAGCAAACAAAAAAAAAAAGTGAACTTCTTAGACCTTACCCTTGATCTTAGCACAAGCACATACAAGCCATACATGAAACCACACAACACCCCTCTCTATGTGCACAGAGCAACCACACCCCCCCCCCTCCCCCCACTTATCATAAAGAACATTCCATAAAGCATCAAGAGGAGACTATCCAGGATTTCTTCCGACGAAAACACATTCAACACATCATCGCCCGTATACGAAGAAGCATTATAAAGAAGTGGCTACGGGTTCATTCCAAGGGAGCCCTGAAACGATGACGAAATAGGAACATAACCCGGTTAAACCCCCGTTTAGTGACAGTGTCACAACCAACATTGGCAAGAAATTCGTTAACCTCTTGGACAGCTGCTTCCCACCTGGGCACAAACTACATACTTTACTCAACAGAAACACGGTGAAACTGAGTTACAGCTGCATGGCAAACATAGACCAAATTATATCAGCGCACAATAAATACATACTGGCGAAACAGGAAGTACAACCAGCAACGCCAAGCAACTGCAATTGCAGAAAGCAAAGTGAGTGCCCATTAGAAGGCAACTGCCTCACGAACAACACTGTGTACCAAGCAACTGTAACACGCCACGACAACCACAACGAAGAAACATAGATTGGTCTAACAGAGAACACATTCAAAACAAGATACACCGCCAACAAGTCTAGCTTTAAACACAAAGAAAAAAGAAACGCAACTGCACTCGGTGAATACATCTGGAAACTAAAGGATACAAATGTAGAACACTCCGTAAAATGGAAACTCATGACCAAAGCTCGAGGATACTCCACATCATCTAAAACTTTTAATCTCTGTCTGGAAGAAATCTTCTTCTTTATACTCAAACCTTCCTAAGCAACTCTACATAAAAGAAACGAACTGATAAGCTCTTGTAGACATAGGAACAAACATCTACTGTGTAATTATTCTAATAGGTAATGTACCTTGGCTCGCTGTACACCGTTCGTGACTGTTCACAACGAACACGGAACGAACACGTGCTTAAAAACGGACACGTTCAAAAGCATTGAACACATACGTATTTAACGTTATTAACATTCTACTTCAAGGCTTCTGAGGAGTGGGGACCTACATTATTGGCCCTTACGAAACAGTTCTGTAAAGCTATGTTGTAGGAACTTATTACAACCTTTTCAATATATATATATATAAATATATGTATGCAGCTTGTTTTGGTTCGGCTGGTTTGAGTTGTCAATTTTTCACAATGTGCCCGTTTCTAAGTTCGTTTTTAAAAAGGAACCCAGCCAAGCACAATAACAAAACGTGCGTGAAAACGAGCACTTAACAAAACAACGTGCGTGAAAACGAGCACAACCAAGCGATAATATAAGTACGATAAAGTACGATAATAGTACAATCAAAACAGCACAGCACAATGCAATACCATTACACAGCACGAGCGATCGACGAGAGCCCCGCGAAACACGTCCGCTCTCGACGAAGACCTGAACTACTAAACCGCATATACTCTATATGCCTAAACATGCTGTACATGGCCATATTCTGAAGTAATACAACCAATTTGACAGCCTTTGTTAAACTTTTTCCGCGCACCTTGATAACCTCACTGCTATCCTGACAAGGCTCTATAACATAATAAACCTAATCACGTTCAATTAATTACACGCCCCCGCACCGCCATTTTTTTTTTTTTTCTTTTTTGTTTTTGCTCTCCTGACGTTCCAAAGAAAAAACACCCACCCACACTCTTTATAGTCTATGGGCCAATAATCGAAATCATCCCCCCCCCCCCCTTAGGGAAAATTATTCACTGTGTTTTTCTGTTAGGTGGGATCCTTAGGCATCATATTCTGCTTGTTTGCCATTACACAAGTGGTGGGTGTGGCCAGGAAATCCAAAATGGCCGCCATTTTGGATTTTCAGGTTTTAGGAGCTGTTTCTCTGTCAGAAGGTCATATACCCCCAAACAAGGTGTCATATGAAAGCTGATAAAATTTACTCTCTAGTGATGTATAATTTGAGGGGGTTCGGTGTAACATGAATGCCTAAAAATAGCAAAAAGTGTGATTTTTGATTTTTTGATTTTATTAAAATTGAAATTTTAATAAAACGTTCACTTCAGTATCTCATGATAGCTTTCATAGATGCATTTGATTTTTCCACAAATTAGCTCTTATGTATATGTTTAAGACCTGCAAAACGCAGATGGATAGCATACCTAATTCATGAGTTATGACCGTCCAAACATTCCAACCCTCGATTTCAGAATTTACCCAAAATGTGTTCTTCCATTGACTTACTGTACAAATTGGCTATTAACCGTGTATTCTATGACCCTTTGTAATTGTCTGGCCCCAGCTGTCCCTCAGAAACTCTTATCCACTGTGTTTCCCTTTCAGTCTATCATAACCTGAAAATCTGTCTTTAAAAAAGTGGTGAGCATGGCCATGAAGTTCAAAATGGCCGCCATTTTGGATTCTCATGTTTAAGAAGCTGTCTTCCTGTCGGAGTGTCACATACTGCTAAACAAGGTGTCATATGAAAGCTAGTTAGATAGTCTTTCCAGTGATATACAGTTATAGGGAATTTGCAATCACATAGATGTCTAAAAATAACAAAAAATAATTTTTGCTATTTTTTACAAAAAAAGAATCGACATTTTAATATAAAGGTATCTCAATATCTTATCATAGTTTTCATTGCTTCATATCATTTTCTCCACAGGTTTGCCCCTATATAATAAATGCAATACCGGCAAAACTCTGACAGATAACACATATAATTCGTGAGTTTTGACCATTAAAATGTTTAGACCCACAGTTTCAGTAGTTATTAAAAATGTTTCTTCTATGGACTAACTGTACAAATGGGAAATAAATTATGCAGATAATGAGCCTGTGTATTTCGCTGTCCTCTTTGCCTTAGACGTTCTTACCCACTTCTGGTTAATGGTACAAGGTTTTCAGCTATCAGTTTCAAAATGTACGCCATCAAATAAAATGTTGGTGACTTGGTGTGGTAACGAGGAGTTATGCACATTTTATTAGTCCACACATTGTCAGAGGCGGCGCCAGAATTTCAAAATTGGTTTGGGGTAAATGAAAATCATAGAAGAATGATGATGAAGTTATGTAAGCGAAGAATAGTTGAGTGTTGCTTTGTTTGTGGGAAGCTACTGAGAGAAAGCATGTTATTGCTTCCGAGTACAACAAAAACTTTTCACGTGAGAAAACTGTCTATGAAAAGTAATGTGTAAATCTCCATGAGGCTTTCTTCTACGACACCTGAAAAAACTCTGAAGCAATTTTCTAGTGATAAATCCTCCACGAAGCTGATCTCTACATGTAAGTTGAGAATGCATTGTGTTTGTGTGTGACAACTCTATTAAAAACAGTAATGTACAGTTACAAGCAGTCTATAAAATTTATCATGAAATAAAGTCTAAAACTTAGACCTTTACAATAAAAAAATACAAGTGTGTACGAGAAATAATGTAATCTCTAGGAAGCATTCATCCGGCGACATCTGACAAACAACACTGAAGCAATACATCCCACTTGTGACAATTTCTCTTTAAATCTTACTGTATGTCTATGTTAGTTCAGTTCGCAACTGTGATTGTGTGTCACAACTTTGAACAGCTATGTAAGGAAGGGGTTGTCTGTTATATTAGTTATTATGCATGAAATCTAGTGTAAGGAGCTTTAGCATGCACATACCTACCACACCTTTACAGTAAAGGGATAATGTCTATAGTGACCCTTGTCAATATTCCCCCGTGGACATCATTGTATGGTCCCCAGTGTCACTGGTCTCCCGTGTCGATGGTCCTGTAACCCTAACCCGGAACATTTCCACACAGGTTGAATTTGATGTGATAATATAAAATTTCAAATATGTGGACGTTATTTAGGTGTTTCGAAAATTTTGGGTCCACAATTTGGATTCACGTAGTATTAATATTTATGTTCTAAACTTGGTTGCTTTGTTGTCTTAGTGTATGAATTAGCAAGCATCTCTTTTTAGCAGTGAAGTTCATCCCCCCTACCAACAAAATACATGTCACAAAACATCACTTGAGGGCTCTTCGACTATAAGGTAAGGTATTTTAAATATAATGTGACAATTCTAAATGCGCCCCAAAAATGTAAGTTGTCTAAGCATGTTAAAATGATGTTGAAGTAGAGTACTAATATTTTGAGTACGTAATTGAAAGTATAGTATTCTTAACTCCCATTCATTTTTTGGAAGTACTTCTAACATTCCAAGTACCACATACCCTAGAACAGTTAACAGTAACAACTTTGAGACGTCACAAGAAAGATGACCATGCAAATATTATTGTCTTCGGCTTCACTGTACAACTAATCTATCGTTACACATGCTAGGATAAAAACATACGCGGTTACAAATACGGCAATAACACGTTTGCACTTAGTCATTGGCTACCAACTTTGGTATGAGCAAGATAGTCACTTCCGACTTTGCAATCCGCGGTCCCCCGCAAGGTTTTGCCTGAAGAGAAACGAGAGCGGCTCCGTAGTTTTCCCTTTCGGGAAACCAAAAATTACAAAAGAAGTGCAACATCTGTGTAACTAGCAGAACCAAATGTACAATGACCCATACCTGTTAGTGTGTATAAAACACCCTTGTCAAAAGTAAAGCATAGGATGTGATTAAAGTGTAACATATTTAGATGTCATCACCCTCCTCTTCTTCATCTTAAATGTCATCATGAATATCGTAGCAGTCATCATCACTAGTGTTCTCTCCTTCATCATTCTGCTCCAGTACTAGATCCACCAATTCAGTTGGAAGGAGTTCTTCTTCTGTCCATTGGTACTGCAATTTTTCATCTTTTAAAACCCAGCCATGACCACTGTATGGTTTTGGTAGTTCCAGGAATGCCAGATTTGCTTGGTTCCAGATGAAAGCCTGATACTTGGCACGTAAAACATGCCGGCATTCGCAACGATAATCTGCAAGGTGGAAGTAAGCTTAGGTCGATGCCACTCTCACTAGATAGTAGCTGGTTTTGAGGTGTGCAGCGTGTCATAAACATAGTAAAGCGAAGCTTGTTGAGGTTCTTGATACCTAACCTTGCACCGTGTAACAGGCATGTGAATGCTTCCAGATCGGAAGCAATAACATGCTTTTTCTCAGTAGCTTCCCACAAACAAAGCAACACTCAACTATTCTTCGCTTTCATAACTTCAAATATTTCTCAAACAGACAAACAGAATACCCTTTCGGGAAACAATCATTACTTTAGTTTTGATTCCCTCATGTTATTGCAATAATAACAACCCCACTTCGCGTGATCGATGATCCAAATGATTCAGATCTTGATTGGGAAATTATGGGAAGTTTGTAACCTTTCTATTTTTATTGGATAGAAATGAATTATTTAATAGGATTTCAGTTTCTTTCTAGTTCTTGCGATGTATATCATTATATCCTATTTGAGGTTCTCGATGGTATGCATTCCGTGCTACAGTGGTGCAAGAGGGGGCATTTCATCCTTGCCCCATCAATTGCCCCCTCCCTCACGTTAGATCAGTAAGGGGTCAGGTGAATGGAAAAGGTAAGTAATAAATTGCTCCTGAGATTTAATTTTGTTCCAGACACATGATAACATTTCAAAGCTTGCCAGGGTTTCGACCAAGTGGACTCACCTGCAGGAACGAGTGCTTCTGCATGGCTTTGTTTCGTGCTGTACCCCAAAACTGTTGCCTCAACCTTTTTCTATGATTTTCATTTACCCCAAACCAATTTTGAAATTCTGGCGCCGCCTCTGACAATGTGTGAAATAATAAAATGTGCATTACTCCTCGTTACTGAAAAAGGCGAAATGGCCGCCATTTTGAACAATTTTATGGCCACACCAAGTCACCAACATTTTATTTGATGGCATACATTTTGAAACTGACAGCTGAAAACCTTGAGTCCCATTAAACAGAAGTGGGTAAGAACGTCTAAGGCAAAGAGGACAGCGAAATACACAGGCTCATTATCTGCATAATTTATTTCCCATTTGTACAGTTAGTCCATAGAAGAAACATTTTTAATAACTACTGAAACTGTGGGTCCAAACATTTTAATGGTCAAAACTCACGAATTATGTGTGTTATCTGTCAAAGTTTTGCCGGTATTGCATTTATTATATAGGGGCAAACCTGTGGAGAAAATGATATGAAGCAATGAAAACTATGATACGATATTGAGATACCTTTATATTAAAATGTCGATTCTTTTTTTGTAAAAAATAGCAAAAATCAAATTTTTTATTTTTAGACATCTATGTGATTGCAAATTCCCTATAACTGTATATCACTGGAAAGACTATCTAACCAGCTTTCATATGATACCTTGTTTAGCAGTATGTGACACTCCGACAGGAAGACAGCTTCTTAAACATGAGAATCCAAAATGGGGGCCATGCTCACCACTTTTTTAAAGACAGATTTTCAGGTTATGATAGACTGAAAGGGAAATACAGTGGATAAGAGTTTCTGAGGGACATCTGGGGCCAGACAATTACAAAGGGTCATAGAATACACGGTTAATAGCCAATTTGTACAGTAAGTCAATGGAAGAACACATTTTGGGTAAATTCTGAAATCGAGGGTTTGAATGTTTGGACGGTCATAACTCATGAATTAGATATGCTATCCATCTGCGTTTTGCAGGTCTTAAACATATAACATAAGAGCTAATTTGTGGAAAAATCAAATGCATCTATGAAAGCTATCATGAGATACTGAAGCGATCGTTTTATTAAAATTTCAATTTTCCGTAAAAATTTGCAAAAAAATCACACTTTTTGCTATTTTTAGGCAAGAGTAATTTTTATCAGCTTTCGTATGACACCTTGTTTGGGGGTATATGACCTTCTGACAGAGAAACCGCTCCTTAAACCTGAAAATCCAAAATGACGGCCATTTTGGATTTCCTGGCCACACCCACCACACAAAACACAGTGAATAATTGTGGCTAAGGGGGGGGGGGGGTGATTTCGATTATTGGCCCATAGACTATTAATCCTGATTTGGATTTTGGTTGCATCACTTGAATCAATCTAATGGCTGACCTTTGACCTTGAAAATGAACGTCGAATCGCCGTCGTACGCACTATATGTATGAAGAACTACAACAGTGATCTTGACAATAACAACAGTCTAACTGGTTATAGATGGCGCTTTATCACTAAAGGGCACCAAGTTTGTGATTAGATATGTGTCAGGAAATTTACAAGGAACATTTTGGCTTTTGAATGACGTAAATCGGTTGAAGGGTTAGATATTTATGAATTTTTGAAAGGAGGGCTCGTTTTGGGTCGTTTTCGACAAGATTTTCCCAATGTTTCAACCTTATGAAGCTATTTCTCCAAAAACCTGCATCCCGCTGAGTTGAAAACCTGAAAAAAATTTTTTCTGCCGAAATTCGTAAATTTTGACCCTTTTCCATTTTTTTCTCATTTAAACAATAACTTCAACATAGTAGTTCAAAAATTGTCCATGATAACCACCCAAATGTAGTTCACAATACAGAACATCTTTTCAGCTATAATTTGGTGGTTGAATAAAGACTGAGGAGTGTATAGTGACAATGTTAGGGACTTTAGAAAAACGTCTAAATTCTTGGGTAGTGTGTATACCCAGACGCGCGGAAAGGGGTTAATGTCAAGAACCTTTTGATGACTTAGACAGCATTACACTTTTGTCTCAATTGCCAAACTGATCTAAAGCATCTCTTTTAGAAACAAAGGAGACAATTTTAAGCTGTCCAAATCGTTCTGACTGCAGTTTCTACTGTTTCTGTTGCACGACTCTTTGTATTACACTTGCAGAGATATTGATCCCTAAACTTGGCAAATCGTGTGACGAAAATAGTCAAAAACGCAGATTTGGGCAAATTAGGAAGCCATTACTCCATAAAACAACATTTAAAAAGCTTCATATTACAGAAACCTGTTCTATGGGATAGTTTCGTTATGTTTACATCATTACAGGCTGATGAGTTGTGTAGTGCATTTGCTGAGCAATTGGTCCTTAAATTCGACTAAAAAGGCGAAATGCCATTTTTTCCACTGATTTGCGAAATTTCAACGAATTTTTAATTCGGTCAAAATCGGAAAAATTTCGCTGACATTTTCAGCATATGAAAAGCATCTTGAATATGTTGAAAAGCTATGGACTGATTTTAGCATCTGATGGCTGCTATTTCTTATCCAGAACCAGATGCTAATGCTATCAGTTTTCAGGCAAGGGAGTGGGTTTTGTTGTATAAGGATGTGTACCTCTGCAAAAATTGTAACTCCCTATATGCATGTGCTTATGAACCCCATTCCTGGGGCAATAAAGCTGCACGGGGATTTAAGTCCTTTTTCACAACAGACAGCTGAAAAACTTAGTGCCACAGTAACGTCATGGTATTTTCGTTCATCAAATTTTAAAGGTATAAAAGGCATTCAAACAAGTCATGCTTAAACAAAACAGAGTGGAATGTTTAAGACCAAAGTGTAAAAGAAATTTGGCTTTCCAGATCACCTGTTCAGTTTGTCAGGCATAATAAGAGAACTTGTGGAATAACTCTGCAAACAGGAGTGGGTACAGTGGGAAATGAAGTTGTTCCAGCTCAAGGCATGTGAGTCAGTAACAATGAAAGGCTTGCAATGTATCTCAGATGGCTGACTAACAAATGCTGTCACCACAAAGTTTTTTTTTTTTTTTTTTTTCTTTGAGGTGGGAGGGCAGGCGACATGAAGTGGAGGTTTTTTGAAGAATTTTACTATTGAGTGGATAATAACTAGTCTTCTGCTGATTGAGTGTTGTACATGATGATTGACTTCATTTTGTTCTTGTTACCACTTTTGTAACCTTCACCTTTTCACAGTTTTTTCACATGTATATGGTTACAAGAAATGTTCATAAGGTATCAGATAATACAGGTTTTAATTCAAAAGAAAAGGCTGTGCTTTCACTGTGCTTATTCCATTTGTCATGAAAGTAGCAACAACAACCATTTTAAACACCCCTATTTTGTGGTGAGATTTCAAAAAGGGATTATCGGTCTTCACACAGACCTCCCGTGTTTGCGGTTAAGCCTCTTCGTACAGCGCGCTGGCCAGCTCTTCACTGGAATTAAGCCGATTTCCCATGTCCGTTTTGACCGTACAAAGGAATTCATATGACCTTGTGGACATTTTACAAATCCGCCTGGACGCCAGTGCCAACTAGTAAAAAGAGGACTTGTTGAAAAAATCGTTCTACGAAGGCAGTACCTCACCCTAAAAGGGCCAATTCTCTCATCTCAAAGCACAATTTTGGTAGGAAGTACTAAAATTCTCCATTGGCTCAGCTCCTTCATTGACAGGTAATTCAAACAATGCAGAGTACCAAAGCTTTTACCACACAGCATAAACTGTACTGAGAGTGTTTTCTTTTAATAACATCGAGCTTTTCTATACTCGACTCGACTGAGATTGTCTCTGAATGAGGATGAATTTCAGACAATTGTGGGAGGAGCTTAAGTAAGAAGGTTAGGAGAATTGGTACTGTTTGGGGTGGGAGAACAGGGCCTTTACAACATATTTTGTGTATGATAGAGTATAGGGGTGGTCGTGTAAGAATGGTCTCCAGTGTATGATTGGCCTTGTTTTCAGTAAATCAACCAGCCATCGAAAGGTCTCAACCTAACAAAGTCAAATTCGAGTTGGCCGTCCAAACGTTCGTTTCATCTTCGAAGTACAATGCAATAAACGACACTGCAGATTATATACGGTATCAAATTTAGGGAAAGTAATCATATTCAAGTTATTACTTGATTTCATACGTGCACGCAAAATGTGTTTTTAAAACATTCATGCATGTTTCCTTAGTTGGTACACATTTTATTTACTTACTGTTTTTGAAGAAAATACTTCAAAGTGTATTTCCGTTCAAACACTTTATATTTTCTTAATTGATTTATCAGGAGGCAAAAAATCTGGGGGGGGGGGGGGCTGAAGAAAATTTGGGGTCTAACCACTGGAGATACCACACCCAACGCTTTATTAATACCAGGCCTAAATATAACAAGTAAGCCAGCACAGCGAGTACACTTGTTAAAATTCAGTTTGTTTTCGTCCGGCCGGTTTGAATTGTCTATGCTTTTTAAGTACATCAAAACGGGCACTGTGAAACAAAGGGAGAGGAACTCAAACCAGACCGGACAAAACACAAAGGCAAAGACTATTTACAGGACCCTAACATGCACCAAGAAACAAAAAAAACTACACAATTCCTCTTTTGTTCTCAAGAAAGGTGATGCAAAATTATGTTCATAACAATAATGAAAAATAATAGACCCCTAGAATTGTCTATTTGTTGCAACGTGCCCGTTTCTAAGTACGTTTTAAAATGAAACTGTTAAAATTCAGCGCGTTTTGTTTCTGTTTGCATGTGCTGTTTCAATGCACTGAAAAGAATAATTCAGCACGCCGTCCCGTTTGAGTTCTATTATTTGTTTCTCCGTGCCCGTTTCTATGTACGCAAAAAGCACAATTCAGCACAATCAACGAGGGCGCACGAAAATTTTACTTTTTACGTACAAAAACGGCACGGGCCAATGGCCAACACGACAAACCGAAACCGTACTGCACAAAACATAACTATGAACTATTCACATACTTCTAAAGACGAAGAAAACAAAAATTTCTGTGAGAACAAACCAAATTAAAGTGTTCTTTCAACGTACAGAAAGGCACGGGCCAGTGCTTGTTTATGGCAATTATATACAATCCCCCAACCCCCTAGTTAACAATTTACAAAACAACTTCCAGCTGGCCAGCCCGCATCTTGGCAAGCGGACCCCACCGCCTACCGAACGTCGACCTTGGCAAGCGAGCAAAGTCTGCCTCAACCCTCAAACTAACTTCCGCCCTAACTGATGCCAGGACGACGTCCGCAGGCCTCCCGTCCCCCCTAAAGACAATATTACATCGGTCTCTCCATATGGCCAACTTCAAGGAGGCTGACACAAAATTAAGTATGCCGCAAACACTTGTACTGCATGGTGGGGGCGAAAGTCCATACAAAGCGTAGTCCTGGCTGATCGCCCAGGTGTTGCAAAACGTGAGGCGATCAGTCAGGCCTTGAAACCACTCCCAGAGGACGGCCACAAAGTCACACTGCCAAAACACGTGGGGCACACTCTCCCACCTTGTGCATCTATTACGGGGGCAAATGCCATCTCCAAGACGCCAACGAAAACGCCTGAGATTAGTTACAATGGCGTCGTGCGCAATTCGCCACAGCATGTCTCGCCGGCGGAAGTCTAGTGACTTGCTGTGGACTACACGCCACACTTCTGACCCCAACGCATAGTTATTGGGTTGGACCTGGCCAACCATGTCATCAAAAACGGCCCTGTACTGATCCCCCACACTGGACTGTGAAACATCCCCAATGGTTGACATAACACGGAGAGTGTCCCTCATATGAAAGTAATCCTTTGTGGGCCTCAAACTGTGAGGTACACTGTTGCTAAACAGAGAGGGGAAAAAGGAACGAAATGATAATCCCCCCCAATAACGGACAAAATAGGCAAACGGCATTTGACTACCAACAGCGCAAACAACACACCTGGTCAGGAGAAAACGGAGTTTCGAGGGAAAGTGAACGAGGCCCAGCCCCCACGCCCAAGGTCCTGATAAACGACCTTTCGTCTGACCAGCTCCGTTTTTCCTGACCAAAGAAACTTAAAACAGCCCTCTCGAGTCGCACCAAGACACTTTCTGGAGCAGCCAGAACAGTGCCCGGGTACCACAAGAGAGGAAAAATAAAACGATTGATAACTGTTACCTTTCCCAACAGGGTAATATATCGGTCGCTGAAGTCCATCAACCTCGCTTCCACCAGCTCCACTTTCTCATTCCAGGTAAGTGACTCGGGCGAGCCATAACCAAACCATATGCCATTGATCTTTAGGGCGTCATCAACCCACGAAGCTGCAAAAGGCAGATGTTTTGACCGCCACTTACCTAGGCGAAGTCCTTTGGTCTTGTTGGGGTTCAGTTTGGCACCTGTCGCCTTTTCAAATGTAGTCAACGTGTCAGCAAGGGCTTTGAAGGAAGCTAGGTCGGATACTACACATGTGACATCGTCAGCATACTGGAGGCACTTGACTTCAGCTCCACCAGGAATATGAAATGGTCGGAACAAAGGCTCAACTTGAAAGGCTCTTGCTAGGGACTCGCTAAACAACACATAGAGTAGAGGAGACAGGGGGCATCCCTGCCGCACCCCCCGTTGGACTGTAAAGGAATCTGACGGTAGGCCATTCACAATAACACGGCTATATACACTATTATACAATAGGTGAGTCCATTTAACAAAAGTAGGGTTCAAACTGAACTTTCTCAAAACTTTAAAGAGGAATCCGTGATCAACCATGTCGAAGGCCTTCTCCTGATCAAGGGAGACAAGCGCACATGGCAGATCACGGTCCATCACGTAATTAGTTAAGTCCCGCACCAACCAGAGGTTCTGCTGAATACTGTGTCCCCGCACCGCACATGTCTGGAAAGGCCCTACAAGATCAGGCATGACTGTGCCCAGTCTGTTACAAAGGGCTTTCGCCAGGATCTTATAGTCCACGTTTAACAGGGTGATTGGCCGCTTATTTTTCGGTTCGAGGGGATCACCTGACTTGGGCAGCAGGGTTATTACACCTGTGCGCTGCGAGGGGCTCAACGAGCCAGCAAGAAAGGCAGAGACGAATACATCGCGGAGATCATGTCCAACGGTACCCCAGAAGCGTTTATAGAATTCCACTGGAATACCGTCGGACCCAGGTGCCTTTCCACCTTTCATCTTCGCCACTGCCTTCCAGAGCTCGTCGACAGTCAAGGGAGAACCAAGTTCATCATTATGCTCTTTCGTGGGGATCTTATCAAGGCTGTCTAACAGGGACTCTTGAAGGCCCTCATCAACCTGTGCCCGGGTGTAAAGCTGGTTATAGAAGCGTCTAAATACTTCTAAAATGTCGAGAGGGTCCTTGTGTACTGTACCGAGAAAGTCACGAACCGCCCTGATGCGACGGTCGATGGCGTACTTCGAGACATCCCGGTAGAACTTGATCGTTGGTTTTTCCTCCGCCTCCACACAATGTACACGAGCACGAAAATACGTCCGCTCTCGACGAAGAGCAGAACTGAACTGGTCAATGCCAAAGGTGGGTCGTCTGGGTGTTGCGGTAGGGTTGAAGCGTCTTTTTCGTTTGTTACAGACCTTTTGGTTCCCTGTTGTGTGTGTGGTTGGTGGTTAAGAGTTTGTGTTTTTTTTCCCCGGCCGTTCTGGGTTATCTATTTGTTACAACGTACCCGTTCCTAAGTGTATCCGCATCTGCAAAAAGAAAGCAACAGAGTAATTGACAGGATATTATCAGAGGTTGACATGGAATCCAGTTGTAGGATATTGAAAGGGAGGCGAAACAAGTTTTTGAGAATAGATGCTACTGTACTTACGTATTACAGAAAAAAGTACAGATTGTAAAAGGCAAGACACTCCTTAGAGAAGTGGGAAGGACAATTATGCAATGGAAAAATAAAGGAGAAAGTTCTACAACACCACCTAAACAATGAAGAATTCAGTTATAGGCAGTGGAAGTACTCAATTTCAAAAATGATGGTAGTGCAGAGAAACAACTGGGTGAAATACATTGTGCACCACGTAGATATCATGTAAACCAGACCATCTGTTGGTAAAAAGGAGGCTTCGTTAAAGTTTACGACAAAAGATTCAGAAGTTGGTAAAAATATTAATTTTACAGGAGCAAGAAACAAACAACAACAAACAAGCCTCACACACATCATGGATCAAAATATATTGTACACCTATTCCTATCACTTTTTCCACCATCTACCTGTAAGAATCTCATGGAATTTTACAGCAAAGAAAACATCCAGTTTAATACTCTTGACAAAACCAAGTCAAATTAATGCCTGCACGAGATACATACTATATTTATGGTGCCAATTCTACTGTAATATTATCAAAATCCCTCAATGTTAAGATCGGAAAAAAGCAACTCATCAGACTTGAGCAAAATTTTCTCGGTATAGGCTCCACATCTTTCTATATCCTCAAACTGGCAATTTCATTCTCATGGCCTAAGCCAGGCTACGCCTGGCCTAGGCCTAACAAACATAAAATTTACTGTGGTTTGCAGGCCTAGACTAGGCCTAATTAACGTTAGGCTAAACTTAACATTAGGCTTACCTTTGGCTTCCTGTTTGTACGTTTACAAGCAAATCGTGAAGCGGTGTTGCTATCAGGGAACATAACTTTTACAAGATCGGTGAAATGGTCGGCTGCAGCAAATGCTATGTTGTGGTCGATGAAGTAGTTAGTCATCATAGTTTCTGCTCTTATCACTGACAAATGTGTTTTTCCCGTGATGAAAATTGCGATGTTAGGCGTCTTCCCAGACGTACTGACTGCATTCATGTGGTTTTTGGTCTTCAGATGTGCTTGTATTTGATTGCTGCCTCCCTGAGCGATGTTCAATTCAGCCCTACACAGCTTGCATACAGCACTACAATCATCTCGGTGTGATGATATGATGACCCTCCACTTTGCCGTGTATTCCGCTTTAAAGCTCTGCCTCCGTCCTTTGGCTTTACCCACAGCCCTTGAAGCCATTTTCCTTGATATTACTATCCACTAACTAGGTGTAGCTAGCTGACAAAAGTGAAGGATATCTTCCAAGAAAATGCACGTGCAATGCGCAGTTGTATGCACGTACGAAGACATCGTGAGATCGTACGTACAGATCCCTCATGCATAATATTCACACGCTGTATGAGTGTGGGAAAATCCATGCATACGTAGTTGTTGCGTGCAGTATGGTTTGCATTATCTGTATGAAGCACTGTTAGTATGCATGCAAACTGCATTGCATGAGTCCACGCAGCAAGCCGTAGAAATCACTTACAAAAGGACATATAGCACAACGGCGGAAATGTTCGTTATCACAGACAGCCAGATCTGCATACCCAAACTCAGAACTTTCAAAAGACAGACTTTAGTAAAGCAAAACGTACACACGGATTTTTCTCTAAAAATACGTATTAATACGTTAAAAACGTACTAGTTGGCAGCTCTGTTAAACCTATAAAGTCTCTTTACAAAGAAACACTAGAAAAATGAAGCGCAAAAATAAAAATCTGTATGAAGAACATACGTTAAGGTCTTCAGTAACAGTGGAGGATTTTACTTATATGCAAGAAAATTTCAGTGGGGTTAGGCTCACCAATGGGTTGCAAAAGAAATTACCCGGTAAAATCCCCACTCGGGAAGAAGAAGCAATACCAAAGGCTTTAAATACCACGGGCTTTAGTCAACTCTACAAATGAGAGTGTATGGAGATGGCACGGAGATGCCAGGGAAATCGGAGGGAGGAAAAGCTACGTTTAGGCTACTTGTCCCAGCCAAAATGCCCACCTGGGCCCCAACTCGTTTTCAGCTGGGGCCCATTCGTGTTTGTCAAGTTTTCCCACGTGGGGCCCAACTGGACTAGCCTCTCCAAGCTGAAGCCCGGCTGGGCATGTTGGCCAGTTGTAGTTCACACATTTTTCTATGCACTATTTGTAAGGAAAAGAAAAATTATTTAGGTTCCACTTGACTGCCTGCTACGATCATAATTACATAGTTTTTATCCGGCCTAGTTTTTGTTGGCATTAGCTATCAATCAAAGAATTGATCGAATTGAGAAGTTGGGTACCACCCTACCAAAATTGTAGTTTGGGGTTAGAGGATCGTTAAACGTCCTACCCGGGACCCACGTGCCATATTTACAGTCTATGCACAATATTTTCTTTTTAAAACGTACATAGAAACAGACACGCTGAAACTTACAGGCAACTCAAACCGGTCGGACAAAATTCATAATCGAAAAAAAGATTCGTTATTCATAATCGAAAAAGAGGTTCGTTATTCTTTTTCATAATCGGGAAGAAGGTTCGCTATTCATACCAATTGCTAAGGTAAGCAGCAAATTCATTAAAATTAGGGCGACGGTGGCACAGTATGTTAGGAAAATTTGTACGCTTTCATATGGGAGCATCTGCACTCTTTGGGGGCATGCATATGCATGCTGCCAAACTCTGATTGGCTAAAATCCTAAGACCCTGTGCCACCGTTAAAATCCATATCAGTGGGAACGGATTGCAATGCTGTTTGATACCCAATACAAGAAGCAGTCGAATTAACATTTGAAGAGTTGAGCTGTTGTCATCACATGGCCTCTGTATAGCTGTATATCTGTATGTCCACCACTGTTAGAGGTGCTGCTCCTCACACATACTTTCATGGATCTATTTGAAACTTGGACACAATATTCCTTGGGATGTAGGCCATTCGGATGCTGTTGGCTCGTAGTAATTGTAATGAAAATAATTTCTGTACATAGTTTTGTAAATATCTGTATATATAGCTTTATTATTGTGATGGGCGAAGTTTCTGTGCATAGTTTTGTAAATGTCTGTAGTTATTGCTTTGTTACTGTAGTGAACGTGGTTTTCTGTTTGATTTAGCAGTTTGGAAATGGTTTGCATTTATGTTTCTGACTGATCCGGTTTGAGTTTTGTTTTTGTTTGAATGTACCGTTTCAATGCACTTCAAAAGCACACCAACCCCGCCCCAAGTTCAATTCTGGTCGTCGCCGAGAGCGGACGTGTCTTCGGGAGCTCTCGTTGATCGTGCTGCGCCGTGCTGCTTGTTTACTTAATTATACTATCGTCATATTATTGAAGTGTTGGGTGTAGTTCAGTTCAGGTCTTCGTCGAGAGGGGACGTGTTTTCGCGGGGCTCTTTTTTTCTTTTTAAAACGTGCCGAAACAAAGGTAAGTATGCCCTGAATACTGAATACTTGTATTGCATGGCGGGGGTGAGAGACCATACAAGGCATAGTCCTGGCCGACCGCCCATGTGTTGCCCAACGTCAAGCGATCAGTCAGGACTTGGAACCATTCCCAAAAGAGGGCCCCAAATTCACACTGCCAAAACACATGTGAGGCAGTTGTGACAAAGCGTAACCTCTTTAATCCCACATTTAAACAAACTCCACAACCGGATGCAGTTTAACGCGGGGTTCTCGTCGATTGCTCGTGCTGTGTGCTTTGTGTTGTGCTGGTGTGCTTGTTCTTTTGTGCTGTCATATTACTATTTCATACTGTAGTATTGTATCGTTGTGGTGTGGTCTGTGATGGTAAGAGTTTTGTTGGGTACCCCCTTTTTTCGTGTACTTGCTAGAGAGTTGGAAGCTTTTCCTCCTGGTGCTGTGTGTGGCCTAGAGCCACAAACCCATGTGTAGGGATAGCAGCATTGTTAAATTAGAGTTTAGGTCCGGGGTGAATGTTACACCCCAGCAAGTTTTTATGTTGTTAAAGAACAAAGGAGTTGAGGTTGAGGCACTCGAGTCCCGCAACACATACGACCTAAAGCTCAGGTCGTATGCAGCCCTACTGAAGGGTGTATCTAGCTTAAAGGGAATTGAAGGACTCACTGTCACGCCATATGACCACTCAGTGGTGGTGACAGTGTTGTACGTGAACTTTGAGGTCGATCAGGGCCTTGTTGCAAGGGTTCTCGGGCAGTACGGAACTGTCTCAGATATGTGGTGGTGCAAATATGGGGAAGGTGAAATGCAGGGTATCCTTAACGGTAGAAGACAGTTCCGTATAGTGCTAAAAAAAGATATACCATCCTTCCTCTTCATAGGGGTTCAAAGGCTCACATTAGGTATTTGGGACAGCCCCGTACCTGTTTTAAATGTGGAGTGGAGGGACACGAAGCCGACTGTCCCAACGAGGTGCGGTGCAATCTTTGTGGGGAGGAGGGACATGTGTGTTAGGTGCCTGTCCCACATCATATTCTGCTCGTGTTGGAGGGGATGTGGGGCCGGCTACAGAACCCTTGCAATCAGTTCCAAAATTTTGCACTCAAGAACTGGAGGAGGCAGCACAAGAAGTCGAGCAGCCTCTAAGGGGTGTGATGGTAGCAGTGGGGGTGTTCAGGTTGTGTCGCCACCGTCCTCCCCACTAACACCTGGGGAGGTTGAAATCATGATAGTTGAGGATCTCCGGCTCTCCTCAGATTCTGAAACAGATTTTTCAAGTTGTGGAGAGCCTGCCTCGGAGCCTCCTTCCAAGGATCCACCTTCAGGGGAGGGCTGGTTTGATTTTTGCGAGGGCGGGGTGCAGGGGGCCTTTACTGAAGAGGCCAGTTGATGACCATTCTGGGGCACCTATACCGAGTCCACGGAAGTGGTCAAGACCCAGGTAGATACTTACTGTCTCGTGGTTTGGCCTTCGGGCGCTAGGTTAGCGGGTTGTTTGGGCGGGGTTTGTTGCGTCTTTTTCGTTGTGACGGACGTTTTCATTCCGTGTATTATCAGTGGGAGGTTTGGGGTTGGTTTGAGTTGTCTGTTTATTGCGGCCTTCAAACAAATGGGCGTTGTACATATTTTTTGTTTACTGTAATTGGGGTTCGTGACTGGCTTTGTTCTGTGTTTGTCTGGTGTCGGGTGGTGAGTTTGGGTGTTGGGGTGGGGTTTGGTGACAGACGTTTTCGTTCTGTGTTCCTGTGTGGATGTTCGTGGTTAGCCGTTGTGTTTTTGTCCGGCTGGTTTGGGTTGTCCTTTTGTTGCAACGTGCTTGTTTCGATGTACGTAAAAGAAAAACAGTAGAGAGTGACCTTGAACTGTCTTCAGATTCCGAGTCTGACACTGCCGTGTCAGATGTGGGAGCCTCCACCTAAGGACCCACCATCTGGGGAGGGCTGGTTTGATTTGTGTGAGGCCTTTGAACCAGAGTCTAAGTTGAGAAGGTCGGCCTCAGGGAGGTGTCAGACCGGGGTGTTTGTCCTGTGCCACCAGCACCAGACCCCTGTAATAAAAAGGCCAGGTCAGAGGTTTTGTAATTTCACACTCCACATTCCTCCATGAATGGTCCCCTGTCCCTCATGACCCTGAACGTTAATGGCATGAGGGACAGTCGAAAGCGGTCCACAATTTTCCAATTTTGTAAATCATTAGGTGTTGACTTCGTTTTCCTCCAAGAGAATCGCATTGTTAGTGAAGACGATGTCTACTCCTGGTCCTACGAATGGGGTGGGGGTTTGCACGCTTCCTTTGGTTCTGCGTCCTTCCACCAAGATGGACTTCCCTGGTCGGAAAAGTTGATCATGAGGGCCGGTTGGTATGCATCACCATTAAACATCCTTGCGGGAACTCAACCAACCTACAGACAGAAGCGACTTTTCTGCTACCCTGCCATCCTTCGTTCCTGGCTGTGCCCCTTGTATCCTATCTGCAGACTTCAATCGAATGTCCACATTCACATCTTCAAGCTGCAGTGTCGGTATGGTGGAACTGGACATGTTCACAGAGAATCACGACATGGTTGACGTTTGGAGAGTGCAGCATTCTGGCTTGTCCATGTTCCCTTGGCACCGCCCTGATGGCACGGACGCCTCAAGGTTGGACCGGGTGTACGCTCTACCTGCACTGTCACCAATTGACTGTGAGGTTGTGGCATGTCCAATTTCGGACCATGATGCAGTTACTGTCTCATTCCAACCCCCACAGTCATGGCCAGTAGGGAGGGGGTTCTGGAAAATGAACACAGACATTTTAACGGAGACTGAATATAGAAAGAGTTTAAGACCAGGTATGAAGGGTGGCGAACTTTGAGGCCGACCTTTTTTTAGAGTGGTGGGAGGACGTAAAGACCCGTATCGTCGAAGAAGGGAGGAGTTCCTCTCGCTTTGCTCTATGGAGAGAAAGGGGACTGCTCAGCATTTCACGCAATCCAACAGTATCTTGATGGAAAACTACATGGGGCACGGGTTCGTACTCGCGTGCGTTGCGTGGAGGCCGAGGAAAAATCAACCATTATGTTCTACCGGGACGTCACAAGGTATGCCATCGATCGCCGTATAAAAGCAGTCCGTGACGCCCACGGTGTGATACATAAGGATCCTCTCGACATTGTAGGAGTATTTAAATGTCGATGAAGACCAAGTCCCTATTAGATAATAGATGGACTTGGCTCCCCTTTGACTGGCAAACATGAAAGCCGGAAAGGCACCTGGGTCCGACGGTATTCCAGTGGAATTCTATAAAAAAAAAAAAAAAAAAAAAGTCTGGGGTACCGCGTGATGTATTCGTCTCTGCTTTCCTTGCTGGCTCATTGCGCCACTCGCAGCGCACAGGCGTGATAACTTTGTTGCCTAAGTCAGGAGACCCCCTCGAACCGACAAACAAGCGGCCAATTACCCTGTTAAATGTAGACTACAAGATTCTGCCAGATCTTGTAGGGTCCTGTCAGACGTGTGCGGTGCGGGGACACAGTATTCAGCAAAACCTCTGGTTGGTGCGGGACTTGGTTGAATACATGATGTACAGTGATCTTCCATGTGCGCTTGTCTCCCTAAGAAGTTTTGTTTGAATCCAGTTTTTGTTAAATGGACCTCCTTATTGTATAATGGTGTAAACCGTCGGGTTGTCGCTAATGGCCTACCGTCAGACCCCTTCAGCGTCCAACGTGGGGTACGGCAGGGGTGTCCCCTATCACCTCTACTCTACGTATTATTTAGTGGATCCCTTGCAAGAGCCTTTCAAGTCGAGTCTTTGTTTCAACCATTTCACAAACCTGGTAAAGTTAAGTGCCTTCAGTATGCTGATGACGTCACATGCGTAGTCTCAGACCTACCTTCCTTTAAGGCCCTTACCGGCACGTTGTCTAAGTTTCAAAGAGCCACAGGTGCCAGACTGAATCCTAACAAGACCAAAGGACTTCGCCTAGGCAAGTGGCGGTCAAGAGGACTGCCCTTCGCTGCATCATGGGTAGACGACGCCATAAAGATCAACGGCGTATGGTTTGGTTATGGGCGAACCGAGTTACTTACCTGGAATGAGAAAGTGAACCCGGTGGAGGCTAGGTTGAAGGACTTCGGCAAGCACCACAGTAGCCTGTTCGGAAAGGTTGCAGTTATCAATCGTTTTATTTATCCCCTTTTGTGGTATCCAGGCACTGTTCTGGCTGCTCCAAAGGGTGTACTGGCTGTGTATAGGTTTTTATGGTCAGGGAAGACGGAGCTGGTAAGAAGAGGGATGGTATGTCAGCATGTAAGGCGTGGTGGGTTGGGACCAAGTGAGTTTATATTGCTGTAGACAGCAGAATGCCTTTTGCCTATTTTGTCCGTTATTGGCGGGATTATCATTCCGTCGATTCTTTCCCTCCCTGTGTCTAGAGTTGGGGACGTTTCGCCGTTAAGTGCAAGGAACCTATACCGACCGGGCTGTTTTTGAAGAATTGGTTGGCGTGGCGTGTGGTCCACAGCAGATCATTAGATTACCGCAGGCGAGACCTGTTGTGGCGAATAGCACATGATGCGATTGTAACTAATCTCAAGCGTCTTCGGTGGCGTCTTGGAGATGGCATTTAACTAATCTCAAGCGTCTTCGGTGGCGTCTTGGAGATGGCATTTGCCCACGCAGTGGATGCACAAAGTGGGAGAGTGTGTCACATGTGTTTTGGCAGTGTGAATTTGTGGCCCTCTTCTGGGAATGGTTCCAAGTCCTGACTGATCGCTTGACGTTGGGCAACACATGGGCGGTCGGCCTGGACCTATGCCTTGTATGATCTTTCACCCCCGCCATGCAATACAAGTATTCAGGGCATACCTACCTTTGTTTCGGCCTCCATAAAGCTGGCCTTATGGAGAGACCGATGTAACGTTGTTTTTAGGGGGATAGGGAAGCCTGCGGACGTCGTCTTGGCGTCGGTGAGGCTGAGGGTTGAGTCCGACTTCGTTCGTTTGCCAAGGTCGGCGTTCGGTAGGCGATGGGGCCCACTCGTTTCGGTGAGGGGGGACCGTGTGGTGGTCAACTTGTAATAGGGTGGGTCTGTAAGGTGCTTGTAGGTGGTTGTAAATGTCTGTATGTATAGCTTTATTATTGTAATGAACATAATTTTCTGTACATAGTTTTGTAAATATTTGTACATATACCTTATTACTGTATGCTTGTAACTTGTATGTGGGTGGGTCTGTAAGGTGCTTATGTTGTAAATAGTTTGTAAATACCTGTATATAAAGCTTTAATACTGTAATGAACATAATTTTCTGTTTGATTTAGCAGTCTGTAAATAGTTTGCGTTTATGTTTTTGCCCGATCCGGTTTGTGTTTTTCTTTTTGTTTTGTATGTGCCGTTTCAATGCACTTAAAAAGCACCCCACCCCAACACCCAAACAACCCGCCAACTCACCCACAACTGCACGAACACCAAACACCGCCCTAAGACCCGAAGGAAATGCCACGCCCGAAGGCAACACGTACAAGCACTAGGCAAATATACCTGGAACACCTAGCCCAAGGGTGCCCCTGGAGACAGTTGTGGCAAAGGGTAACCTCATTACTCCCACTCCCATACACAATATTTTTCAACCGTACATAGAAACAGGCACGTATAAACAGACAGACAACAAATTTACACTATTTAAAACCAGCTTCGCCAAAACAAGCCCGCTCTTGCCTAAGACCAGAACTCATGAGCATTTTTCGTGCTTGGACACGGTCGGAGCAAAGTTCCAAACAAATTTCGGAACAAGAAATACAAGAATAAAACATTTACAAAGAGTTTTTGAAGTACACTGAAACGGCACATACAAAACAAAAACAAAAACTGAAACCGGATCGGGCAAAAACATAAACGCAAACTATTTACAGACTGCTAAGTCAAACAGAAAATTATGTTCATTCCAGTAATAAGCTATACATACAGATATTTACATACTATTACAACTATTTACAAGCACCTTACAGACCCACCCTACTACAAGTTGACCACCACACGGTCCCCCCTCACCAAAACGAGTGGACCTCATCGCCTACCGAACGCCGACCTTGGCAAACGAACGAAGTCGGACTCAACCCTCAGCCTCACCTCCGCCTTCACCGACGCCAAGACGACGTCCGCGGGCTTCCGCATGCCCCTAAAAACGTTACATCGGCCTCTCCATAAGGCCAGCTTAATGGAGGCCGAAACGAAGGCAAGTATGCCCTCAATACTTGTATTGCATGACGGGGGTGAAAGACCATACAAAGCATAGTCCTGGCCGACCGCCCATGTGTTGCCCAACGTCAAGCGATCAGGCAGGACTTGGAACCATTCCCAGAAGGGGGCCACAAAATCACACTGCCAAAACACATGTGACACACTCTCCCACTTTGTGCATCAAATTCCATCTCCAAGACGCCACCGAAGACGCTTGAGATGAGTTACAATGGCATCATGTGCGATTCGCCACAAGAGGTCTCGCCTGCGGTAATCTAATAATCTGCTGTGGACCACACGCCACAGTTCCGACCCTGAAGCATAGTGGTTGGATTGGACCTGGCCAATCAATTCTTCAAAAACAGCCTGGTATAGGTCCCTTGCACTTAACTGCGAAACGTCCCCAACTCTAGACATAATTAGGAGCGTTTATCTCATTTTACTGTATGCTTCCGAGGGCCTCCAGCTGTGGGGTTCACTGCTACTAAACAGGGAGGGAAAGAACCGACGGAATGATAATAACCCCCCCCCCCCAATAACGGACAAAATGGGCTGTCTAGAGCACTATAAACACACTTGGGCAGGAGAAAACGTAGTTTGGAAGGAAAATGCACAAGGCCCGACCCACCACGCCTAACATCCTGATATACCACCCCTCTTTTTACCAGCCCCGTCTTCCCTGACCATAAAAACCTAAACACAGCCCTCTCGAGACGCAACAGGACACCTTTTGGAGCAACCAGAACAGTGCCTGGATACCACAAAAGGAGATAAATAAAACGATTGATAACTGTCACCTTTCCGAACAGGCTTATGTGGCGCTCGCCAAGTAACTCGGTTTGCCCATAACAAAACCATATGCCGTTGATACTTATGGCGTCGTCTACCCATGATGCAGCAAAGGGCAGTCTTCTTGACCGCCACTTACCTAGGCGAAGTCCTTTGGTCTTATTGGGATTCAGTCTGGCACCTGTAGCTCTTTGGAACCCGGACAACGTGCCAGTAAGGGCCTTGAAGGAAGCTAGGTCGGAGACTACGCATGTGACGTCATCAGCATACTGAAGGCTCAACTTGAAAGGCTCTTGCAAGGGATTCACTAAGCAATACGTAGAGTAGAGGTGATAGGGGCACCCTGCCGTACCCCACGTTGGACAGTGAAGGGGTCTGACGGTAGGCCATTAACGATAACCCGACTGTTTACACTCTGGAACAATAATGAAGTCCATTTAACAAAACCTGGATTCAAACAAAACTTCCTCAAAATTTTAAAGAGGAATCCATGATCAACCATGTCGAATGAAGATCACGGTCCATTACGTATTCAACTAAGTCTCGAAAGAGGTTTTGCTGAATACTGTGTCCCCGCACCGCACATGTCTGAAAGGACCCTACAAGATCTGGCATAACTGTGCCTAGCCTGTTGCAAAGGGCTTTCGCCAGGATCTTGTAGTCTACATTTAACAGGGTGATTGGCCGTTTGTTTTTCGGTTCGAGGGGGTCTCCTGACTTGGGCAGCAAAGTTATTACACCTGTACGCTGCGAGTAGCTCAATGAGCCAGCAAGGAAGCCAGAGACGAATACATCACGGAGATCATGCGCATCGGTACCCCAGAAGCGTTTGCTACTGGAATATCGTAGAACCCAGGTGCCTTTTCGCCTTTCATCTTCGCCACTGCCTTCCAGACCTCGTCAACAGTCAAAGGGGAGCCAAGTTCATCATTCTGATCTCCGGAGGGGGTCTTGTTAATATTACCTAATAGGGACTTTTGAAGGTCCTCATCGAAATTTGCCTGGGTATAAATTTCGAGAGGGTCCTTATGTACCACACCCTGAGCGTCACGGACTGCTTTTATACTGCGATCGATGGCATACTTTTGACATCCCGGTAGAACGTAATGGTTGGTTTCTCCTCTGCCTCCACGCTATGCACGCGAGCACGAACCCGGGCTCCGTGAAGTTTTCCATCAAGGTACTGTTGGATTGCACGAAGTGCGGAGACGTCCCCATTTCTCTCCCTAGAGCAAAGCGAGAGGAACTCCTTTCTTCGACGAGCTCTTGCTACACAGTATTTCAACAGTAAACTGTTTGATGCGGGACTTCACGTCATCCCACCACTCTAAACCCGATGAAAAGGCTGGGTTCAATGTTCGCCACCCTTCATACCTGGTCTTAAACCCCTTGTTATATTCAGCCTCGGTTAGAATATCCGTGTTCATTTTCCAGACTTCACAGTGATTTGGCGACAGAGCAGGGGAAGCATACTCGCGATCCAACCTTGTGGCGTCCGTGCCTAGGTGCGGTGCCAAGTGAACACGCACAAGCCAAGATGTTGCACTCTCCAAACATCAACCATGTCATGATTCTTTGTGAACATTTCCAACTCCGCCATACCGACACTACAGCTCGAAGATGTGCATGTGGACATTCGATCGAACTGTGTGTCAGGGACACAGTTGAAGTCTCCTGATAGGATAAAAGGAGCACAGCCTGGAACGAAGGATGGCAAGGTAGCAAAAAAATTCCTGTCTGTAGGTTGGTTGGGTGCATGAACGTTACACAGGAAGAAATTCCCACAAGGATGTTTGATGGTGATGCATACCAACCGGCCCTCATGATCATTATCAACTTTTCCGACCAGGGGAGAAACTAAAATAACCGATACGCAGGAGGATGCGGAACCAAAGGAAGCATGCAAACCCCCACCCCATTCATAGGACCAGGTGCAGACATCGTCCTCATTAACAATGTGGGTCTCCTGGAGGAAAACGAAGTCCACACCTGCACCGCTTGACAGGGGACCATTCATGGAGGAATGTGGAATGAGCAACTACAACATCGTCTGTGACCTGGGCTTTTTACATGGGTCTGGAGCTGGAGTGAGAGAAGGATAAAATACCTGGTTTCACACTTCCCCCGGGGCGACCCCCTCACACACATCAAATCAGCCCTCCCCAGATGGTGGGTCCTTTGGTTGAGGCTCTGAGGCAGGTGTCAGACTCCGAATCTGATGACAGTTGAAGGTCATTCTCCACTGTCAGTATTCCAGCCTCCCCAGGAGCTGGTGCGGATTGTGCCTCAGGTACTGATGTGGAGGGTTGGGAAGGGCCTACCTCAGGGTTCCCACAGACCACCTCACATCCCTTAGAAGCTAGGAACTCTTGTTCCACCTGATGTGCCACCTCATCAGGCGTAGGGGACCTGGGTTCCTCCACCATTGGTTCATCTGCACTTGCACGCGCAGAGTACGATGTGGGGCAGGCACCAGAGACATGTCCCTCCTCCCCACACAGGTTACACCGCACCTCATTGGGACATGTTGCCCTCTCAGGCCCCAACTGCAGGCATCTGCCACAACGTTTGTTTGGGCATGACTTGGCTTCATGCCCCTCCTCCCTACACTGGAAACAGTTGCGGGGCTGGCCAAAATCCCTGATGTGGGCCTTAGAACCCCCCTATGAACAGGACGGAGGGGATGTCTCGTTTTAGCTCCATACGGAACTGTCTCTTTCCGTTGAGAATACCGGCCAATTCACCTTCATTATTCTTTACCCAACGCCAGTCAGAGACAGTTCCGTATTGTCCTAGAACCCTCGCCACCAGGCCCTGATCTACCTCAAAATTGGGGTACAACACCGTCACCACCACAGAGCGATCATATGGGGTGACAGTGAGACCCTCCACACCCCTTTAATGGGGCAGCATCAGTCCGGAACTTCAGATCATACGTATTTCGGGATGCAAGGGCCTGCAGCATCTCTATATCCTTAACCTCTACCTTATTGTTCTTCAATACAGAAAAAAACATGCTGGGGTGTGACATTCCCCCTCGACTCAAACTGTAACTTAACGATACTGCTATCCCGACCTCCGGGCATAGCAGCAAAGGTTTGTGGCACAAGAACACGGCGAGCACGAGCACGGCCAAACCACGTCCCCAAGCGAGAGACTACACCCAATACCCCAACACTTCAGTAAAATGACAGTAGTATATGTAAGTATAACAAGCAGCACAGCACAGCACAATGCCAAAATTCAGCACGATCAGCGAGAGCTCCGCGAAAACACGTCCGCTCTCGACGAAGACCAGAACTCTAGCCCTTAACGATGCTGCTATCCCGACCTTCGGGCATAGCAACAAAGGTTTGTGGCTCGAGGCCACGCAACAACGAGAGAAAAAAACCTCAGCACCTCAAATCAAACCCAGGTAGGGGTAAGCAGTAAGAAAACCCGACTACGGAACAGGCGTGCTTCAAAACGAGCACGATCAAATCCCTTTCCCCTAGAGAGACCACACCCCAACGCTACAATTGTAAAAAAGTATGACAGTAGTATAGTATAGTACAGTACAACTCAAGCTAGCACAGAGCTGCACAACGCTAAAATTCAGCACGAGCAATTGACGAGAGCTCCGTGAAAACACGTCCGCTCTCGACGAAGACCATAACTGCATAATCCTAAAAACATTTACGAAGAACACATGTAGCACTGCATCCCTCGTTGTTGTTAGGGGGATGGGGAAGCCTGCGGACGTCGTCCTGGCGTCGGTGAAGGCGGAAGTGAGGCTGAGGGTTGAGTCCGACTTCGTTCGTTTGCCAAGGTCTGTAAGGTGCTTGTAAATAGTTGTAAATATCTGTATGTATTGCTTTATTACTGTAATGAACATAATTTTCTGTACATAGTTTTGTAAATATTTGTACATATAGCTTATTACTGTAATGAACACAATTTTCTGTTTGATTTGTTTGATTGTTATGTTTTTGCCCGATCCGGTTTGTTTTTTTGTTTTGCATGTGTTTCAATGCACTTAAAAAGCACACATCCCTCGTTTATTTGGAAATAACAAACAGAAAAGGGGGTTTCGATTATCCCACTCTGTATATTAGCTTTGCAAAAATTGCGAGAGCGCGTTGCCAGACTTCGTTCGTCTGCCGAAGGTCGACGTTGGCGGGTCAATTGCGTGCTTTTTCTGTGCATTGTAACGGCACATTCAGACAAAAACAACTCAAACCGGAACGGGCAGGAACACGGGGTCAATGTATACCACTCAAGAAGGCTCGGGTGAAAAGTAGGCCTATTTGGATTTCTAGGGAGGTACTCAGGGCAACTAGGAAGAAACGTAAGTGTTGGCGACGTTATAAGGCCAGCAAGGATTCTGATGACTTAAGTGCCTACAAGAGTCAAGAGGTCTTAGATAAAAATTTGGTTAAGGACACTAAAGCTAGGTTTGAAAAAAAGTTGGCCAGTGAGGTTAAGATTAACCCAAAATCGTTTCATGCCTATGTTAGGTCTAAGCAGCATGCTAAGGAGGGGGTCGGGCCACTTCATGATGTGAATGGTTCATTAGTTAGTGATCATCAGGATATGGCTAATTTGTTAAATGATTATTTTGTATCTGTTTTTACCAAGGAGTCATCTGTCATGGGGATTTGTAGGGGTTCTGATATCCCTTCTTCAATGAGTGACATTGTGTTCTCTGAGGAGCTGGTTCTGAAAAAAATAAAGAGTTTGAAGACAAGTGAGGCTCCTGGGCCAGATGGGATCCATCCCGCCATCCTTCATGAATGCTCTGAGGTTTTATCAGTTCCACTATCAATTTTTTTTTTTTTTCAGAAATGCCTTCACTCAAATTTTGTACCTACTGACTGGCGGGTTGCTAATGTCACTCCAATTTTTAAAAAGGGGGATCGGAGTTCACCTTGTAATTACAGGCCAGTCAGTTTAACTAGTGTTGTGTGCAAAATTATGGAATCCTTAATCAAGGACTGTTTGCTAAAGCATCTCTTAGATAATGGGTTACTCAATCTAACTCAGCATGGTTTCCTACCCAGTAGATCTTGTGTTACAAATTTGCTAAGCTTTCTTGAGGGTGTTTCTTTGTCTCTCGATTCAGGTTCCAGTGTGGACGTCATTTACCTTGACTTCCAAAAAGCTTTTGACAAAGTACCTCTAGGTAGACTCATGGTAAAATTGCATAGGTTAGGCATCACAGGCAAGTGCGCTCAGTGGATCAATTCGTAGCTCAATGGTAGGTCTCAGAGAGTTGTTGTCAATGGAAATTTTTCTTCCTGGAAAGAAGTCTCAAGTGGTGTACCATAAGGTTCTGTTCTTGGCCCATTTCTTTTCTTAATTTTCATAAATGATATTGATAGCTCTATCACTTCCAGTATAAGTAAGTTTGCTGATGATACAAAGCTCTGTAGGAAGGTTGGAGGAAAGGATGATTCTTTATTGCTTCAGAAAGATCTGGATAGGTTATTTTCATGGTCTCAGACTTGGCAAATGTCTTTTAATGCTGATAAGTGCAAAGTCCTCCACTTTGGTTCTAAGAATCCCCACCATGAACAAAGTGACTTCTGAGAAAGACCTTGGTGTAGTTATTACAGGAGATTTAAAGTCATCTAGGCAGTGTGCAGCTACTGCTGCAAGGGCAAATAGGGTGCTTTGGTTGATCAGGAGGAAATTTAAGAGTTTTAGTAAAGAAATTGTGCTAAATTTGTATAAGCAGCTGGTTCGAGCCCATCTCGACTATGCTGCACAGACCTGGAGTCCCTTCTTTGAAAAGGACAAAAAAGCAAGTTCAGAAGAGAGCTACCCGACTCATACCTGAGGTTAAAAATCTACCTTATTCCCAAAGGCTTAAGCTGCTTGGGCTACCACTTTGGAGCTAAGAAGGATTAGGGGGGGGGGGGGGGGACATGCTCCAGGTATACAAATTTCTATCCGACGGGAATCCTTTTTTAGGTTACAGTTATTAGAGTAATCCTCGGGTTAGAGGCCATTGCAGAAAGCTTGAAAAGTCTTTTGCTAGACTTGGGAGTGGAATAGCCTGCCTGAGTGGGTTGTTCACTCCACATCAGTGCTCCGTCTTAAGGTTAATATTGACAAGTTTTTCATGACTGTGGTAGAATCTAATCTTTCTGGGCTCTTTAGGTGTTGGTGGTTTGCTTTGTTTTGGGGTTTTTTTTGGATTGCAGGGCATCTTATGGGGCCTTTACAGCCCTCCTTTGCCCTTTAACCTGTTATGTTATGTTATGTTATGTTAATTCAATTGTTTCGGCGAGGGCACAGTGGGTGACAGTGTGCTTTTTACGTACATAGAAACGAGCACGGAGAATCAATAAGATAGACCAGACGGGACGAAACAGTGGGTGAAAGTTAAACTGTAATCAAGTACAACGAAGTCCGACTTCGTTCGTTTGCCAAGGGCGGCGTTCGGTAGGCGGTGGGGTCTACTCGTTTTAGCACAACAAAACGGGCACCGAGAGACTAAGGGAGAGGGACTCAAGAATCATGTCCATTTGTTTCAACGTACACAGAAACGGGCACGGAGAGCCAATAAGAGAACTCAGACCAGACGGGACAACACGTAACTTGAACTATGTACAGAATTCATTCAATTACGAAAAGAAATTAAGAAGAATTTTGTGACAATAATTCACAAAACCCACCCCAAGTACCCAGGGCTATTTACTACAAACTCACCTATTTACACATTACCACAAAAAAAAAAACATATACAGGGAAACTGCCCCTGAGAAGCAAAACACAGGATTAATTACAAATTAACTATCACCCGCCCCGCCCGCACCGAAACAATTGGTCCCCAACGTCTGCCGAACGTGGACCCCGGCAAAGGAACAAAGTCAGCCTCGACCCTCGGTTTGATTTCCGTCTTTAGCGTCTACCTGCCTAATTTCGTGATAGTTTTCCGTAAATTGCACTGTAGTTCTGAACAGTATGGACGTACAGCCACTGTGCGCCGTCTGTAAGGGACAACATTTACTAGTGCATCATTAACAGAGACGAGGGAGTGCTGCTGCCACCCATTAGGCAGCAGCGCAACTTTTTTTTTTTTTTTTTTTTGAAATTTAATTCACGAAATTAGGTCTGACCTGCCTTAATTCCTGCCTTAATCTTTTCAGGTTGGCATGCGAAGTTCACTGATGTTGGACACCCAAAGTGCGCAGTGACGCGGAATGAAAACAAAGAAACAGAAACGGTGTATAAAGTTAACAGCTGAAACATTTATTGAACCTTTTTGCAACAACTTGTATGGAAAACTTCAATGTATAACACTGATTTTAATAAAGATATAAGTCGAATTTCACTCTCTTTGGTATGATTCCTTTTCCCACCTTACAAAAATGTTTAAAACAACCAGTAATTCACTTTCTTCAAAAAGGAAAAAAAAGGTAATGTTACATATTTATTGGTAGTGTGAAATTTTAATCTCACCACCTCCTTTTTCAACCATTAGTAGCTTTTATGAAAGACTTAAAAAACAGTTACTGTAAACATGGATTAATATCAGCTGTCTGTGTTTGTTGGAAACAACACTTTTTAGATCGAATTTACACCTACCAAAAGCATTAATATTTCCTTACATCTATGGGGTCATCAGCTTTCATGTTAAACATTAATATGCTGTTCCGCTGACTTTTTGTTTTAAATTCTTGACCATTATTTCTCTTTTTATAAACTTCATTATTTACTTTGTTTATATCTTTGTCCACTTCCTGACAAAAACTGTTTAAATTAACAAGCACATTCTTGAAAAAGTAAAAACCTTTTAATGCTGCAAATCTGGTGATAATTTCTCACACGACGTCCATATTTTTCAAACATCGGTAGCTTTCTTGAAAGAAAAAACTGGATGAAACATCTAATGTCCCATTTGATGGAAACACATGCAACATTAGCACACATAACATCTGAAACACCATGAACTTCTAAAGAAAAAGTAAACCAAAACTTGATCAATATCAAATGCCTCAAAGGTGACAGTATGACTAGTTCACCCGAAAAAAATTTTTAACACTTTAACAAATCTGTTTTTTATTGGCACCTTTTACTGCTTTCCATTGTCAAGAGTGCACTCATTGCACAAGTAGTGTTCCGAATCACAATCTACCCCCACACACTGCTTATGAAACCACACACAACACTGATCACAATCTACCCAATCCACTTCTTCGTCAGAAATTTCGTCATCTGTTGGGGGATTCTCTTCATTACAGATACCACATACATCATCGTCCTTGGCAGTAGTGTTACGAGCAGGTCTCTGTGAGCCTATGCCCACATAGTCCGGATCTTCACTAGTTTTCCTTTTCTTCTCTTTGCCCCTGCCCTTTTCTTTTTTCTCTCTCTTCCTTCCTTTTCTGCTTAGCTTCTTCCTCTTCCTTCTTCTGCTTGATTTTATCAGAGAGCATTTTCTCATACTCTGGGGTTGTTATAACCCTAGCCTTAATTCTGAGTCTTGGAGTCCTTGCTTTCTGTGGATTGCCCCCTTTGGGAGGAACCAACAGGTCTGCAAGTTTTGGACTTATTAATTTGTTTTCAACCAGGAGGTTTCTCCAGGGAGACTGGGAAGGTTGTAAGGAAGAAGTTGGGGAGGAAACAGTGGCAGATTCTGAGCCATTAAGTGACGGTTCATTAGATTGACCAGGTGGCAGTGTGGAGGTAGATGGGGTGGCAACATTGGTAGATTCTGAGTTATTTGGCCTACTGGATGGTTCAGTGGACTGAGCAGGTGGAAGTGCAGAGGTAGATGGGAAGGCAACATTGGCAGATTCTGAGTTATTAGACCTACTGGACGGTTTATTGGACTGAGCAGGTGGAAGTGCAGAGGTAGATGGGGAGGCAGCACTGACAGATTCTGAGTTATTACCTGATAGTACACTGGACAGACCAGGTGGTAGTGCAGAGGTAGATACTTCCTGATGGAATATTGGACTTGTGAGGGACACTCTCAGGGCCAGGCACAGGTGGAGGCTCACTGTTGTTCGCATCAGGTTTGTAATTCTCAAATTTGACTTTTGTTTTTCTGTCACATATGTATGTCTGGATTAGTCCCATCATTTTAGGATTTTTAACATTGCAAAATAATGATGCAAAGTTAATTGCTGATGGATCATACGGCACATGCCCAGTACCTCTAAATCCAGCAACCATGTTGTCTTTTGTCAGTGCTTGTGGCAAACTCTCGCCAAGTAGAGCTGGGAAGTTAGATTCGTTTACAACAAGGGTTCGATCTAGAAAACTCAATAATTTGACCAGCTTGCCATTTTTTGCTTTCAGTGGTCCAAATAGAGCCACATCCAGAGGTTGCAAGGCATGTGTCGTATGTGGTGGCAGACATAGCAGAATGACTTCATTTCTACGAGCAAGATCAACTAAGTCCAGAGATTCATGAGATTCATGATTGTCCATGATTAAAAGAATAGGTCGTTCTCTCACAGGACAGGTTTTGATGAAGTACTCAAACCATTTCAAGAATAGTTCCTTGTCTACATATCCAGAGTCTGACTTCGCAAATATTGTGTTAGGTGATGCACCATCAGTGTACCGTCCTCCAGGAAATCCTCCTGAAAAGACCACCATTGTACCTAGCTAGCACGGTTATTTGATCCCTGTTTCCTGCCATTCTGCTATGTGGATGCTTGATTCCTTTTCCAACTATGACTTTTTCACGGAGGGTATTCAGATCTGATCCAGTTTCATCGCAGTTGAACACACGCTCAGGTTTGCCAAAGAGATCATTTTCTTTCAGGACTTTTTCCAGTAACATAAGATACTCTTTAACATCGTTTGGATCAACACCAGCCCTTCCACGATCCAGCTGGTCGGTTTTCCTTAGTTTTAATTGGTCACGGTGTCTTTCTTTGAATCCACGCCACCACTTATCTGTGGGACCGCATTTCCCAAATTTCTTTTCTTTCCCACTTCTTTTGGCAATTTCTAATGCCAATATTTTCACTAGAGTGATAGTCAATGTATATCCACAACGGGACATGTACACACAATAATTTGTTAGAGAATCTTCTTCCTCTGGTGTTAGAATGGGCTTTCTTCCAGCAGTTGATTTCATAGCCACACGGCCCTTAACTCGGTCTGCCAGAGTTGAATAGGGAATGTCATAAATTTTGGCAGCCTGATATGTATTTTTCTTGCCAGACATGACATCTGCAGCAGCTTTCTCTATGGCATTCTGTTCCCAAGCTTTGTAGGGACCTCTTAATGAATCCTCATTTTCATCTTCACTTTCAGCCATTTTACTATGATGTAGCTACTTCAGTTTTTAAGTTCTACAAACATAAATAAAAGAGAGAATTAAGTAATACTTTTCATAAGAATGTGTTAAAAGCAATTCTCAACTGTATTATTGTTCTAAATAGAGAAAGGGGACCGCAAAATATGAAAAAAAAATTAGAAGCATGGCCACAGATACAAACTTTCATTGACTGACTTAATTTCGTGAATGACTCACGAAATAAGGGCATGCACGAAAATCCAGGATAAAATCCACCATTACGCCACATGTACATGTGTTGTCAAGCAGGCATGCTCTGTGGCACTAAATCAGGAAAGCACTTTCACTATCGGCCGAATTTTGCACTTGCCCTAATTTCGTGAATTTTGACCGCATGGTAAGTGATAATTCAGACCGTACATTTTCATTCACGAGCCTCCCGACAATGTGCGACTGATTTTAAACATAGCTCATAACCCTCTAAATGCAAATCCACTTAAAATATGCATACTTCTGTGATGTCTATGTACCTTAATCTTCCGTCGCGCACAACTGTTTGGTAAAGAAAATGCGCTTTAGGGAGAAAATGTGAAAAATTTTTTACCTCTTGATGGTCCACGGTCCTAATCGGCTTGTGTCCTAGCCCGCTATAAACACAGCTTCGATATGGTGCGATGGTGATTAAGTGGTGGCGCTATTTAGAAATTGACTGACTAATTTCTGAAAATTCACGGAATAAGGGCAAATCACGAAATTAGGCAGGTAGACGCTACCGACGCCAGCACGACGTCGGCAGGCCGCCCTTCACCCCTAAACACATTACTACATCGGTCTCTCCAAACAGCCAGCTTAATGGAGGCCGAAACAAAGGTGAGTATGCCACGAATACTTGCATTGCGTGGTGGTGGTGGTGGCGATAGACCATTTTAGTTTGCTCCCTTTGTTTCTCAGTTCCCGTTTTAATGTACTTTAAAAGCACACGCGTTGCAGGCGGTAGAGTCGTGTTCGTTATGCAGCAGTTTCGTGCTTTTAAACGGACACGATCAAAAGCAATCAAACTGCTTCGGTAGTTAGCCTGAGTAAGCGTACCAACGAAAATACGTTACAAGGATTGCACTGTCCAGGTGAAACTACCCACTGTCTCAGATATGTGGTGGTGCAAGTTCGGGGAAGGTGAGATGCAGGGTATCATAATGGCAGGAGGCAGTTCCGAATGGTGCTGGAAAAATACAATCCGTTCTTCCTCTTCATGGGGGGGGGGGGGGGGGTGTTCGAAGGCTCACATTAGATGTTTCGTTTCATTTGTTTTCTACATCATCAAAATGACAAACGTATGAATACAGTACATACATAAATAGTAGATGGAAGTAAAACTAAAAACCCTGAGGGGCTTGTCGAGGGTTCTACTCCCCAAAACAACAAAAGCAAGTTACCTAAAGTAGTTGTGTAGCAAACACAAATCAGCAAAAAGAAAAAGAAAAAAGACAGAAAATTCAATAAACTAAAGGGAAAGCACTAGGCTTTCCACAAACAAACAAAATGCGCATAGTGACAAAAACATGTATGATAGCTTTTTAAGTGCATTGAAACGGCACATACAAAACAAAAACAAAAACTGAATCCGGATCGGGCAAAAGCATAAACGCAAAACTATTTATAGACTGCTAAATCAAACAGAAAATTATGTTCAATACAGTAATAAGCTGTATATACAGATATTTACAAAATAATGTACAGAAAATTATACACACAGATGTTTACATACTATTTACAACTATTTACAAGCCCCTTACATACCCACCCTATTACCGCTTTTTACGTACATAGAAACGGGCACGGAGAACGAATAACACAACTCAGACCAGACGGGACAAAACATAACTTGAACTATGTACAGAATTCATACCATTACGGACGAAAAGAAAGATTTTGTGACGATAATTTACAAAACCCACCCCAACCCAGGACTATTTACAAACTCACCTATTTACACATTACCAAACAAAGAAAAAATATGTACAAAACGATCCCTGAGGAAACAGGATTAATTACAAATTAACTATCGCCCGCCCCGCCCGCACCGAAACAATTGGTCCCCAACGTCTGCCGAACGTGGACCCCGGCAAACGAACAAAGTCGGCCTCGACCCTCAGTTTGATTTCCGTCATTACCGACGCCAACACGACGTCGACAGGCCTCCCTTCACCCCTAAAAACAATATTACATCGGTCTCTCCAAGCAGCCAGCTTAATGGAGGCCGAAACAAAGGTGAGTATGCCACGAATACTTGCATTGCATGGTGGTGGTGGTGGCGATAGACCATACAATGCATAGTCCCGGCTGACCGCCCAAGTGTTGCAAAGCGTTAGCCGGTCAGCCAGGACTTGAAACCACTCCCAGAGGAGAGCCACAAAACCACAATGCCAAAACACATGGGGCACACTCTCCCACTTTGTACACCCAGCGCGGGGGCATATGCCGTCTCCAAGACGCCACCGAAGGCGCTTGAGATTGGTTACAATGGCATCATGTGCAATTCGCCACAGCAAGTCCCGCCGGCGGTAGTCTAGTGACTTGCTGTGCACTACGGTCCACACTTCCGGCTGTAAGCCATAATCGCTTGGATGGACTTGGCCCGCCAAGTCATCAAAAATGGCCCGGTACAGGTCCCCCGCGCTGGACTGCGAAACCTCCCCTACAGCTGACATCATACGGAGAGTATCCCTCAGGTGACAATAGGTCTTTGAGGGTCTCCCGCTGTGGGGCATACTATTACGAAACAGGGACGGAAAGAACCCACGTAATGACAATCCCCCCCAATAACGGACAAAATACGCAAAGGGCATCTCACTGTCAACAGCACTAAACACACACTTTGCCAGGAGAAAACGGAGCTTTGAGGGAAAATGCACAAGGCCTAGGCCACTACGTCTGAGTTCCTGGTACACAACCTTTCTTCTGACCAGCTCCGTTTTCCCTGACCATAAGAACTTAAATACGGCCCTCTCAAGTCGCACAAGGGCACCCACTGGAGCAACCAGAACAGTGCCCGGGTACCACAAGAGAGGGTAAATGAAACGATTAATAACTGTTACTTTCCCCATTAGACTAATGTAACGCTCCCCATAGTCTGTCATCCTAGCTTCCGCCAGGTCCACCTTTTCGTTCCAGGTAAGTGACTCAGGTGAGCCGTAACCAAACCATATACCATTGATTTTCATGGCATCGTCAACTCAAGATGCCACGAAGGGCAGTTGTTTCCACCGCCACTTACCCAGACGGAGTCCTTTTGTCTTGGCGGGGTTCAGTCTGGCACCAGTCGCTCTTTGAAAGGTAGACAGGATGTCAGACAGGGCCCTGGAGGAAGCTAGGTCAGAGACTACACACGTGACATCATCAGCATACTGAAGGCACTTGACTGTGGCTCCACCAGGAATATGAAAAGGTCGAAACAAAGGGTCTTCATGGAGGGCTCTCGCAAGCGATTCACTAAACAGTACATAGAGTAAAGGTCACAGGGGGCATCCCTGCCGTACCCCACGTTGTACTCTAAAGGGGTCAGACGGTATGCCATTGACAATAACACGACTATATACATTATCAATAAAGCAATCCATTTAACAAAGACAGAGTTCAGACAAAACTTCTTTAAGACTTTAAAGAGGAATCCGTGATCAACCATGTCAAAGGCCTTCTCCTGATCGAGGGAGATAAGCGCACATGGAAGATCACGGTCCATTACATACTCTACTAAGTCCCGCACCAACCAGAGGTTCTGCTGAATACTGTGTCCCCGCACCGCACACGTCTGAAAGGACCCTACAAGATCCGGCATGACAGTACCTAGCCGGTTGCAAAGGGCTTTCGCCAGGATCTTATAGTCCACATTTAACAACGTTATTGGTCGCTTGTTTTTCGGTTCAAGGGGGTCTCCAGACTTGGGTAACAAAGTAATTACACCTGTGCGCTGCGAGGGGCTTAACGAACCAGCAAGGAAGGCAGAGGTAAATACATCCCGGAGATCATGTCCAACGATACCCCAAAAGCGTTTGTAGAATTCTACCGGGATACCGTCCGACCCTGGCGACTTTCCGTCCTTCATTTTCGTCACCGCCTTCCAGAGCTCGTCGACAGTCAAGGGGGAACCAAGTTCATTGTTCTGCTCCGTTGAGGGAAACTTATCAATATTATCTAAAAGGGACTTTTGAAGGACCCCATCGACATCTGCCTGGGTGTAAAGCTCTGTACCGTACCGTGGACGTCACGGACTGCTCTAATACGGCGATCAATGGCATACTTTGTGACGTCTTGGTAAAATTTGATGGTTGGCTTTTCCTCCGCCTCCACGCAGTGTACGCGAGCACGAACACGGGCCCCGTGCAACTTCTGATCAAGGTGCTGCTGGATGGCATGGAGTGCGGAGGAGTCCCCGTTCCTATCTCCAACGCAGAGCGAGAGGAACTCTTCCCTTCTTCGACGAGCTCTTGCTACACAATACTCAACTGTAAAACGTTTGATGCGACATCTGCCTGGGTGTAAAGCTGTTTATAGAAGTTCTGATACACTTCGACAATGTCGAGGGGGTCCTTATGTACCGTACCGTGGACGTCACGGACTGCTCTAATACGGCGATCAATGGCATACTTTGTGACGTCTTGGTAAAATTTGATGGTTGGCTTTTCCTCCGCCTCCACGCAGTGTACGCGAGCACGAACACGGGCCCCGTGCAACTTCTGATCAAGGTGCTGCTGGATGGCATGGAGTGCGGAGGAGTCCCCGTTCCTATCTCCAACGCAGAGCGAGAGGAACTCTTCCCTTCTTCGACGAGCTCTTGCTACACAATACTCAACTGTAAAACGTTTGATGCGAGACTTAACTTCATCCCACCATTCTAAACCCGTTGAAAAGGCCGGCCTCGGTGTTCGCCACCCTTCGTACCTGGCTTTCAGTTGTTCTTTATATTCAGCCTCCGTTAAGATATCTGTATTCATTTTCCAGAATCCCCTCCCTGAAGGCCATGACTCAGGGGGTTGGAAGGAGACAGTAACTGCATCATGATCCGAAACTGGACATGCCACAACTTCACAATCACTCGGAGACAAGGCCAAGGGAGAGTACACCCGGTCCAACCTTGACGCGCCCGTGCCATCAGGGCGGTGCCAAGTGAACACGGACAAACCGGGAAGTTGCACTCTCCAAATGTCAACCATATCGTGATTCTTTGTAAACATGTCCAGTTCCGCCATGCCAACGCCACAGCCCGAAGACACACAAGAGGACTTACGGTCGAGCTGTACGTCAGGGACACAGTTAAAATCTCCAGCCAGGATACAAGGGGCACTGCCAGGAACGAAGGATGGCAGGGTCATGAAAAAGTTCCTTCTATCTGAAGGCCGATTGGGTGCGTAAACGTTACACAGAAGGAAGCTTCCACATGGGTGCTTTATTGTTACGCACACCAACCGACCCTCGTGATCAGAATCAACTTTTCCGACCAGGGTGGACCACCTAGGCGAAAGTAAAATAACTGAACCACAAGACGTCGGGGAACCAAAGGAAGCATACAAACCCCCACCCCATTCGAAGGACCAGGTGTGGACATCATCCTCATTTACAATATGGGTCTCCTGGAGAAAAACGAAGTCCACACCCAGTGATTTACAAAACTGAAATATTCTGGATCGCTTCCGACTGTCCCTCAAGCCATTAACATTTAGGGTCAAGAGAGACAGGTGATCGGTCATGATAGGGCATTGGCTACGTGTTTACCTGGGACTTGGCCTTTTTGCTCTGCGGATTCTTGGGTATGGGCTCCGCATTGCCCCCACAGTCTGACACCTCACCTGAGGCCGACCTCTTCAGTGGGGATTCTGGCACAGAAGTCCCACACAAGTCAAACCAGCCCTCCCCCGATGGTGGATCCTTTGGAGGAGGCTCAGAGGCAGGCTCTCCATCATCTGACATCTCATTAATAGAATCAGAATCGGAGGACAGGTGGAGGTCCTCCACAACTGTTGTCACATCAGCCTCCCCGGGGGTTGGTGATGATGGTGGAGAGACTGCCTCTGGAGACCCAGTTCCCGCCTCACACTGTTTGGAGGCGAGGAAATCCTGTTCCACTTCCTGAGCCGCCTCCTCCAATTCCTGTGTGGAATATTCTGGGCCTGATTGCGAGGGGTCGGGTGCCTGCCTCACATCTGCACTGGCACGGGCAGAGTATGACGTGGGACAAGCACCAGAGATATGTCCATCCTTGCCACAAAGGTTGCACCGCACCTCGTTGGGACAATCAGTCTTGTCGTGCCCCACCTGTAGGCACCTGCCACAACGTTTGTTGGGACAAGACCTGGCCCCGTGCCCCTCCTTTGAACAATGAAAGCAGGTGCGGGGCTGCCCGAAGTACCTTATGTGGGCCTTTAATTCACCCTCATTGTAAACACACATTCGCATGTCAGAGACAGCCCCGTACTGGCCCAGAACCCTCGCAACCAGGCGCTGCTCGACCTCAAAGTTCAGAAACAGCACTGTCACCACCACAGAGCGATCGTATGGGGTGACAGTGAGCCCCTCTGCCCCCTTCAGGCAAGACACGCCTTTAACACGGGCAGCATCAGACCTGAACTTTAGGTCGTACGTGTTGCGGGTCGCAAGCGCCTGCAACATCTCTATTTCTTTAACTTCAACAGCCTTATTCTTTAACAGGGTAAACACTTGCGCCGGAGGAACACTCACCTCCGACTTAAACTCTAACTTTACAATTGTGCTATCCCGACCTCCGGGCATAGCAGCAAAAGGTTTGTGGCACAAGGCCACGCAGCAAATAGAGAGAAAACTTCAGCACCGTAGGTCAAACCAAAGCAGGGTAAATAAGGATATCCCAACACAGAACAACTATAAAACAGACGTGCTTTAAAACGAGCACGACCAAACCACGTCCCCAAGAGAGAAACTAGACCCAACACGTAACAATATGACAGTAGTATAGTATAGTATAGTATAACAAGTACGCCAACACAGCGCAGCAGTACAATGCTAAAATTCAGCATGAGCAATCGCCGAGAGCTCCGTCAAAACACGTCCGCTCTCGACGAAGACCAGAACTGAACTCCCTGAAGCCCCTTACATACCCACCCTATTACTTATTGACCACCACACGGTCCCCCCTCACCGAAACGAGTGGACCCCATCGCCTACCGAACGCCGACCTTGGCAAACGAACGAAGGCGGACTCAGCCCTCAGCCTCACCTCCGCCTTCACCGATGCCAGGACGACGTCCGCAGGCTTCCTCATCCCCCTAAAAACAACGTTACATCGGTCTCTATAAAGCCAGCTTTATGGAGGCCGAAACAAAGGTAACTATGCCCTGAATACTTGTATTGCATGGCGGGGGTGAAAGACCATACAAAGCATAGTCCCGGCCGACCGCCCATGTGTTGCCCATCGTCAAGCGATCAGTCAGGACTTGGAACCATTCCCAGAAGAGGGCCACAAATTCACACTGCCAAAACACATGTGACACACTCTCCCACTTTGTGCATCCACTGCGTGGGCAAATTCCGTCTCCAAGACGCTTGAGTTTAGTCACAATCGCATCATGTGCGATTCGCCACAACAGGTCTCGCCTGCGGTAATCTAATGATCTGCTGTGGACCACACGCCACACTTCCGACCCTGAAGCATAGTGATTGGATTGGACCTGGCCAACCAAATCTTCAAAAACAGCCTGGTATAGGTCCCTTGCACTTAACTGCGAAACGTCCCCAACTCTAGATATAATTAGGAGCGTTTCTCTCATTTGACTGTATGTTTCCGAGAGCCTCCAGCTGTGGGGTTCAGTTACTAAACAGGGAGGGAAAGAACCGACGGAATGATAATCCCTCCCCCCCCCCTTCCCCAATAACGGACAAAATACGCAAAAGGCATTCTGCTGTCTACAGCACTATAAACACACTTGGTCAGGAGAAAACGTAGTTTGGAAGGAAAATGCACAAGGCCCAACCCACCACGCCTAACATCCTGATATACCATTCCTCTTCTTACGAACTCCGTCTTCCCTGACCATAAAAACCTAAACACGGCCCTCTCGAGACGCAACAGGACACCCTTTGGAGCAGCCAGAACAGTGCCTGGATACCACAAAAGGGGATAAATAAAACGATTGATAACTGTCACCTTTCCGAACAGGCTAATTTGGCGCTCGCCGAAGTCCTTCAACCTAGCTTCCACCAGGTCCACTTTCTCATTCCAGGTAAGTAACTCGGTTTGCCCATAACCAAACCATATGCCGTTGATCCTTATGGCGTCATCTACCCATGATGCAGCCAAGGGCAGTCTTCTTGACCGCCACTTACCTAGGCGAAGTCCTTTGGTCTTATTGGGATTCAGTCTGCCACTTGTGGCTCTTTGAAACTTAGACAACGTGCCAGTAAGGGCCTTGAAGGAAGCTAGGTCGGAGACTACGCATGTGACGTCATCAGCATACTGAAGGCACTTAACTTCAACACCACCGGGAATGTGAAATGGTTGAAACAAAGGCTCAACTTGAAAAGCTCTTGCTAATGATTCACTAAACAATACGTATAGTAATGGTGATAGGGGGCACCCCTGCCATACGCCACGTTGGACACTGAAGGGGTCTGAAGGTAGGCCATTAACGATAACCCGACTGTTTACACTATTATACAATAAGGAGGTCCATTTAACAAAAACTGCATTCAAACAAAACTTCTTCAAAATTTTAAAGAGGAATCCATGATCAACCATGTCGAAGGCCTTCTCCTGATCGAGGGAAACAAGCGCACATGGGAGATCACGGTCCATCACGTATTCAACTAAGTCCCGCACCACCCAGAGGTTCTGCTGAATACTGTGTCCCCGCACCGCACAAGTCTGAAAGGACCCTACGAGATCTGGCATAACTGTGCCTAGCCTGTTGCAAAGGGCTTTCGCCAGGATCTTGTAGTCTACATTTAACAGGGTGATTGGCCGTTTGTTTTTCGGTTCGAGGGGGTCTCCTGACTCAGGCAGCAAAGTTATTATGCCTGTGCGCTGCGAGTGGCTCAATGAGCCAGCGAGGAAGGCAGAGACGAACACATCACGGAGATCATGTGCTACGGTACCCCAGAAGCGTTTATAGAATTCTACTGCAATACCGTCGGACCCAGGTGCCTTTCCGCCTTTCATCTTCACCACTGCCTTCCAGAGCTGGCCAATGGTCAAAGGGGAGCCAAGTTCATCATTCTGATCTTTAGAGAGGGTCTTGTTAATATTATCTAAGAGGGATTTTTGAATGTCTTCATCGACATCTGCCTGGGTATACAGCTGCTAATAAAAGTTTTTATACTCTTCTACAATGTCGAGAGGGTCCTTATGGACCACACCGTGGGCGTCACGGACAGCTTTTATACTGCGATCAATGGCATACTTTGTGACGTCCCGGTAGAACTTAATGGTTGGTTTCTCCTCCGCCTCCACACAATGCACACGAACGCGGGCCCCGTGTAGTTTTCCATCAAGATACTGTTGGATTGCATGAAGTGCGGAGGGGTCCCCGTTCCTCTCCCTAGAGCAAAGTGAAAGGAACTCCTCCCTTCTTCGACGAGCTCTTGCTACACAGTATTCCACTGTAAAACGTTTGATGCGGGTCTTTACATCATCCCACCACTCTAAACCTGTTGAAAAGGCCGGCCTCAAAGTTCGCCACCCTTCGTACCTGGCCTTAAAATCTTTGCTATATTCAGCCTCCGTTAGAATATGTGTTCATTTTCCAGAACCCCCTCCCTACTGGCCATGACTCTGGGGGTTGGAATGAGACAGTAACTGCATCATGGTCCGAAATTGGACATGCCACAACTTCGCAATCACTTGGTAACAGAGCCGTTGGAGCGTACACCCGGTCCAACCTTGAGGCGTCCGTGCCATCAGGGCGGTGCCAAGTGAACACGGACAAGCCAGGAAGCTGCACTCTCCAAACGTCAACCATATCGTGATTCTTTGTGAACATGTCCAACTCCACCATACCGACACAACAGCTTGAAGATGTGAAGGTGGACATTCGATCGAACCGTGTGTCAGGGACACAGTTGAAGTCTCCAGATAGGATAAAAGGGGCACAGCCAGGAACGAAGGATGGCAGGGTAGCAAAAAAATTCCTTCTGTCTGTAGGTTGGTTAGGGGCATAAACGTTACATAAGAAGTTGTTCCCGCAAGGATGTTTGATGGTGATGCATACCAACCGGCCCTCATGATCATGATCAACCTTTCCGACCAGGGAAGTCCATCTTGGAGAAACTAAAATTACAGATCCACAGGAAGATGCGGAACCAAAGGAAGCGTACAAACCCCCACCCCATTCGTAGGACCAGGTGTAGACATCGTCCTCATTAACAATGTGAGTCTCTTGGAGGAAAACGAAGTCCACACCTAATGATTTACAAAACTGGAATATTCTGGACCGCTTCCGACTGTCCCTCATGCCGTTAACATTCAGGGGCATGAGGGACAGGGGACCATTCATGAAATGTGGAGTGTGAAATTACAAAACTGTCTCTGACCTGGCCTTTTTATTACATGGATCTGGTGCTGGTGGCACAGAAGGACTAACTCCCCCTCCCCGGTCGGACACCTCCCCTGAGGCCGACCTTTTCAACTTGGGCTCAAGTTCAACGGCCTCACACAAATCAAACCAGCCCTCCCCAGATGGTGGGTCCTTTGGTGGAGGCTCTGAGGCAGGTCCTCCCACATCTGACATGGCAGTGTCAGACTCCGAATCCGATGACAGTTGAAGGTCATTCTCCACTGTCAGTATTCCAGCCTCCCCAGGAGCTGGTGCGGATTGTGCCTCAGGACTGATGTGGAGGGTTGGGAAGGGCCTACCTCAGGGTTCCCACAGACCACCTCACATCCCTTAGAAGCTAGGAACTCTTGTTCCACCTGATGTGCCACCTCATCAGGCGTAGGGGACCTGGGTTCCTCCACCATTGGTTCAGGGTCTGAAGACGAGGGTTCACTTGCCGGTTCCACATCTGCACTTGCACGTGCAGAGTACGATGTGGGGCAGGCACCAGAGACATGTCCCTCCTCCCCGCACAAGTTACACCGCACATCATTGGGACATGTTGCCTTTTCATGCCCCAACTGCAGGCATCTGCCACAACGTTTGTTAGGGCATGACTTGGCCTCATGTCCCTCCTCTCTACACTGAAAACAGGTGCGGGGCTGACCGAAATACCTGATGTGGGCCTTCGAACCCCCTATGAACAAGACGGAGGGAATGTCTTTCTTCAGCTCCATACGGAACTGTCTCTTTCCGTTGAGAATTCCGGCCAAATCACCTTCATTATGCTTGACCCAACGCCAGTCAGAGACAGTTCCGTACTGCCCTAGAACCCTCGCCACCAGGCCCTGATCCACCTCAAAATTGAGGTATAACACTGTCACTACCACAGAGCGATCATATGGGGTGACAGTGAGACCCTCCACACCCTTAAGGGAGGAAACCCCCTTTAATCGGGCAGCACCAGTCCGGAACTTCAAATCATACGTATTTCGGGATGCAAGGGCCTGCAGCATCTCTATATCCTTTACATGCATGCACTTGAACAGTATGAAAAGTCAACCATGAAGTTTTAACCTTATAAAAAATGATGAAGACAACTGAAGGATTAACACAAAGCTATGTAGTACTGGGTGAAACCTTTTCGAAAAGAGTTTATACTTGGGCCTGTTAATTAGTGAATTACGTAATGAGTTCCACAGTTTTATAGCTTTGTAGCTTAGGGTCAACCGTGAGGATGAGGTAAGGGTAACAACAGTATGCAGGAGAAGAGATTGACGAGTAAAATAGTTGTGGACTGAAGAATTTTTTGCTGAAGAATTCTGAAAATGATTTCGGTAAAAGGCTGTGCATGACACGATAGGTGAAAGAAGCAATGTTGAGGTTGATCATATCGAACAGTTTCAACAGATTAAGAGACTTACACAACTCGCTGGTGTGGTCACGGGGTCCGGACAAAGAAATATAACGAACAACTCTCTTTTGCAAAAGAACCAGTTTGTGAAGGTCCAGTAGGAGGTTTTTGTACATGACCAAACTGTAGAACAATATATTAGATGAGGATACACGAGAATAAGGTAAATTGTACGGAGAACACCCCTTGATAGCAAATGTCTTAATCTACCAATTACTCCGATTCCTCTGGCAATTTTTGAAGAAGTATGATTGATGTGCTCCTGCCAGGTGAGCTTGCAATCAATAATGTCACCGAGAAATTTTACACTTTTGGATGGATCAAGCTTTTGCCCATTTATGGAGATATTGAATACATGACGATGAATATTATTGAATACCATAAAAATTTGTCTTACTGATATTAAGAGACAGCTTATTTCCCATGGACCACTCAGAGAATAAGCGAAGTTCATTAACAACACTGCTTTCAAGTTGATGAGGGTCATTTCCAGTGAAGAAAATGTTTCTATCATCAGCAAAGAGTACAACTTCTGCTTTTTTAGAAATCAAAGTAATATCATTCATATAAATAATAATATCATTCATATAAATAATAAAGAGCAAGGGCCCAAGAATTGAGCCCTGCGGTACACCACATCTTACAGTTTGACATTTTGACTTTACATTGTTAAATGATGTAAATTGTAACCTTTTAGAGAGATAGCTTTTAAACCAGTTTAGGCAAATACCTCTTATACCATAGCGCTCAAGTTTCTGTAAGAGAATACCGTGGTCAATCGTGTCAAATGCCTTTGAAAGATCAAGAAACACCCCAACACATGTATTATTGTTGTCAATACCACTGCGTAATTTTTCAACAGCTTCAATAAGAGCAAATTCAGTTGAGTGACCTGGACGAAACCCGTATTGGCTGTTGGTGAGAACATTGTGTTTTGTAAGAAAAGATTGTACTCTGTTGAACATCAGTCTTTCTGAAATTTTTGGGGCAGGTTGCCGGTTGGGATGTAGGGCCGGCACCAGAACCTTTGCAATCAGTTCCAGATTTTTCCACTCAAGAACTGGAGGAGGCAGCACAAGAGGTGGAGCAGGATTTTCTTACCTTTAAGAGGTGTGGGGTAGCAGTGGGGGTGTTCCCCCCCCCCCACCTGGGCTGGTTTGATTTTTGTGAGGGTGGGCCATGCAGCCTTCACTAAAGAGGTCGATTGATGATCATTCTGGGGATGACCACTCTCGGCCACCTATACCGAGGCCAAGTAGTAAAGTGGTCAAGCCCCAGGTAGATATATGGAGAAGTGGTACCTCATGATTTGGCCTCCAGGCGTGGGGTAAGTTGTTCTTGATTTGTTTTGGAGGTTGGTGTTGGGTGGTAAGTTGGCGGGTTGTTTTGGTGTTGGGGTGGGGTTTGGTGCATTTACGTTCATGACAGACTTTTTTGTTCCGTGTTCGTGTGTGGATGGTCGTGGTTAGCCTTTGTGTTTCCGTCCGGCGGGTTTGAGTTGTCCTTTTGTTGCAACGTGCCTGTTTCGTAAAGGTTTTAAAAGAAACTACCCTTGTTAAACTATATGATGCGTTCTGTCTAGTCCGGTTGGGGTTGATGGTTCAAGGTTACTGTTTGTGTTTTTGTCTGGCCGGTTTGAGTTGTTTGTTTGTTGCAACGTGCCTGTTTTAAGTTCATTTTATGAAGAAACATACCTATCAACTGGCAGGACAAGACCTTGAGTCACTTAAATCATCGTGTTATTTTGGTGTTGCCTTTGACTCCAAGCTTTCTTGCGTCCATCATATCAATAATGAGGTGCTTTTTACGTGCATGGAAACGGGCACAGAAAGGAAAACCTTCTTTTTCCGTGCATTTTAACGGCACATATAAAAACAAAAACCCAAACCTGACCGGGCAGAAACAAAAACGAAAACTATTTACAAATTGCTAAATCAAACAGAAAATTATGTTCATTGCAATACATAACTATTTACATACCCATTATGGGCTAGCAAACGAAATTTCTGTGGCATAGTTGTGCGACGCCCACACGCCAACCCCCCCCCCCCCCCTCCGACCACCCCGCACTCTAGCTATTCATAATGAAATCTCTTACATGTAGAACACACAGAAAGTGAGGCGTAGTATGCTAAAACAAATATCAAGTTATCAATGCCCTTCTTCTTATTATTTTTTAGGTAGTTCCTTTTCAGTGTCAAGACATTTGACAACTTCCTCATGAAATTCATCCATTAAGATAGTCTTCCAACCATCACTTGATACATCCAACATAGCTGAGCTAACCATGTCTATTTTCTGCTTTTTGTGCCTTAATTTTTGGCATAACTGTAATTAGTTTGCGTTTGGTTCTACCCCTTTCACCCGATTCCTTTTTGTTGGATTTGCTAGCCTATCAAACTTTCTCTTCAGCTCAGCATTTTCTTTTTGAGCTTGGACTAGTTGCTGTTTTGTGTCCCTAACCTTACACTGAGTATCAGGCAGCTCCTCTTTTACAATTTTCAATGCTTGTTTAGTTGGGGATCCAGTACAGTGTTGAATTGTCAAGTTGTGAGTAGTTTGGTTCCATTTCTCAAATAGTGCATCTCTCTTAAATCTAGATCGTTTTACACTACGCAACTGACGGTGCATGAATTTGAACTTTGACCCTAACGTATTTATTACGGAACACACATTGATATTAGCTTTATTAACATGGTGCCTAGTGATGATGTCTTTGCGATGCAACTTTAACATTTTGTGGACTAAGTGGATCAGTATGCTTGCATGTTAAAGTAATTAAGTACAGATTTTTAGTGATATACTGACAACATGCGGGTACAAATTTACATTGGTGTCAGACAATTACACTTAGTGGTGGGGTAACGGACTATAGTACAGTATACAGTTTAATACACCTGCAATGCTACGTTGATTGTTGCAGTGCAGTAGCTACTGTACCCAGTCTATGCAGTAGGCTATCCACATCACAGTGAAAGTCATTGCAAGTATATAGATCTGTTTCATACTGAATTCCTAAACTTGAATACTCAAGCTGCCATGCTGGTTAAATAGAAACAGCAATACATGCATGAACACTAGTTCACTGTTAATCTGTTCATAATAATAGAGTACTGTACAACCACTGTATCATATGTGTATGAACATGCATGGGCTCACACACCCAAACCAATCAGAGGTGCATTTCATTTCACACCAGTGTGTAAAGTTTCTACACTATACAGAGTTATGCCAAACTACTTGACAGCCCCGGAACTCGGTTATGGTCCATGAAGTTTACAAGTGTTAATGCGTTTCCACGGTCCCTGACAAACCTAAAAAACTAGCATAAACCCACGGTGTTTCTAGATGATATGTCCATTTGAAGCATCAACTTCTATTAAAGGACGTTTTTCTATTAATCGGTAACGGACCGTACCGTCCACGATGAAGGCAAAATCCCTGGTTTGGTTAATAATACGAAAGTGCCAACTGATCCCCAGCAAGTCAGGTCTGATAGCTTCAGAATTTTTTACCAATTTCCTGGATTTTGCAAGTTTCAGTGTCCACAGCTTTTTATTTTGGCAAATGATTCCCTTTGAATTGGCAGCCGAATAACTACCAAACTGTCTGTGTTGCGATGAATATGAAGGTTTTCCTTAATGGTGGTGGTTAATTGGAAGGAAAAGAGAGAAATCCCCCCTGGAATTGGAAAAGATGTAATCATTCGGAATTCTTAAAATTTCTCCCAGTGGTTTCCATTATTACAATGATTATCCCAATCAACATAATGCACTAAAACGTGAGGTACCGTACATCATTGAATCTCCGCCATCATCATGGACAAAAGAAAACTGCAAAACATCCACATAACCGGTAAAACAACTGAAGTATGATAACTGCACAGATTATGATGAATTTAACTAGCATTGATACTGAAAACATAATCCAACAGTGAAACTTGTTAGCTGATTTAATACGTGACAGCCCTATGCAGCTTGTCATTTATGAATTTATATTCAAAGGGTTTCATAGGGTTTAAAGTTGTGGGTTCGGAAGTCACAGGTTTAGGGGTTAGGCCACGTTGGGATTAACTTAAGTCAGAGCAGGGATTGAGGTAGGCCTATGGCTAATAAATGACGGGGTCTACCATGTCGACCCAGACAAGTCCTACCAACTTTACAAGCAAGTGGACCCCACCGCCTGCCGAACGTCGACCTTTGCAAACGAACAAAGTCAGCCCTGGCCCGTACCCACGGGGTGGGAGCATTTTGGGGCAATGCCTCCCCCCCAGGTGAAAATGCCCAATCCAAATTCAATTTGTGCATTTTACACATCTAAAAATATAAAACTGAAAAGCAAAATTATGGCGTACAGACACAGAATATAAATAAACGCAGAAAGGAAAATCCTCTGTAACGTACTACATGAGTCATAGAAAACATCACGTCATACGCAAATCACAGTGATGTAAGAAGGCTTACACTGCCGCCCTTTAATAACAGTAAAGTATACAATGCATGAATGAGTAGTACAAATATATCCCGAATTGGTATGCCCTTCATACCTAGGACTAGTTCTCACCTACACTTTGTTCCCTGAACCAGTCCTAGGCTATTGTCATTAAACGTTTTGACCGCAAAAGATCCCAATGGGATCCTGCGTCCGCGTGCCTCTTGCAGTACAGTTGTTGCTTTATACGCGCATGTGCGTGTACGAATGTAACCATAACATTGGACTGTGTCACAATTGAACAGCAATGTCAGTTTTTTTAGGGAGCAATAGTGTGAACGCCCTAGTCACAAAATTTGAACAGTTTGATAGAACATCTTTAAAACAAAACAGCAAATCTTGTGTTAATCAAACTGTAGCGCCGCGCGCTCGTCCGCTCTTAGATAAATTAGTCAGCACAGTTGACCACAAAGATGAAGAGAGATTTTCTTCTGTTTAATAATCACTTTATTGATCAAATTAATTACATCTGATTCGGATTGATTAGTGAGTCGAAGAACAGCACTGATTTGCAACAATTTCTTACTTTGCTTCTCTAACCTCTATATGGTTCTCTTATTGGCCTAAGTATACGTACGTGCGTATTGCATATACAACGGACCACCCTACTACTGCTTAAAAGTATACAGTTTACAATATATGAGCAAGTAAAACAAATTAGATACTGTAATTATTCCACCTGTCTCAAATTATATGTGCACGGAAAGATTTCTCACGAGCAGGCCCCTGAGAGAAAGTAGGTAGGACCCCACACGAGCAAGTTCCTCGCCAACAGCCGAACAGCTTCTCTTCAGCCGACCTCCTGTGAGCAGGTTCCCCTAGAAAGGTGTCCTCGTGAGTTGGTGACTCGGGAACGGATCCAGGTAAGCAGGGACTTCCTTTGAGCAGGCAGCACGCGAGCAGGTATTTCCGCCGAGTAATCGCCCTGTGGGTAGTTTCTCGTGAGCAGGTTCTTCCCTCGCAGTCGACTCGTGAGCAACCTCTCCGCGAGCAACAATCTTCTGAGTAATTTCCTCGTGAGTAACCTTTCCTGAGCAGTCTTCTTCACGGGCCTATACCTGTATGTGAACCTACTCGTGAGCAAACTCTCTCGTGAGAAAATAAATTCTAAGAGTAACCTACGTAACTGGATATGAACCAAAAGCTATTGTACCAAATTGAGTAACTTAATCCAAATAGCACATACAAGATAGCGAGAATGAAGGTAAATATTCGTGTACAAGGAGCCTTAAGAAACGACGTCTATCTAACAACTCCTAAACATTCCCTAGGCTTGAGAGTCAGTCCTTGTAATGTCTACACACTGCACTTAATACATGTTAATTAGTATAAGAACCAAGAACCAAGGGGGCCGCGTGTATCAACCTAAACTCACGTAAAACAATTCCGTACCCTGATTCAAACGCACTCTAAAACCTTCTGTTAGAGATAATTCAGAATTCTAAGTAACAGTAGACTCATTAACTAATACTTGTCTTCAAGGATTGTTGCCTACAAATACAGGACCTAACCTATTCGCCTATTCCAACTGTAACGTAAGGACTATTCACAGACTAAGCATCCTAACGAGGCCTAGAAGCCTAACGGCCTAACCATTACGTTAGCCTTATCAAGCAAAATGTGTCGTTATCTTTCTCTCCCTGTGAAGGTAATCACATGAACAAGAGATTGTCTTAAAATACTACAGATTATCCCAGTAACTTCTAGATTACCTGTTATCGATTAATTAAACTTAAATACGACATTTTATATCCCTACTTGGACAACTTACAATAGTTAATTGTTGCTGGGCTGTTCGCTCTCTTTTCGACTCTATCGCACGTGTCAACACAACAAGAATTCAATGACGTTCTCCCCAGAACCTTCCACGTTGTTAAAAGCAATGCATTCAGGAATCAACGGGTGAAGAAATCAGTGTTTTCGTGATTGGCTAATACCTCGCGCCAGGGGAATTAACAGTAGCGCGCTGCGTGATGGGTCAGCTAGAGGTCAAGTACTACAATACAGCCTGTCACCCGGTGATTCCTGACATAACAAAGATAATACATAAACATTAAAGGTGATATAAATATATAGAGGGCGCATACATAATTATCGTTACAAAACTTTTGAACTCTAAAGTGGCTTATCTTCTTAGCAAAAAAGGATTGAAAACAAATTGATGATATGTGCATACTTATTACGTTGGAAGATATGTTGATTACAGAAAGATTGAGACAAGACGAAATTTTTGATGTGAGTTAGCCCAACTTTGCCAACGGCAATATTGCTGACCTAGTATGGGAAGCTGCACCTTTACCTGGTCAGCGGACTAGTATGCCCTGCATGCCCACGATCGCATAAACAATTGTACGAACGTAAATATACATAGCGTTGAATGACCTACGTTACAAATGTACTTTTTAAGTGCATTGAAACGGCACATGCAAAACAAAAACTGAAACCGGATCGGGCAAAAACATAAACGCAAACTATTTACAGATTGCTAAATCAAACAGAAAATTGTGTTCATTACAGTTATAAGCTATATGTACAAATATTTACAAAACTATGTACAGAAAATTATGTTCATTACAGTAATAAAGCTATACATACAGACATTTACAACTATCTACAAGCACCTTGACCCACCCTATTACAAGTTGACCACCACACGTTACAAATGTACTAACGTTGCACTTCGCTGCCATACTAACGTTTTACGTAAGGTTGTGGATTCTGTTCTATTCAGCCAGTCTAGAGCAGGACCACTCAGTGTTTGCCCTTGGGAGGGCGTACTTGTCCATTTGGGACGTTAAGCTCCTTAAGGGAGCAGAACTCCCCCGGGAGTAATGGTTTGGTTTTCGCCCCTTGGCTCTTCGCCAGAGAGTCGTGGGGACTTTTAGAAAAAAGAACGTTTTACGTAAGGACAGACAGTTTCACCTTCGGAATGTCAATAACGTGGATGTTTAACGATTACATTAACAGTTCTGGTCTTCGTCGGGAGCGGACGTGTTCTCACGGAGGTCTCGCTGATCGTGCTGAATTTTGGCATTGTGCTGTACTGTACTGTACTATGCTGCTTGTTATACTAACATATACTACTACTGTCATTTTACTGAAGTATTGGGTGTAGTCTCTCGCTTGGGGACGTGGTTTAGCCGTGCTCGTTTTAAAGCACGGCTGGTCTATAGTTTAGTGTTGGGTTCCCTTTCTATTTTCCTTGCCTGGGTTTGAACTGCTGTGCTGAAGTTTTCTCTCTAGTTGCTGCGTGGCCTTGTGCCACAAACCTTTGCTGCTATGCCCGGAGGTCGGGATAGCAGTATCGTTAAGTTACAGTTTGAGTCGAGGGGGAATGTTACACCCCAGCATGTTTTTTCTGTGTTGAAGAACAATAACGTAGAGGTTAAGGATATACAGATGTTGCAGGCCCTTGCATTCCGCCATGCATACGACCTGAAATTCCGGACTGATGCCGCCCGATTGAAGGGGGTTTCCTCCCTGAAGGGAGTGGAGGGTCTGACTGTCACCCCATATGACCGCTCTGTGGTGGTGACAGTGTTGTACCTCAATTTTGAGGTAGATCAGAGCCTGGTGGCGAGGGTTCTAGGACAGCACGGAACTGTCTCAGACTGGCGTTGGGTGAAATACAGTGAGGGTGAATTAGCCGGTATTCTCAACGGAAAGACACAGTTCCGTATGGAGCTGAAACGAGACATCCCCTCCGTCCTGTTCATAGGGGGGTCTAAGGCCCACATCAGGTATTTTGGCCAGCCCCGCACATGTTTCCAGTGAAGAGAGGAGGGGCATGTGGCCAGGTCATGCCCAAACAAACGCTGTGGCAGATGCTTGCAGTTGGGGCATGACAGGGCAACATGTCCCAATGAGGTGCGGTGTAACCTGTGTGCTGTGTGGGGAGGAGGGACATTTCTCCGGTGCCTGCCCCACATCGTACTCTGCGTGTGCAAGCGCAGATGTGGAGCCGGCAAGTGAAACCTCGCCTTCAGGCTCAGAACCAATGGTGGAGGAACCAGGGTCCCCTTCACCCGATGAAGTGGCACATCAGGTGGACCAAGAGTTCTTAGCTTCGAAGGGATGTGAGGTGATCTGTGGGAACCCTGACGTGAGCCTCCACCGAAGGACCCACCATCTGGGGAGGGCTGGTTTGATCTGTGTGAGGCGGTTGCCGAGCCTAAGTTGAAAAGGTCGGCCTCAGGGGAGGTGTCCGACCAGGGAGTTTATCCTTCTATGCCACCAGCACCAGACCCATGTAATAAAAAGGCCAGGTCAGAGACGGTTTTGTAATTCCACACTCCACATTTCATGAACGGTCCCTTGTCCAGAATATTCCAATTTTGTAAATCATTAGGTGTGGACTTCGTTTTCCTCCAAGAGACTCACATTGTTAATGAGGACGATGTCTACACCTGGTCCTACGAATGGGGTGGGGGTTTGCACGCTTCCTTTGGTTCTGCGTCGTCCTGTGGGACTGTTATTTTAGTTTCACCAAGATGGACTTCCCTGGTGGGAAAAGTTGATCATGAGGGCCGGTTGATATGCATCACCATCAAACATCCTTGTGGGATCTTCTTCCTGTGTAACGTTTATGCACCCAACCAACCTACAGACAGAAGGGATTTTTTTGCTACCCTGCCATCCTTTGTTCCTGGCTGTGCCCCTTGTATCCTATCTGGAGACTTCCACTGTCCCTGACACACAGTTCGATCGAATGTCCACACGCACATCTTAAAGCTGTAGTGTGGGTATGGTGGAGCTGGACATGTTCACAAAGAGTCACGACATGGCTGACGTTTGGAGAGTGCAACATCCTGGCTCCTCCGTGTTCACTTGGCACCGCCCTGATGGCACGGACGCCTCAAGGTTAGACCGGGTGTACGCACCACCTGCTCTGTCACCAAGTGACTGTGAGGTTGTGGCATGTCCAATTTCGGACCATGATGCAGTTACTGTCTCATTCCAACCCCCAGAGTCATGGCCAGTAGGGAGGGGGTTCTGGAAAATGAGCACGGATATTCTAACTGAGGCTGAATATAGCAAAGATTTTAAGGCCAGGTACGAAGGGTGGCGAACTTTGAGGCCGGCCTTTTCAACAGGTTTAGAGTGGTGGGATGATGTAAAGACCCGCATCAAACAGTTTACAGTGTAATATTGTGTGTGAAGAGCTCGTCGAAGAAGGGAAGAGTTCCTTTCACTTTGCTCTAGGGAGAGGAACGGGGACCCCTCCGCACTTCATGCAATCCAACAGTACCTTGATGGAAAACTACACGGGGCCGTGACGCCCGCGGTGTGGTACATAAGGACCCTCTCGACATTGTAGAAGAGTATAAAAACTTTTATGAGCAGCTGTGTACCCAGGCAGATGTCGATGAAGACCTTCAAAAGTCCCTATTAGATAATATTGACAAGACCCCCTCTAAAGATCAGAATGATGAACTTGGCTCCCCTTTGACTATTGACGAGCTCTGGAAGGCAGTGGCGAAGATGAAAGGCGGAAAGGCACCTGGGTCCGACGGTATTCCAGTAGAATTCTATAAACGCTTCTGGCGTACCGTAGCACATGATCTCCGTGACGTATTCGTCTCTGCCTTCCTTGCCACCCGCAGCGCACAGGCATAATAACTTTGCTGCCTAAGTCAGGAGACCCCCTCGAACCGAAAAACAAACGGCCAATCTCCTTGTTAAATGTAGATTACAAGATTCTGGCGAAAGCCCTTTGCAACAGGCTAGGCACAGTTATGCCAGATCTTGTAGGGTCCGTGCGGTGCGGGGACACAGTATTCAGCAGAACCTCTGGGTGGTGCGGGACTTAGTTGACTACGTGATGGACCGTGATCTTCCATGTGCGCTTGTCTCCCTCGATCAGGAGAAGGCCTTCGACATGGTTGATCATGGATTCCTCTTTAAAATTTTGAAGAAGTTTTGTTTATCGACCTCCTTATTGTACAATAGTGTAAACAGTCGGGTTATCGTTATTGGCCTACCGTCAGACCCCTTCAGTGTCCAACGTTGCGTACGGCAGGGGTGCCCCCTATCACCTTTACTCTACGTATTGTTTAGTGAATCACTAGCAAGAGTTTTTCAAGTAGAGCCTTTGTTTCAACCATTTCACATTCCCGGTGGTGTTGAAGTTAAGTGCCTTCAGTATGCTGATGATGTCACATGCGTAGTCTCCGAGCTTCATTCAAGGCCCTTAGTGGCACGTTGTCTAAGTTTCAAAGAGCCACAGGTCCCAGACTGAATCCCAATAAGACCAAAGGACTTCGCCCAGGTAAGTGGCGGTCAAGAAGACTGCCCTTCGCTGCATCATGGGTAGACGACGCCTTAAGGAAAAACGGCATATGGTTTGGTTATGGGCAAACCGAGTTACTTACCTGGAATGAGAAAGGACCTGGTGGAAGCTAGGTTGAAGGACTTCGGCGAGCGCCACATTAGCCTGTTCGGAAAGGTGACAGTTATCAATCGTTTTATTTATCCCCTTTTGTGGTATCCAGGCACCGTTCTGGCTGCTCCAAAGGGTGTCCTGTTGCGTCTCGAGAGGGCTGTGTTTAGGTTTTTATGGTCAGGGAAAACGGAGCTCGTAAGAAGAGGGATGGTATATCAGGATGTTCGGCGTGGTGGGTTGGGCCTTGTGAATTTTCCTTCCAAACTCAGTTTTCTCCTGACCAAGTGTGTTTATAGTGCTGTAGACAGCAGAATGCCTTTTGCCTATTTTGTCCGTTATTGGGGGGATTATCATTCCGTCGGTTCTTTCCCTCCCTGTTTAGTAACAGTGAACCCCACAGCTGGAGGCCCTCGGAAACATACAGTCAAATGAGAGAAACGCTCCTAATTATATCTAGAGTTGGGGACGTTTCGCAGTTAAGTGCAAGGGACCTATACCAGGCTGTTTTTGAAGAATTGGTTGGCCAGGTCCAATCCAATCACTATGCTTCAGGGTCGGAAGTGTGGCGTGTGGTCCACAGCAGATCATTAGATTACCGCAGGCGAGACTTGTTGTGGCGAATCGCACATGATGCGATTGTTACTAATCTCAAGCGTCTTCGGTGGCGTCTTGGAGATGGAATTTGCCCACGCACTGGATGCACAAAGTGGGAGAGTGTGTCTCATGTGTTTTGGCAGTGTGAATTTGTGGCCCTCCTCTGGGAATGGTTCCAAGTCCTGACTGATCGCTTGACGATGGGCAACACGTGGGCGGTCGGCCGGGACTATGCTTTGTACACTCTTAAAAAAAATGGGCAAAATTTGCCCAACTTTTTGACCAACACTGGGCATCTATTCAACAACCTAAACAGTTGGGCAAATGTTTAACCAACTAAATTTGGTAAAGTTTGAACCCAACTGTTGGGCAGGAAATTGACCAACTGTTTGGTAAATGAGCATTTAAAAAAATACCCACTTGTTGGGCACTTCTTTCATCAGGCTGTTGGGCAAATGCGTTAACCAACCGTTGGTTAGATGTTAACCATCTTTTCCTTAACCGTTGGTGCTTTCTTAACATCAGTTGGGCATATTCCTTAACCAACTATTGGGCATATTCTTTAACCAACTGTTGGGCTAGTCCCTAGTACAGAGCTGCCAACATCGAGGTCTTGAAATCAGGAAGATTTACCTCATAAATCAGGAAAATTTCAGGGATTTGTGTGTATTGCAATGGGGGAAATTCTGTTCCCAATCAGAAAGATTTTATATTTTGCATGTTTGGAGGTGGAATTTTCAGGAAGTCTTCTGCAGAATCAGGAAGACTTGGCAGCTCTGCTAGTACAGGGTTCATAATAGTTAGGGTACCAGGCAAAATTTTAAATCCGAAACATGCTTCCCCAGTATAATTGTTGGTACTTTAACTATTTCATTGTACACGTTTTGCTTCAATTGTAGAGCTCGATCCTCCCCAACTCGACAGGCTAGAGAAAAAAACACTCATCATATGCATTTCCTCAAGATTATTAGTTTATTCACTGAACTTGAACGACAGATTTTCTTTTTTCATAAATATCTTTAAACTTTAGATTAACACTTATTAAAATGCTGGTCCCCTATATTTAAGAGAAAGCTAACCAACTTAAGTGATTCCTTGCCTTAATTGACATATGTATATACTGCAACAACAATAAGTTGATAAAAATAAAAGCAACAAAGATGTTCTGTTTTTACAGTACTACATCTTGTTTGTTGGAAGAAGAAGTACTTTTTCAACACCAACTGCTCACTGAAGAAAATGTTTAACATGTAAAATAAGAACATGAGTGAACAAACAATTACTAAAGAGGCAAATGCCTAACAATTATGGTAAACAGTATTATCTTTTGGCTGTGGCAGTTGACACTAAAAAGGGATTCAGCATCACACAATTTCTTCTTGTCACTTACACACATTTTAGATTTTTTTTAGAATCCAGCTTCTGATAAGTTTGTATATCCACTATTTGAAATAACATGTATGCACTCATTACAATCAGAAAAATTCAAGCAAATTAATCTGTTTATATTTTTCATACATATTAAACTCACAGCAACAAAGTATACTAGACTATACTGGGAAGGTTCACTACATCTAGCAGGAATTCCATGGTCCTAGTAAGACCTGTATATATCCCAACTGGTATCTTGTTCACAAAAATATGCTTCACCAACTTTAAATACCTGCCTCTGTAAAATCTACATTTGTGTATCCAGTTTAGCACAGTTAAAGCTTAGCTACATTCTTTATGTATGCTCTGAAAGCTCTGACAGCTCAGGATAGTTTTCCTTTAGCCCCTGGGTGGCCAAATACGCAAGTCTCAACGAACTCCCAGACATCCTCCTACATTTGTGATGGTACTCTAAATTCAGCACATAACACAAATTCACAGCAGCTCCACTGGCACAGCACTCCTTTCAACAATGACAAGCTGAGATATGTTGCTGTTGAATTTATAGCCATCCAAACTCGAGGCATACGAGTCATAGTGAACAAGAAGACAGCTTCAAAGAAGTAATACAATTAACTGCATATGCCACACAATGCTGCACCTACAACAGTAATTATAAACACTGAGAAACTACTAACAAATAAATGTCCTATTATTACAGTACCATATCTTTTTTGTTGGAAGAAGAGGTACACTACTTTTTAATATTAACACCAGAATTAGATTTCACTCAAGATTGGCCCAAAACACATTCAACTTTGAATAGAGTTGACTGGTTTTAAGTGATTCTGACTTTTTTTGTATGGCAAATGGTTTTGAATTGAAATTCAGAACCATTGAAATTTTCTTGAATGAAATTTCATCCTGGGACTGCTCACTGAAGAAAATGTTTTACATGAAAAATAAGAAAATGAGTGAACAAATAACTCTCTCATGGAGTTATTAAAGAGGGAAATGTCTATCAATTATTACGGTAAACAGTATATCTTTTGGCTGTGGCAGTTTATAAGGGATTCAGTTTTGCATGCTTTCTCATTGCCATTTACATACAAGTTTGGATATCCACTATTTGTAAAACGTACTCTTTACAAACAGAACAGTCTCCAAGTAAACTAAGCTGTTTACCATTATTCTCTAATTAATGCTAGCCCACTAACAAATGCCCCATGTAAATTTTTGAAAATGCTAATCCGTTTTTTCAGCAGTAGCAGTGTAAAAAGATGAATTGATCTATTCTTAAAGACAAAGGAACTATAAGTTACAGGAAAATGCCAAAACTGTAAGGAAGGCAGGGGGACTGGGATACCATATCCTGCAACTTATATCCTTCACATGTTTATCTAATAAATTCATAGCACAGTTGAAGACACTACTGTAAGCTTAACCAGTAATTTGTTTTTAATTAAATAAACATTAAATAAACCCCAAATAAGTGACCCCAAAATGCAATTCCCCAGCAATTTATTGGAGAATACATGGTACATTTTTCAGATGTGTTAAGTTTACACCAACGAATTGGTATATTTGTCAGGTTTTATTAAATCTATCAGATTCTATGGTCCTTGTAAAGCCTGTTTATCCCAGCTGTGAAATAGTCTGCTGAGGACAGTTTTCCTTTAGCCCCTGGGTGCTCAAATACACGTCTCAATGAACTCCCATACCCCCCTGCATTTGTGTTGGTACTCTAAATTCAGCACATAATATGATTTATAACACAAATCCACAGCAGCTACCAGGGTTTCCACTGTCACAGCACTCCTTTCAATAATGAAGAAGACTTGAGACGGTTCGAGTTTCTGGTCTGCATAAAGGCATAGGATAAAAGGCTGAGGTGTTGCAGTTGAACTTATGCTATCCAAATAAGAAGGCATGTGAGTGTGTTCCTGAAATAAAGACATAACTCAAATGTTATTGGCAAAAATTTGCAAAAATGCAAAAATTCATTGAGGATTTGACAAATTCACACAACATGAATGCGACAATATTTTTACATGAAATGGATTTGAAAGGTTTTGAATTAACAGCAAAGACTAGAGGATTCATTTGACACTTGAATATGACACATCCACAGTTTCAAATTTTGACCCCTGGAAACCTAACATCACACTTCACCTCCTAAAAAATAAATACCATCATTCTGGTGCACTCTACTCAATATACCTTATCTCTCAGCCTTTATTACACTAACTGTAAGCAGAGTTCAGGTTCCAAAGAAACCTATTTCTTCTGGGAACATCGAAGAACTGGAAAAAAAGTAAGTTTCTTCCAGTTTAATTCCTCCAAAAGAAACTGGTGAAAGTTGGCATTTACGCATCAAAACCCACATACACAGTGTTAAGATTAGACAACAAACAGTTTACCAGAGATACTTGCAGATCAAGGGTCTGAATAGCCTGAAGTGAAGAATAAGTAGGTCTCTCTTTTTTCTTAAATTTGAGGTTGGCTTGAATAAATTATACCCAGCTTAAAATCATTTGACTGAAACATACAATCAAACTATTTCATTTTTGTTATAACTTTGGTGATCATTTTGGGACTTAAAATTCCTTTCCATGCATATTTTACATGACTACTAACCATCCCATACACCTTGTCAACCAAAATTTATCACTGGTGGCCATGCAGCTCAACTGTAATGATTTGCACAACTCGAATGATAATGCAGGCTTCAAGACTAAGCAAAATGTGCTACTTGTCATAGTGATCAGTATTACTTAATTTTAGGATTGAAATTTGCATTGTGAAATAGACCTACACTTTTTCTAGGGGACTCTTACCCCTTCTCTCAAAATCTAGTTTTACACAAATGAAGAACTAAGCTGTACTTATGAATTTGGTCCACAAATTCACAAAATATTCTTGCCAAGCTAGTTGATCTGAGTTCCTGAACTGTCTGATGCTATATATTGTGAACAGTATATACTAGAAGCAGGTCATGTTCCAAACCTAGAAAACATGCAACCCATAACAGCAAAAAGTGTTGGTTTGTTCATTTATTACATATTAGAATCATTGAAGATTGTTATTGACACTTTATGAATAGCTTTTTCTTAAAAATTGGTTCCTTCCATTTAAGACGGAAAAAGTCTATTTCTCCCAAGTGGAAAAACTGCTGGTTTCCACCTAGTTGAATGAAACATGAGAACAATGACTGTAAGTCTATATTACCTTTACTGGTTATTTGCATTTGTGTTTTGACCAGGTTTTTGTTTTGGTTTCTGGTTCATTGGTTTCTCAGTGCCTGTTTCTTTGTACTTAAAAAGCTCACCTTTACTGGTTATTTGCAGGGTGTCTCCAACACATATATATATACACTTGCTATCATAGCTGCAGAGGTTTTGATTTTCTTTGAAATATCACCCCCTTCTTCCAAGCCAAATTGAACTGAGGTCATGAGGCTTCTTTTGGGTGAGGTGAATGAGCATCTGTTCAGGATTTACCATACATTCAAGATGCATGGTCACAACCACTTGCTCCTAATTGTCAGTGTAAGTATAATATGAAAAAGGTGAGCTAGGGTATGAGGTTGCTACTCAAAGTCAGTAATTTAGACTAGCACACTAGCCACCTTAACTGTGTAACACAGCTTAAAATGAGCCCCAGCTGTGCTGGAGATTATGCAGAGTGGGAAGAGTTTGGTGCTGTGTGGTGTTGTCACTCATGGCTGAATCATTCACTTACAGAGTGAACTACTTGTGGTAACTGAGCAAAATGGGTATATTACTAGCCAAGAGACTGCTGCCGGGTTGAACTTCCCTTTAAAAAAAATTAACAGCCTTATAATCAAACTTTTTGTATCGTTTTTGGAGTGATTTGAACAGGTGCATGCATAAACTGCAACTTAGTTATACCTAACGGTTTAGTTTCAATAAAAGATGAGATGGCATCTGCGAAGCTAGCCCTTCCTCCTGCTTTCGCTTTGCTTCTGTTTCCAAACACAATAGGGAGTAAAAATAATGCCAGGTTGTCCCTTTCATCTAGAAAATTTGAAATTAGAAAATTGTAAAAACGTTGGAAATGCTTCAAATAATAAGAAAAGGAAAGTCTCATTTAAAATGAATATTGATAGGTGATTCTGTAAAAAAGGGATCTGGGGCCAACTGGTGACATTTTGGTAAACTTTCCAGTTCCATAATTAAAAGGCTAACAAGAAATTTTACCTTTTCACATTATGTTTGGGTACAGAAAAAGTGCAAATCATGTCAAAGCTTATGGTTCAAAATATGCTCCTTTTCCCCTGTGTAAATGAGACTAGTGTTTCCACCTGGTACCCGGGTACCCCACCAACGTTCTTGCTACCAGGGTAGAAAATTACTACCCGGGTAGCGTTTTTCTATGACTTCTTTTGGATCTTCGCAAATTAACATGGTTATTGAAAGTAGCAAATGTAGCAAATGTATTAACCCACATCTCATTCACAATTATTTGAAATGAAGTTGCTCAACTTGTTTGTTTCCGTAACATGCTTTTGTTAAATTGCACTTTTCCAGAAACAATCCCTCCGATGTGTGTTTCTAACATCTGCTCCTTTACCATTTAAAAAAAATAGCACTGGCCTACTGGCATACTGTGCATATAGCCTAGCCTAGCCTGCTGGGCGAACGAAAGATATTGCAAAGTTTACGATCAGGTACACGGGTATCCGACTGGTAATACTCAGCTGTTCGGGTACAAATTTCCTACCCAGTGCAAACACTGAATGAGACGCATTGCAAAAACAAATTTTCTATATACCAGTAAAACTGAAAACATTATTAAAGTCCTCTCCAAATGGATGTGCAATTGATGATCTCAGCTAGATGATGCATTACTTGACCACAAGAAATATTTACAGCTGTTTTCTTTTTTTTTACAGAAATTTACATGGTCGAACTTTCAAGACCAATTGTGACATAAAACCCCTTTCAACCACACTCACATATGTGCTACCATTTCAATTCCCATTTAAAGCTATTATCATAGTCAATGTTACACACAGTACAGGACCAAGACTATAATGCATACCCAAATGAAGCCATGCATCCCCACCTGGAAAAGAGCAGTGATATAGACAAAGTATCTTTTCTATGTAACAAAATGTATTGTATCTTTTAGAACCATAATCAAAACTAAGACAGCTTAACCTTTTGTCAAACACTCAATATCTGTATCAATTCCAACTAAGGCCTTCCACATTGGAAACATACTGCATGCATACTGAATGACAGACTGCGAATATGTGCTCCATCCTTGTGTAAACTTCTCTGCAAGTGTTGGATAAAGTACTTCAAAGTCTTGTTTCAACTAGAAAAAAAAACCATGGCTGTGTAGGAATGACTGCCGTATCTCAATATTACAACTAATTAAGCATTTCAAGCCATGCCCTGACCATAGTTTTCTGATTAACACAAATGCAGTCTTCTTTCAAAATGAATTAACCTAACAGTTTGTAAGCCACTGTGATTGGTCATGCATACATTGCAGAATGCAGTGCATTGACAGATTAAAAATACACAAAACATCACATATTGTTTGAAAAGTATATGAGAGCTAGTGCTACAAGTGATGTATGTGGTAGGAGAGGAATGGTCATGAGGGAACGAAAACACATTTGCCTGTTTGGAGATGAGGTCAAAGGGATGGAGTAGGTGGGGCTGAAAGTAAATTACATTGTGAGAATTCGAACTACTCAGAGTGAGAAAAAGGCCATCTAATATGTAAAAGCTTACACACCAACTGCAACCTACAAACTGAATAAAGACTTTGGAAACCAATCTGTTTAAAATCATAATTGACACAAACATCATCCCTCGAGTGAAACAATATGTATAAACATGATATAATCTATTACATAAAAAAATTGTTGAAGTCACATATTAGCCTACAATACAATATATGGCTTATAGACAGCATTTGTCATGTTATTCTAGCTGTTTCCTTTGTTTTGCTAGGTGTATTACCAAGACAACTTCATTCACACAATAAAATAATCATGTATTAAATGCTAAAAGGACATTTGGAATCTGATGAGAAGACAAACTTGTGTTGGGCAAGCAAACTTTTCCATAGGAGAATCAACATTACACTTTTGGATCATGGCAAATATGAAATAGCAGCAAGAACATCTGCTGTACTTAGTGCATATGGATGGTCATAATTACCATGGCAGGATCCAGAATCCTAGGAAATTCTCTAAGAATGTCAGACAGAGAGTGGGCCTCATCATTAATCCACCTTTTACGCACTTCGAAAGTGTCAGCCATGTACTGCTTTAGTACCATTTGCGGTTCAGTGTTTTTCTTCATCCAATCCAATTTTTCTTGAAGATCAACCGTCACATCAGCTTCTGCTGAATCAGTATCACTTTCCTGTTTTTGATCTGAAATTTTGAAAAAAGAACAAATAAGCATAACATATACTATTTTATCCTGAATGACAACCAAATACTTGCATGTTTAATTTTCACTGGTTAAAAAAAGAATCTAACAATTGTAGAAAAACTGTAATTAAATTTTGACATGTAGGCTTAAAAATATGAGCAGTTAGTCAATCTTAGCAAATTGCTATGAAAAGTAGCATACAATTTAATCAAGCAAAGTTTATGTCACCTATCTGCATGACCAAGCTGAATTAGGGTATATTTTTTCCTTTGTTTTTTAATCTGTTGTCTGACTTTGAATACAACAGGGGTATGTGAAGGAAAAAAATTTCTTATACCTCTTAGTAATACGTGTTTTGAATATGATAGCATCACAAATGGACAGAATAAATTAGGTCTTAATCAGTGCTTCTCAACCGGGGTCTTAGTGCACCCCAGGGGTGAATTTGAAAAGCTGTAAGGGTGAAATTTGGAAGGCTTAGATCATTGAATGCTTACCGTAGGGGTGAACGGATTTGCTCAAGTGGGGAAGTGAATCATTAAGGTTGAGAATGATGGTCTAAATTAGTGTTTGCACCAGGTAACCGGGTACCCGACACGTTTTCACGACCCGGGTAGAAAATTAGTACCCAGGTAGAGTTTTCCTGTGATTTCTTTTTGATCTTCGTAAAATAACAGGGTTATTGAAACTTACAAAATGTATTTACCCACAGTTCATTCACAATTTTGTTGAAATGAAGTTGCTTTTATTTGTTTCCATAATGCACTTTTTTTAAATTGCATCTTTCCAGAAACAATTCAAACACCATGAACTTCAGTGAGATGTTGCAAGGTTTACAGTCTGGTACCCGGGTACTCAACGGGCATTGCGGTTCGGGTTCAAATTTTCTACCTGGTGCAAACACTAGTCTAAATGTTAATGAGCCAAGGAGATATAAAAAATTTTTGAAGTACACATGGTAACTGCATGGAATCTTTACCAAAATTATGTGTATTTCAGCTTTAGGCTAGGCCATCTTTCAATGCTTGGATTATGTATGTTCCTCTACTACCAGGGACTAATTATTACCACATAAATACTTACTGTCTTTACTTGGAAGCACTCTATCTTTCTCTCTCATCTTCTTTCTCACATATCGCAAATGCTCTTCCAAGTAGCCTGTTGCAGGTCGCCCACGTGCCCCTTTCATGTAGTAGGCTTCCTATTTGGAAAAACAAACACAGGTGTTACTATATAACCAAAATTTACATCAATAATTGTTATTTTCACAAGGGTACAATAAATTTGTGAGGTGATCTTTGCATTTTAGGTTATAACTCTTTTAAACATTTTTTGGTCTAGTACGTACCCTGTCTATACCGACACCATACCTCTGAATTGTATTTGTAATTGTATAAACAAAATAAATAAATGAATGAATAAAGGAGTAAATTTAACTTGCACAAGTTGCAAAAATTAAAATGGCGGGGCACAAAGGTTCCGTAGCTCACACCATACACTATATTGGATAGTCAGAGAGGTATGCCTTCTTACTGCTCCAATTTTAGCCTTTGATATGGGAAGGCTACTGTAGGAAGAACCAGAATGCAAAAATGCATTGAGGTTTGGATGATACGAAATTGTTCTGTTTCAAAGAGTGCCATCGTGCACCATTATCTTCTCATTCAAATGTTATCCTAGCATGTTCAAAGAATAATTTTGTCATTCCAGATGACCTTTTGACCTCCATAAAAACCAAACATAGCTAGACAGACAAACAACAGTCACCAGACAAACAGACAGACAAACAGCTATCTTGAAAGATCATATTTAAAAAGGTTTCCAGACTTTGACCCCTGGAGACTCCAGATGACCTTTCATCTGTGCCAAAAACAGCGGGGACCTTCTTTTGACCATAATGCATCCACAAACCAAATATGAAATCTATTCAAGTTTCCTATCTTGAGATATCACATTAACAAGGTTTTCAGACTTCGACCCCTGGTGACCCCAGATGATCTTTTACCTCCGCCAAAAACAATATGGACCATTTAATGACTATGATGCATCCACATCACAAATATGAAATCAATCCAAGTTTCCTACCGTGAGATATCGCATCAACAAGGTTTTCAGACTTTGACCGCTGGTGACCCCAGATGACCTTTGACCTCCACCCAATACAATAGGGTTCTTCCTCTCATTATGGGGCATCTAATACTAAGTTTCAAAACTGTCAGACATTACTATCCTGAAATATCGTGTTAACAAGCAAAGTGTCACAAACACACACATACACACACACACACATACATACATACACACGCCATCATGAATGCATTGGTTTCTCTTGTCATCAAACCAAAAACAATCCCAAAACATGACAAGGGTAATTTTTTGTCAATAAACATATCATTTCTGGTATTTTTCAACTGGGGCAGACTCCACACCCTTAGACCCCTAGTAAAGAAAACTGCATATTAACCACAAAAATTCAGTCATCATATAACTGTCTCGTTTAAAAAAAAAAAAACATCATCGAAATAAATTACATGTGGGAATTGGGAGTACAAATACATTTGTATTAGCACTGCCATGGCCAATTGCCAAACTTTGTGGCCCTGCTGCATAAAAATAAAGTTATATTTCTCATTCCACATTCATGCCATAAGCTTTTATTTTCACAAAAATAATCTTGTAAAAGGAAATTTCTTTAAAAGGAGCTATGGCATCCACTAAAACTGGACACTGGCAAACGTATCTTGGAAGAGCCCTAACATTCTGAATAAAGTTGATGGCTAGGGAGAATTTTACTGCCTGGGGTGAGATTAATTCAAGTCTTTAAGCATACAACATCTTTGTTCATTTAGTAAAGATATCTCATTTATTCAGACAACTTTTGTGTAAATTACCAATTTCAGAAAGATTCCAGTTTACAAGTTGTAAAATAAGTTTAACTTACATATCCAGTAATACCATCAGGGTCTTCTAATGCTGGGAATGATTTGCACAAACTTTCTGCCAACAAAGATTTTTCATAAGCACCGGGACTGAAAAAGCAATAGTTAAAATATTACTTAATAGTGAAGCACCTTCCTGTTGTTGTATGCACCCACACTCTTTTCCTTTAATTACTTCATATACTCTGCCGACCTTCATGAATATAAACATATACTTTGGTTGCCTTAATCCCCAAAGCAAAAGGTCCTGGTTCAGGTATAAATAACTATTAAAACAGGCTATTTAATAATGCAGAAAATTTGCTACAGCAGGAGAGGAACATTTGATTCCAGTCAAAGGTGACAAACTTCAGGATAATTTGAATTGAAAAATTCTTTGATAGGTGATCCAAACATGACAGAAGCACCATTGTAGAGCTTACATGCAGCATAATTACTAAGATTTTTAAGAAAAGTGGTATTTAAAATATACTAAAGCCTTATCTTGCTAGAATTCAAGGTACAAAATTATTTTGTGTCAACTTTTTGGTAATACTTACTTTGGTCCATGCTGTGTGATCAGGTTACCAACCAAAAGTGATACCAAAGTGTGTCGCTCTTTTTTTGTAAGAAATCCATTTGCATCTAAGGCACTTGCAACATTTCTGCCTGAGTCTGTTCCACTTAGTATCTTCCTTACATCCTACACAAAAACAACAATGTGTTGATATTATAAAGTGAAACCATCTAAATAATCTTATTATCTAAGTTGTCCAGATTGTTCAATGGACTACTGAGTATCACAATAACCTGTCAGATTGAATGTTGGGGTTTAATCATCTCTGCATGAAGCCAAGAAAATAAAAGGTTCCTACATAAAAAGTCAGTAAAAGTGCTAAACTCTCAAATTTCATAACCGTTTGGTATAATTTCCAATATGTTTATTTTCAGGCTTTTGAAGTTATTTGGTCCTATGATGCCTTTTGAGTGACGCTTAACATAAACTCTAGAAAAATACTTTGCAATTCCCCTCCCGGCTCACTCAATCCCTTTCTTTCTAATTTGCTATATGAATCAAAACTATTCAGATACAATGCATGATTGAAATCATGGCATTAAAGTCACACTTGATTGCTAATTATTACTATTAAATAAATATAAAAGCGACCTCTAGCTAACACTTACAAAAACAAGTGCATTTCGTCTTTTCAGTGGTGGAACCCATGTGGATGAGGATGAGCATGAGGCTGTGGCACCTGGTGTGTTGGTTTGTTTGGCTTCTTCAAGTTCTGATTCCAAGCTGTCTGCAGTCATACTGTCTGACTCTGTATCACACATAAAAATAGTTGGCAAACTGTCAGGAAAGCTACCATCCATTACCCCAATAGGAATCCCACCAGCAGGACATGGTAGTGGTGATTGTTTGAACTGCAAAAACAAAATTGAAACAAATATTTAGCAACCATAATCAAAAGCATGCATGGAAACCTGACACCAATTAAAATAAAAAATAAAAAATTGACATTTTAGGATATTACATTTTTAAATAAAAAAGTTGAATGTAAATAAAATTTCAGTCTGGGTATTTTACTTAAATATCCTGATGTCTATTTTGCTCATTAAATACATTCAAACTTACTTTCAAAGTACTGAATTTTCATTTCTTCTGGTGTATCACGACGTAATTTACATGCAGCAAAATTTGAAATGTTTCGAGAAATATTTATATTGTATCCCCTAACTGCCAATTTCCTTTAAAGACAGTAAAGTTAGTGCAGCCCCAAAAGTGGTAATGTTTCAAACAACATAACACAAATCCACCTGGTTAATTGGTATCTGCCCACATCTGCATGGACAATACGCAGTAGTAGCCTATACTCGTCATTATATTTATTTGCCACTTTTCCTTCCATATACAAATCAGCTTGTAGGAGAAAATGCAAAAACTTTATTGTCATGAATTTTAACTGCCACACACATTGTATTTATTACAGTATAGTATACTGTACTACAGTATAAACCATAATATTTATTACCATTTTATATTAAGTTGAAGGTTGATATAATAAACCAGGCTTGGTCATCTGCACTGTACTTGACTAGATGAAAAGGACGTGTTATAAGCAAATCACAAAGCTTTTTCATGATTGGTGGTTCAAATGATTCCTCTATGAGGTATGCTTGTCTGTGTCTGTTATAGAGTCTAGTTGACCAGTTCTTAAGGATCATGTACACCTTTCCTTCCCATACTATGATATTTTTCACAGCTGCATACTTTGGGCCATCATCATTCCAACTTGAAAGCACTATGCAATTTGGTCTCAGTTCATAGTTTTGAACTTCAATGCTACCCGCTAATACTACAACTGTATTTGGTGGGCATCCTAGTGTGGAAGACACTAACTCTGCTTCAGGCAATGATGAAATTTCTACTGGAAGTTGGTTTTTTATATTCTTATCACACTCAAGGGGATCCCGCATCAAAAAAAAAGTAGCTTTGTTCCTGTTGATGTCTTATTGCTACTGTCTTTGCTATATTTTGGAAGTTGTAACAAGCTCGGGCCCATTGTTTAAAACACTTGTGTTTCCCCTCCTTCCTCATGGTTGAAAACTGCTCAAGTGGTCCTAGAGTGCGTATGAGATGAGGATAATGCACTATAAAATGGTGCTTAGGAGTCAAGTGATGGGTTTTATAAGTTTGTAGGAACAACTGATGGTGGTCACGCACTAATGCTTTTAGGCGATATGTACCTTGAATGCTAATACTTGGAGCCATCACTATTTTGTAAATTTCCATAAGAAGTAAAAACAGCTCCCAGTGGTCAGATGACTCATCAACTAAATCGCCTATGATGAGTGGCAAATACATCATAAGGCATTTCATTTGTGCAGCCTTCTGTCCACTCGGACCTTGCGGGTTTTTTAGTGCTGACGGCTGGATAGGGCTTTGCCTATTTTTTTTTATCAATAAAGCCATAATTGAATGACAGCATACGATTATTTAATTCTTGCAGGGTAAATCTGCCTTGTTCCACAAAAGTGTTAATTGTTAGTTTCATTTCAAATGGCATAATTCCCTCCAAGAAATCGTGCATAACGTCTGGTGCTTTATTATCTGTCACATGAAATACTGTCAATTCATTTAAGATCGAAGACCTCTTAACACCCGTTTGGGAAATATTAGCAACTTCCAAATCCTGTTCAAAGTTCATCTTATTTCTGTAAGTTAGACCATCTTCATCCGCTTTACAACGTAGTTCTTCTTTTGCAATTTTGCAGAAGCGACAGGGGTAATTTGAGCTAAAGCTCCCACAGAATCCCAACATCTGGTGAAGACCAAGATTATCACCAATTACTTGAAATAAAAATGGACAAACAACACCTGTGTAAGCTTCACAGGAAATTTCAAGTCCTGTCTCTTCTAGCTCATTCAAGTCTTCTACTAGTGTTGACAAAATAGTATCTATGGAGTATTCAGCAACAATTTTTGATTGTGCACAAGCTATTAATAAAACATTGCTGAGGGATGACTGAAATCTTGCTGGTAAACTGAGTACACTCAAGTAAAACATGCTCAGTTTGTTCACTCCTTTTCTGGACCCTAAAGGATTTCCAGCCTCAAAATCGTCGTTATACAAAAGAAGAGGAATGAATAACCCTTCTCTATCTTTCATTTTATTTTTGTAGTAACTTCCGTCTCTGTAAGTTTCTAAAACATCATTATCACAGGACGCCTTCTTGTCTAGAATAGCTTTCATCATTCCAGGTTGTTCCAAGTGTGATTTTAAGAGCTTTTTAAGAGGAATGTACTGAAATGAATCTGGTTTTTGAATCTGTTCAATTCTACCTGTGCTGCTATTAACATGTGACGCAAAATGTCTACCCAATATTTTCTCCACAGGTTTAATCAAAACGCCTCTCTCCTCAAAATACTTGTCTTGCTGATAAAGTGTCTTTAAATTATCAAATGGCTTTTTCAAATTTTCAAATTCTTGTAAAATAGATTCGCATTTTGATTTATCAGGTAAAGAATTTTCTGCTATTTGTTCAACAAGTTCAGTAACCCCTCTTTGAAGATGTTGAACAACAGTGATTAGTATTGTTTCCATTTCTGTGATAACCTTTTGAATAAATGAAAGGGGAACAGAAGAAGCTTTCATATTTGCGATGAAGTTTGCCATTGCTTCCAAAATATCATTGGAAGTTTCTTCATGATGTTCAGGTTGCTGTGCTCCAATATCATCTACATTCATTTCAATGTCTTGAACTGTGTCATCATTTCTGTCACCTTCATGCAGAAGAGTAGGTGCTGTTGTCTCAGTAACATGCTTTCTGAGCAAGTGTCTTTTGTAAGAGTGAGTATATGAAAAAGTATCGGTACAACCATTCTGACTGCAAACTATTGTTGTGGATGCTCCTGAAGTTATGTGGTGGTAATACTTTAAATGAATTAACAGTGAATTAACTCCCCGCCTATCTCCTGCAAGCATTTATAGCACAACATGTTTGGTTTAGTTCATTGTCATCGTTTTTCTGTAACTTACTCTTTCCTGCCACTTCCTTGTAAATTTTCGACGAAGTCCAATCTTTGGAATCAGTGTCTTAATATCCTCTTCTTCAAGCAGAGCTAAAGCCTCTAAATCAATAGCGTTATCTATGAAGGAAATAATGTTAATAGAATTAATCTATATGAAATGCACAGCAAAATATGGTTTTTATTAAGAATGTCAGTTCACTCCGTTGGCATATAGGCATTTTTTCAATCATGTGTGACACAAATTATACACCTTGACTATAACCATTGAATCAAGAAAATCCTGGCCACAGGACATATGTCAATGGGAATCGTTCTCCAAGAAAAGTAGTCGGTCCCAAAATGCCAGAATGGTTTACATGCACCCTCCATGTGAATTCAAGTATACATGTGGCCTATATGCCTAACTGAAATGTTACCCCCAGGATATTACTGCAATTTATAAGAATGTTGTGACAAACAAGTTTAGTAGGCTAGTTAACCATTTATGTATTAATCCTATTACAAGAGGTCTAACATTATGCCTATTTGAAAAATGTCATGCCAATTAATTAATTATGAGAGTAAAGCCTAGGCCTAGGCCTGTGCCTTGCTTTGTGAAATGCTAGGCCTTGGCCTCTTACTAGGAGTAGGATAGCTGATCTAGGCTAGGCCTACAGTAGCCTAGGCCTAGGCTAGGCCTATTTAAGCCTGAGACGAGACCACTGTAACCGTCTTTAGCCTAGGCCTATATGGTTTAATCAATTTTATCCTCGAATTTAATCTAGACGTAGGCTGGAGCCTCCTCGGCCTAAACTAATTGGACTGAGCACTGTGATCGGCGCGTTACGTTATTTAGACTAGGCTAGGCCTAGCCTAGGTATATGAGGCTGTACGGTAGGACGTGAGATTGTCAGTAACCAAAATATTTTGTCTAGGCTACAGAGAATTTAAATTTATTACAGGGCCTAGGCCTATAGAACATTATACCTTTCAACGATTGAATCAATTCCGGTTCATGTAATCCCCATGTCTTAAGTAGTTCATCCATGGCTACACACGATGAATTTATCAGCACTCTCGAAGGCATTTAAACTACGTTCGTCTCTGTCAAATGATATGGCCTTTGTCCATACACGTACACATTGTATGTACGAGAGAGTAGACCGACCATGCTCGAACAATAACATTCGTGGCGACAAATGTGTGTGTGGTGCGTGTATTTCTTACCAACTGTTGGTGAAGTTCAGGCGCGAAAAAGAAAACTTGACCAACATGTTGGTTTATAAAGCTCCAAACACCAACTGTTGATGAAAATAAAAAAGCATTAACCAACAATTGGATAATACGAAAAACTGCTCCAATTAGCCCCAAAGTTGGTCAAAGTTTTACCAATATATTTCATAAACTAATTTAACCAACGGATATTTTACCCAACGTTTTAAGAGTGTATGGTCTTTCACCTCCGCCATGCAATACAAGTATTCAGGGCATACTTACCTTTGCTTCGGCCTCCATAAAGCTGGCCTTATGGAGAGACCGATGTAACGTTGTTTTTAGGGGGATGGGGAAGCCTGCGGACGTCGTCCTGGCATCGGTGAAGGCGGAGGTGAGGCTGAGGGTTGAGTCCGACTTCGTTCGTTTGCCAAGGTCGGCGTTCGGTAGGCGATGGGGTCCACTCGTTTCGGTGAAGGGGGGGGGGGGGCCGTGTGGTGGTCAATTTGTAATAGGGTGGGTATGTAAGGGGCTTGTAAATAGTATGTAAATATCTGTGTGTATAATTTTCTGTACATAGTTTTGTAAATATCTGTATATATAGCTTATTACTGTAATGAACATAACTTTCTGTTTGATTTAGCAGTCTGTAAATAGTTTTGCGTTTATGTTTTTGCCCGATCCGGTTTCAGTTTTTTGTTTTTGTTTTGTATGTGCCGTTTCAATGCACTTAAAAAGCACACGCTCAGAACCCTCGCAACCAAGCGCTGATCGACCTCGCAGTTCAGGTATAGCACTGTCACAGCCACAGAGCGATCGTATGGTGTGACAGTGAGCCCTTCTACCCCCTTCAGGCATGACATACCTTTTACTCGGGCAGCATCGGACCTGAACTTTAGGTCATACGTGTTGCGGGCTGCAAGCGCCTGCAACATCTCTATATCTTTAACACCGACCCCATTCTTCTTTAACACAGTAAACGCCTGTGGGGGAGGTACGCTCACCCCCGACGAAAACTCCAACTTAACAATCGTGCTATCCCGACCACCGGGCATAGCAGCAAAGGGTTTGTGGCACGAGGCCACACAGTAACAGTAGAAAAAACTTCAGCACCTTTAATCAAACCAAGGTAGGGGAAAATAGTAAGGTAACTCAACACAAACCACAACTGTCGAACAGACGTGCTTTAAAACCAGCACGACCAAACCTCTATCCCCAAGAAAAAGACCGCACCCAACGCTTAAATAATATGACAGCAGTATAGGTTATTACAGTATAGTATACCAAATAAACAAGCTAGCACAGAGCAGCACAGTGCCAAAATTCAGCACGAGCAATCGACGAGAGCTCCGTGAAAACACGTCCGCTCCCGACGAAGACCAGAACTGAACTCATTTGAGATCATTTACGATGTGTTTTGCAGGGTTACCGGGGTGCTCGCGCGCCATCATATTACCTGTCCCAAATCTACTACCCAAATCTTTGAAAATACCGCATGCAAAAAGAATCACTTCATTTACATGATTGCCCCCCGATAATGGACTAATATTTTCGGCCAATTTGGTAAGCGTTCTCCTAGTCTGAGAATGAAGAGAGTCCTTAGAAATTATGTTTAAGTTGGAGAGTTGTTTGCACTTCGTTTTCTGAAGTTGAAATTTTCATCGGCGTGCGGCCCGAATTTACTATCGTCACGTAGTGTGCTACAATACTGCTCACATATGTGTTCGCAGCAATATGTACATCACTTCTTGCACGCAAGCTGTCTGACAGTGATTAACAGTAACGTTTTACGCAGAAACTTGCAGATATCACACCTCCCAGCTCGCAAAGACAGTGCCCGTAACGTTCGGCACGTAAACTGAGCCTAGCATGTGTGCGGTCTTTCATTTCATACGGTATGCAACCTCGAGTAAAATGACAAAAAAAAAAAAAACACACAACTCGAAAATTACACAATGATTAAGCGTGTCACTTGTACCCAAATCAACACTTTGCCGCTATGTGTAAAGTACTAAGATATCACTGTAATGACACCGAAAATATTCACGATTTTTTGACAGGCCATTACATACACGTTTGGTAGACCCAGAGTGGCATTCGTGCATGCTACGAATTTTACGAATGAAAGCTATGTCAGCATGCCCGGATGTCCACACGAGACTAGCTGCGTAAGAACGTTAATAGCCCTTTAGTGATATAGGCATTGGAGAGCAGAATTTTTCTTACTGGGCTCTAGTGACTCTTGTCTGTTAACCTTGTGACATGTGAAGTATTATTGAACTTGTGAATGTGATCTCGCAAAATATTATGGATGTACTATGGAACATGCCTAACAAAATGTTGTCATGTTTTAGTCACCATAACACCGGGTATGGCGATTAGGTACCTAGTTCCTATTTTTGTACCCGTGCAAATACTAATACAGTTTATACAATATGAGCTGTAATGCGCAGCTTCCAAGTTTTCGGTCAAGCGATCTGCACTGTGCAGATAGGGTGCTCCAAAATCTACTGCCTGCGTTTACTGGCTATTTTATCGTACAGTATTTTTCGGGGCTCAAAGTCATCTTGGTTCGCTGGTACAGCTGAAGTTTCTGTCAACAAGCCGTCTCGAAATTATCCATACGTAGTGCTTTTTCTAATTCGTTGTAACTCAAATAGCATCGGGCATATCACAGTAATTTGATTGATTTTAACATATATATTCTACCCTAAAGTCCCCGCCATTTATTTATTAAGGAAGCGCATCGGGCTGTTTCATTAACAAAATTCTAATATCTATAAAAAGGACAAAGATTTGGGAATCCCTACATCGATCGCCTAGAAGAACGCTCAGTGTAAAGACGTCACATCAACTGACACGAAATAAACCAATCAGAACACAAGTGCAATTGTATTCTCTGTTCGGTAGCAATCCTCATTTATAAAGGGTACTATGTACACGACATCACTCATAATCGCTCGCGATGGCTTCGCGAAAAGATCGAGGGTGAATGTGTGGCTTACGGTAGTACATTATACAGGAAGTTGCCACCTGGCTTTTGGCCACGTGGAAGCAAGCTGTACATAAATTTATGTACTTATTTGTATTACATTCGTAGCTAACTGGAGTGCACCACTTGCGTTATTTTAGTATGACTTATACTACCGTCCCTACGGACATGCGTAGTTTCGTCGATCCCTGATGTTGAAATCGGGCGACCCGTGTAAATCCCGATGGTCCATGTAACTCTCATTCAAAAGTTTTAGAATGATCGTTGAATGAAAGCAAGCATAATTTTAGGACTACAAACGAATAATGAAGGGATATAACACTTTGGTGTACAGCAGGTTCTACCGTAAAAGTTCAACGTTTTTGTTTTATTAGCCAAGCAAAAAATTTTGGGGCTCAGTTTGTAGTAGAGCAGACCCGCGCACGTAGGGGAAAAACACGGACAATAAGCGCAGTCGGATTGTTGGCGGGTTAAGCACTGATGGAGAGCTAGCCAGCGGGAGGGCCAGGGCGGGGATTATAAACAAAAAATTCAGTTTCCGTTCCTGATTTCCATACATTGCGGGCACATATTTCAAGAACATTGTTTGAAGTTTATATAGCTGAGCCCGAGAGCATAAATAAAAAGGGTTCTTTGCTTTTGATAAATTGTAGTATAATTACCAGTCAAGTACCGCAACTGAGGCATCCAGTTCTGCTGGCTTACGGATACAAAGATGTACGTAACTTGCTTGCTACAGCACATATGTCAACTTAGGAACTTAATGTAATATGTGCGGGAAAAAAAAAACCAGTTATAATCGAAGTACGATTATTAGACGTCCGATTATACCGGTTATGTTTTTTGGGAATACTGTGAAAGCTTAACAAGTAGTCATGTTATCGCATACACTTTATCAGCCTAACCTACAGTACATCGTACCCTATTCATAGGCTACATTAGGCCTAACCCCGCAACATAATGCACAGTAGCTAACGTTAGGCCAGGCGTAATGCCTACCGCTGACCGTGTAGGCCTTGGCTAGGCCTACATTTGAGTTAATGCCAACTAAATTTGACACTAACATAATTTATATTACGTTTAAGTTGATTTGAAGCATGGATTGCGTTATCATGATGCATGTTTCCATTCGTTCCATTTTTTCACTAAATGTTGATGTGTTTGTTTCAGCAAGTAATTTAATGGAAGTACTAAAGCACTTGCCATGTTACACCTTAATTGTAAATTTTTGTATTTCCTTTACGGAAAAACAAAATCTACAACTGTCTGTATTTATTTATGTATCATGTCCTTCCTCGCATGACAGATTTTACAAAAGGGTGAACCTCAAATTCATCTAGTTCATGGAATTCTCGTGAGTCAGCTTTCAACTATCCTGGCAAGATTTGTTAAGCCTGATGTTATTATCCAAGCTTGTGATATCACCAAGGTGGATCAGGAGAAGGAAGAAACCACAAAGCTTTTGAAGATATTCAAATAGGTTTTGAATGTAGCCAGTTCTTAAAGGAAAACAGAAACTCATTGGACTTAAAAAAATTCTTTCAGAATCTAAAAAGTGAAATAATTTTACATTGCTTCAGCAGCATACATGATTAAAAACTACCGATATAATGATGACTTATTGTTCAATGCAGAAGTACCAAACATTAGCAGAAGAAGCATGTCTTAGTTCAGTGCAGTGGAATACTTAATCAAAAGGTTTAACTTTATTCCTGCCTGTGATATGGACCAACTTCAACAACAATTTAACCTGTACCAAGTAGACAGAGAAATAGATGATATTGTGAAAGACATTCCTAGAATAGATGAGAAATGGAATGCCATCATCTTGCCAGTGCAATGAAGGGGATATTGGTTAGTTTCCATAGTAACAGTGACTGTGAAAGAGTGTTTTCAATCGTAGAAAAGAACAAAACGAAGTATAGGTCTAATATGAACACTTCAACCCTAAGGTCTCACTTGTCATACCACAACCTACTCAGAAGAAGAGCTGATATTTGCAAAGAAGACAACCTATGAGGCACTGCATGGAGCAGCCTCAAGTTGTTCGTGTGTTTATTTGAGCTATTTTCTCCCTGAAAGTAACCCATTGAATGTGATTTCCAAGACCTCTCAAAAGTCCGAAACCCAGGAGCTTCCGGGGGCTTCGCCCCCTAGATCCCCACCAGGGCGCTGCCCCTGGACCCCACCCGCAGGGCGCGAGCCCTAACGCGCTCGCCCTGCGCCATCTCCCACATGTTCCGTTTTCTGGGAATGCAATGTTGGCAGGTGTGCTTCATGTCCGTGGTTGAAATCCTCACCCATCTCATCTTTTCATCACACATTTCTTTCTTTCCATAGTGCTTTCCAGGCTGCTGATAGAACAGGAATTGTCCAGAGGAGAGGGGAAAAAACACGATGAATAGAGGGAGGACCTGGGAGGATAGAGGGACGACCTCCGTATAGTCTTTCTTTCGATATTATATCAAACAACACTCATAATTCCCCAAAAATATCCACGCCCCGTTTTATGCGCTTCCACCATCAAAAAGAGCGCCCTCTCTTAGTGTGTCTGATATCCTGGTCGACGTCACTCTACTTCCTGGTACAGAAACTGAATTAGTACCCCCCCCCCCCCCCCCAAAAGTTTCCTTAATTACTGTGCCTCAGCATTTTATAAATCTTACTCTTTCACTTCACGTTTCTTGCTTTCATGACACCTGCACACCTGGGCATGACGTTAAACTGCATCCAGGTTGTGGCTTCTGTTCTATTCAGCCAGTCTAGAGCAGGAACACTCAGTATTTGCCCTTTGGAGGGCGTACTTGTCCATTTGGGACGTTAAGCTCCTTAAAGGGAGCAGAACTCCTCCGGGAGTAATCGTTTGGTTTTCGCCCCTTGGCTCTTCGCTCCATCGTACTAACTGTGCTCGCGCCTAATATGTTACATAGTACTGTACTTTTTGATGTTTGAGTTTTGTTTTTGTTTGTATGTGCCGTTTCAATGCACTTAAAAAGCACACTTTTTGATGTACACATGGGTGTGCAGCATCTGTGAGCTTTGTATGGTACAGTGTGTATCATGCTTCGTGTGCATGCCAATGTATTACGAAATAGTTCCATTCAAACAAGCAATGCATTGTGCTTTGGTCCTGGTCAATGTCATGGTTATCATAAAGATGAGCAACTTGAAAGGCAACAAAGATATGCACGATAGGGTGAGGAAGAGGATTGGGATTCTGTATGGAGAAAATGGAGAGATGTAGAAGAAATAATGAGTACAATAATTTAGGAGGTTGTGCCCCTGGACTGCAGATGAGACACCAGGCTGCAAAGCTAAAACAAGAAAAACTTCAAGTGTATCAAATAAGGGCTAAGAAATTGCCAGAAACTGGAGTGGGGAAGGGAGTCCAGAGGTATCGGGCGTGGGTCCTGTATTGGAATGACAGGAAGAATTTCCTATCCCAGCTAATATCCGTGCTGTGCATTACAGTATCCCTGTGTATCCTTTCTAAGGTAGGGGAGAGGGGTTATACAGTTAGTGAAAACTGAAGCTAAAATTTTCAGGGAAATATAGGGGTGAGGTTTGTGGCCTACTAGAGTTGGTATGGGTGGCTTAACTGTAACCATCAATTCATTTGAGCTCCACAAAATTTGGTAAGTGTGCCCCGCCCCCTCAAAAATGATAACCCTGTAAATAAAATGTGCCTGGGAAAAGGTGATCAGGGAAATATTCACTGGGAAGAGTCTATACTGGTTTAGGTTACTATAAAGTTTCTTACTTTCCTGTCTATACCTTGCTGTAACTTGTACAAATTGTGAGAGATGTATCAAAACTAGTTGGTTATAAATTTGTTTCATTGAGATATACAAATCCTTTCAATGAATTCGCAACAGGTATATGCTTAAACCAACAGACAGTACTTGACCATTTGCATTATGTGCATGTTGACCTGGAGGCATGTTCCATTGATGTACATTATATACCATTTACTGAATGGTTTCCAGCTTGAACCATTTGGAACGATTTGCGAATACCAAAACCATTTGCGAACCATTTGCATTCCATTCAGCTATGTGATCAGAAAACCATTAAGATGTACATTTCCATTCATACACCATTTGAAATCCATTTGAGACCATATGGTCCATTCAGAACCATTCGGGACCATTCCACTTATCCAAATTGTTTCGAATGGAATATAACCCTGGGAATGATCTTGGTTGAGGAAGACCTCACAGCCTTCTCCCAGGAACCCACCATCAGAGGAGGGCTTGTTTGATTTTTGTGAAGGTGGGGTTTCGGAGCCTTCACTGAAAAGGCCGGTTGATGACCATTCTGGAGCACCTATATCGAGCCAAAGGAGTTTTGCGTTTATGTTTTTGCCCGATCCGGTTTCAGTTTTTGTTTTTGTTTTGTATGTGCCGTTTCAATGCACTTAAAAAGCACCTATATCGAGCCAAAGGAGTTAAGTGGTCAAGTCCCCGTAGTGTGGCCTTGGATGGGTTGTTCTTGATTTGTCTTGGGCGTTGGTGTCGAAGGTTGGTTTGTTTGGGTTTTGGGTTTTGGGTGGGGTTTGGGCGTCTTTTTCGTTTGTGACACACGTTTTCATTCCGTGTTTTGTGTGTGGGTGGTTCATGGTTAGCTTTTGTGTTTTCGTCCGGTCGGTTTGAGTTGTCTATTTGTTGCAACGTGCCTGTTTCGATGTCGGTTGAAAAGAAAACTATTGCGGCTGCTTCATGAAGTTTGATGGGACTGAACAAATACAAATTCTTCTAGAAAAGGGTATCTTTAAATATCTCATATTCGTTTTATCCTGGTTGCACTTATAAACAATTTAAAAGCATTACATTTTACGTGTACTGAAATATTAAGTCATGATTATGTCGGTATTTAGGACTGCTATTTCTTCCCTGATATGAATGAAAGGTCTTGATTAAAGACCGATTACACAACAGAAAGCAAAAATTTTGTGACCAACTTTTTTATGTCAAACATAAAGTTATCCGCAAAAAAAAAAGAACCATATGAATAATTTACACTACCCTGACAGTTAAGTACAGTTTATAGCAAACACATGATATGTTTCAGTTCCTATCATGTGATATTACGATTGTGTGTGCTTCACATTACAAAACAATGAGTAAGTATACGGTTCATGGGTGTCAAATTTGGGATCTGATATTTCTTTTCCCTGCATAAATGCTTTACTTCCCTTTAAATCTTTGCTGAAGATCTGCAATTCAAACTTCATATAGGGAGATTTTCCAGTCTCTCTGACACTGTAACTAGTTTTCCTAAATACTGTTTTTTGTCTTCACTCTTAGGTGATAGGGAAGACTGTTGGTTATCTTTATACTGCCTGATTTTTCATTGTGACATTTTAGTTTTGAGACTGTTTTTGTTTGTTAGTTCCTTTATATGTAAACTTCCCTTTAAAATGTGTACCTGATAACAGAAGCCTTCTCAAAAAATGTAAATATGTTAAAACAAAGTAATATGATGAAATATGTTTGAACAGTAGTCCAGTGTATTGGATGTATGTTCCATTTCAACCAGGCATTCTCCCAGAGGCTCTGGGTATTTATAACTGCTAAATTGATTCTCCCCTTGTTCAAAGTATCTGGTCGGTTCAGGCGCAAAAGCCTGTTTCAAGGTCCAATAATGTGCAATCTGAAGGATTTAAATGGCTATAAATAAGTGTTTCAACAGAGCTGTAAAGGCAATCAAGATTCTAGCATTTCTTTTATTTTTACAGAAATGATAAGGGGAAAGATTTACCCTTACTCTGCATGGGGGGGGGGGGAATGGAGAGAGCTAACTCCCCCACCCCCCTCTGAAAACCCTATTACATAAATTATTTACTTACTGCCACTGCTACTCCAGTTATAAACTTTAAACTGTCTAGGTTTTTTCCTCGTAACTGGCTTTTTTTAATGCATTTCATGCATTCTCTTTTGGAAGATACCCTGAAGCAGATGAATATGTCATGGAATTTGCCCTCTTCTTAGTTGCAACATTTAAGTTTTCTGATTGTTTTCTTTTGTAATTTACCTTTAGTTCTTTTAAAATGTGCATATGGCAACATTATCCCTCTCATAATATTTAACATGTCAGGAAAGCACACTGTTAAAACATCTAACCCCAGGCATAACCTGAAAATACATTCAACATACTTCACTACATGAAAAAAATAGCATGAGGAAAGCGAAAACAGAGAAAATCAACAGTTCCTTCCACACACTTTCAGCCTTTGTACAGCTCAACAAACATGTTGTTGGGGAGAAGGGAGTAACGTGGGGTTGAAGGAGATGTTTTATCAAACAAATGAAATGGTTTGTATTGCCCAATATTTGTCATGATAAGCAGAGTTAGTCATGCAAAGGCCATGCCTTAATGGACAAAGAATAGTCTATAGGACCTGTTTACATACAAATTTACAATACGCTGGTCCTTGACGATGGCGTACTCTCTTCACTCTAGCATAATGCACAGTCATTTCCATTACAAGTCCATCTCGTTGAGCAAAATGCTCCAATGACAACAAAGATCATAAGAAGGAATTTTTCCTAATCAAATAACTGTTCAACATAAATTGTATGCCAACAGCAGGGATCACAGTATTGTCATACAAAAATACCAGAAAAGAGGAAACAGGAAACCAAAATAGGGCTTACTGGGTTCGTTACTCAGTTCAAGCCCAGCAGACCACAGCTTTTTGGGGTAAATTTGGCAAAAGATAGGGAATTTTAGTGGGGAACAAAATAGTATCAGCAATTATAGGGCTAGTTGAAAGCCTTAACCTTAATGAACAGTCTAACTTCAATTTAGAGTGTGGCTGTATTAAGGGCTTGCATTATCACCAAAGAGAAGATATTCAGTCCTCTAAAGCATCTCTAAATTATATCTAATCCTCCCCTCTTAAAATGAATACACAACTTTTTCCTTCACTTTCATTGTTGGATACATGCTGATATTTGCTTCTGTCTGAATGCATTTCTGGCCTTTTTTGCCTCTAAAATGTAACAACATCCATTCTCCGCCCTCCACCCCTCCCCTCTTAGTATGAATACATTACTTTTCCATTACTGCTGTTGTTAGATATGCTTACAACTTTGGGCTGTATGCATTTCCAGCCTCTTCTCACTTCTAAACTATGTAACACCCTCTATCCCATTCCCCATCCCTTTTAAAGTGAATGTATTACTTTTCCTTTACTTTTGTTGTTGAAATTGCTGACATCTTCGCGCTAAATGCACTTCCAGACTCTTGTCAAATCTAAATTATGTAAAACCCTCCATCCCCCTCCCCCTCCCCTTAAAATGACTACATTACTTCTCTTTTAATTTTGTTGTTGGAAATGCTGACATCTTTGGGCTGACTGCGTTTTCAGCCTCTTCTCACCTCTAATCTATGTAACACCTTTCAACCCCTAATCCCCCTTCCCTTAAGATGACTTCATGATTTTTCTCGTACTTTTGTTGTTGGATATGCTGACATCTTTGGGCTGAATGCATTTCCAGCCGCAGCACCTCTAAACAATGTAACACCTCCCATCCGCCCCCTGTTCCCCTCTGAAATGGCTACATTACTTTTCTATAAGTTTGGTCGTTGGATATGTTGACATCTTTGCGCTGAATGCATTTTCAGCCGCATCATCTCTAAACCGAAACACTCTCTATCCCCTCAACCCTCCCCCATTAAAAGGAATACATCACCTTACCTTAACTGTTGTTGATGGATATGCTGACAACTTTGGGCTGAATGCATTTCCAGACTCTTCTTATCTCCAAACTTAACACCCTCCACTCCTTCTCAGCCCATTCTTAAAATGAATGTACTTTTCCTTTACTTTTGCTGTTGGATATGCTGACATCATTGGGCTGAATGCATTTCCGGACTCTTTTCTAAAAAAAAAGTGTACCATGTAAGTGTAGTCGGTAGATATCACTTTCCTCTGTGCTGATGCTGAATTAGGTTATACACTTTGTATTTTACAGGTTCCCAGTCCCTCTGACACAACAGTGGATCTTTCCTTAAGCATTGTATGCATGTATTTTTGAGGGTACCCTGAGCATATGCACGTTTCTCTTAAAATGCCTGTTGTCACGTGTATGCTTGGCGCAAGTGTAAAAGTGCTTGGCTCAAGTTTACCGTGCAGCTGTGGAGGATTTACTTCATGTAAATATCCATGTGCTTTCATTCTGTAGCTTAAAGTTTGCTGTAGCACCGGCGGAAGCTTTAATACGCTTTGTTTCTTCCCGCGGGCCTTGCTGCGTGTGTATACTGTGTTAATGTTTTCCTTATAAGTAAGCTTAATTTGCATTTAATGCAGAATTTGGGAGGATTTCAGGAAACGGGCGAAAGAGCTAGAGTGTGACATTGAATTTCGGTTCTGGTTATGAAAGGGTTGCTGGGTGCGCCCGCATTCGTCAAAGCAGGCCGTTAGCAGTTGGACACGATGTCCGTTGGGCGTTAGCCCGTAGTAGTTACTGGCGTCTTCGTGAGCTAGTTGTGGGAGTTTGCTGGGGGGAAGTTGTGGCTCCCCGCTGTTAGTCTTTTGAAGTTCGAAAATGTCTTGATTATCACATTAAATTAAAGCCTGCTGTTCAGCTGACAAAAGCCGGACACCTAACCAGCTTCCGTAAATAACTGTCGCTTACTGTGCTTTTTAAGTGCATTGAAACGGCACATACAAAACAATAAAAAAAACTGAAACCGGATCGGGCAAAAACAGAAACGCAAAACTATTTACAGACTGCTAAATCAAACAGAAAATTATGTTCATTACAGTAATAAGTTATATATACAGATATTTACAAAACTATGGACAGAAAATTATGTCCACTACAGTAACAAAGCTATACACAGATATTTAGATACTATTAACAACTATTTACAAGCACCTTACAGACCCACCCTATTACAAATTGACCACCACACGATCCCCCCTCACCGAAACGAGTGGATCCCATCGCCTACCGAACGCCGACCTTGGCAAACGAACGAAGTCGGACTCAACCCTCAGCCTCACCTCCGCCTTCACCGACGCCAGGACGACGTCCGCAGGCTTCCCCATCCCCCTAAAAACAATGTTACATCGGTCTCTCCATAAGGCCAGCTTTATGGAGGCCGAAACAAAAGTAAGTATGACCTGAATACTTGTATTGCATGGCGGGGGTGAAAGACCATACAAAGCATAGTCCTGGCCGACCGCCCATGTGTTTCCCAACGTCAAGCGATCAGTCAGGACTTGGAACCATTCCCAGAAGAGGGCCACAAATTCACACTGCCAAAACACATGTGGCACACTCTCCCACTTTGTGCATCCAGTGCGTGGGCAAATGCCATCTCCAAGACGCCACCGAAGACGCTTGAGATTAGTTACAATCGCACCATGTGCGATTCGCCACAACAAGTCTCGCCTTCGGTAATCTAATGATCTGCTGTGGACTACACGCCACACTTCCGACCCTGAAGCATAGTGATTGGATTGGACCTGGCCAACCAATTCTTCAAAAACAGCCCGGTAAAGATCCCTTGCACTTAACTGTGAAACATCTCCAAGTGTGGACATAATAAGGAGAGTTTCTCTCATTTGACTGTATGCTTCCGAGGGCCTCCAGCTGTGGGGTTCACTGTTACTAAACAGGGAGGGAAAGAACCGACGGAATGATAATCCCCCCCCCCCCCCAACTAACGGACAAAATACGCAAAAGGCATTCTGCTGTCTACAGCACTATAAACACACTTGGTCAGGAGAAAACGGAGTTTGGGAGGAAAATGCACAAGGCCAAACCCACCACGCCTAACATCCTGATATACCATCCCTCTTCTTACGAGCTCCGTCTTCCCTGACCATAAAAACCTTAACACAGCCCTCTCGAGACGCAACAGGACACCCTTTGGAGCAGCCAGAACAGTGCCTGGATACCACAAAAGGGGATAAATAAAACGATTGATAACTGTCACCTTTCCGAGCAGGCTAATGTGGCGCTCGCCGAAGTCCTTCAACCTAGCTTCCACCAGGTCCACTTTCTCATTCCAGGTAAGTAACTCGGTTGGCCCATAACCAAACCATATGCCGTTGATCCTTATGGCGTCATCTACTCATGATGCAGCGAAGGGCAGTCTTCTTGACCGCCACTTACCAAGGCGAAGTCCTTTGGTCTTATTGGGATTCAGTCCGTCGCTTACTTTGTTTCATGTAACTGTCGCCCAAAGTTTATCATCAAACTTGTGCTAAATCTCACAGTTCTCTTTTGATTTGGCTTATAAGTATCTTTCATAGTGTTTTGGTAGGAATGCATTTAATATTGAAAGTAAGCCAAGGAGAGAATCTGAAGCTCACAAGTAACAATATCTTTACTTGGCGTAGTAAAGTATATCCTTTTGTCAGAGACGCCTGAGATGGTAAATTTGCGATGTATAATGTGTAAATAGAAACAGGGAACGACGAGATGCTGTGCAAGTCACGAGGTTATGGTATTCAAGTAAAGAATGAAAATGTAGTAAAAAGGAATGAATGCATGTAAAGGTTTGGCGTCTCAAAGGGCGAGGCAAAGAAAGGTCAATCGCTTTGGTTAGTCTACTTAATATAACAAAACTAACCAAAGCGATTGACTATCTACAATCAATTATCAAATCAGAAAGCCAAAAGACTTAGTGATTCCTTGCCATCAAATACCTTACCTGCTTTCAAATTGACAGTGTTTAAAAGGTTTTTCTTTACATTTTAGGCACAGAATTTTCACAAATTTACCGCTGGTGACCTCAAATGACCTTTGACCTCTACCAAAAGCAATAGGCCTCTTTCTCTCAACATGACAAATCTATATACCAAATATAAAGAGCATCGGTCACTCCTATCTGAGGATATCATGTTTACAAGCCGTTTTCGGTGGTTTTGCATTTTACTGCTATTGACCTCAAATGACCTTTGACCCCAACCAAAAGGCTTTTTCCTCTCAACATGACAAAGATATATACCAAGCATGAGAAGTGTTGGTCACTCTTATCTGAAGAAATCATGTTTAAAAGCCGTTTTCAGTGTTTTCCCAATTTTACCGCTGGTGACCTCAAACGAGCTTTGAATTCTACCGAAAGCAATAGGCTTCTTTCTTTCAACTTGACAAATCTTTATATTAAATATGAAGATTATCGGTCACTCCGATCTGAAGATATCGTGTTTACAAGCCGTTTTCGAAGTTTTCGCAATTTTACTGCTATTGACCTCAAATGACCTTTGACCTCAACCAAAAACAATAGGGTTCTTCTTCTCAACATGGTAAATCTATATAACAAATCAGAAAATTGTCGGACATTCCTATCTTAAGATATCGTGTTCACTAGCAAGTGTCACAAACACACACACATACACACACACGACATCACCATCGCATAGATTCCTTGCCTGCCTACGGCAAAGAATCAATAACAATGTTTTTGTTAAATATTTGTACATGCATTCAGCATTATTTTACATTTATTCCAGGGTTTTTATGTTGGTGCAATAAACTAATGAGGGTAAACGTACGCCTGATCGTCTAGTCTTTCGTCCGGTCGTTTGCTTCACCCTACCCGTGAGATTTTGGGGCCTATCCCATCATCCCCCATCTTAGAATAATTTACGAAACGCATATCAATATAAGAAAACTTCTTTGACGACATATTTACATACAAAATATTAAAAGTACACTTCTCACTCTGGGTAACGACTCAAAAAGTCAGGTCCATGATTTCCAATCCGTTCCATTCGTATTTCTTTCTGCGACCTGATAACAAATTAACAGTAATTCCTTGCTACAAGGTGTTTTTGTCCGACCGATTTGAGTTGCCTGTTACTCTCAGCGTGCCTGTTTCTATGAACGTTTTAAAAAGAAAATTCCTTGCTACAATGTGGAGTTGTGCTTGGACCTGGTAGTAGTAACTATGTTTCCTGTCCAGCTGCCACTTTCCATCTTTAAACTGCATGAAATTTCCTGCTGGTTTATATCCCTTATCAGGAAGCTTCCCTCTGCACGTGTGAGAGAATTTTTGGTTTCGATGATTAGAGAAACCAATGCATTCATGATGGCGTGTGTATGTATGTGTGTGTGTTTGTGACGCTTTGCTCGTTAACACGAAATCCCAAGAAAAGAATGTCTGACAGTTTTCAAACTTGGTACATAGATGAGCCATATTGAGAGGAAGAACCCTATTGTTTTTGGTGGAGGTCAAAGGTCATTTGGGGTCACCAGGAGTCAGAGTCACCAGGAGTCAGGGGTCACAGTCTGAAAACCTTGTTAAAGCGATATCTCAAGGTAGCAGACTTGGATGGATTTCATACTTAAAATGTAAATCTTTTATAGTCAGTAGATGGTCCCTAGCGTTTTTGGCAGAGGTTAAAGGTCAGCTGGGGTCACCAAGGATCAAAGCCTGAAAATTTTGTTAACACGATATCTCAAGGTTGGAAGCTTTGATATATACAGTATCCCAGCCCATTAGCGGCCCATCACTGGCCACGTCGACTGCCCTTCAGCGGCCACCGCCCTCGGTCCGCCGATAAAATGTCCGGTGGCACACTGACGGCCCACCGGTGGCCATGCTCTGGAGGGCCGCCGATGGTCCACTTGTCAGCGGTCCTTCGGTGGATTCTGGACGGCCATTGCTTGGCGGACCGATGGTGGTCTGATAATGGTCCATTGGCAATTCAAAGGGCATCTGGCATTTCTGAAGGGCCTTCAACGGTCTGCCACTGGACCAGCATGTCCGCTTTGGGGAATTATGGTGGTATTTTGCTGCCCTTTAAACTTACAGAGGCCTATATATGGTGACAATGGTCTTAAAAGCACAACGAAAGAAATAATAAAGCGAGACCAAGGTAATTATCTTTCCAAATGTGCGCAATATTCTTTATTTGAAATTTGTGCATAGTCAGTGGAATAAAAATGACAAAATTCTGTGACCTGAGTTCAAAGTTAAATTAGGAATTAAAGCCTTTAAATCTTTGAAAAGATAGTGAAAAAATATCAAGTTTTTGTCATTAATTGAAATGAATACAAAGAGCATGTGAGGCATATACAAATTGATAGATACAGTACAAAAATAGGACACACTAGTTAATATGGACGGAATAAGATATTCAATAAAAATGGATGGAAGTTCTTCATAAAAAATGAATAAGAGAAGTACGTATTCACCTACATTTCAGTTTGACAGAATTGGAATACCCACAATCACTCAAAAACCTCTCCACAGTATTTTCAAGTACATCATGTACAGTAGAGTAGAAGAGATTTACTGTAATGACGCACCAACACAGATGAGTTACAGTGTCAGCTACAACTTAAATAGTTAGGTTTCAAATACAGTTCAAATATGGTATATAGTACATAAATAGTGCATTCATTTCAAATCTGAAGATAAGAAAATTACCACTGGACCAGAGTATACTGACCATTTTCTCAATGGAAAAACATTAATTTGAAAGGGTTTATAACCTGGAAAAGGATCTAGGCCCATCAACTTTTACCAAATTGTAAAAGGCCAGATCTAAACGATCAGTTCTCAACCTGGGGGTAATGAGCCCCATATGGGAACTAGTAATATAATTATTTGAAAGAACCATCTAGAACAAAATATATGGTTGAAAATGTAATAAAATCTATCCTGGATTTTGGATGATGTTACATACAACCTGTGTCGTAACTTTGATTGGCAAACCGGTTTGATACGCCATCGATAATATCACTTCGGTGACAGCATTGTCGGTAGTGCATCAAATCAGATCCCAACTGAAGTCAAAACAACAGCATCGGTATAATTTTCAATGCATTTTCAAGATTAGGAATAGTTTAGCAATACTGATGACATATATCCACTCATTACAAATGTTCTGTTCTTGAGATGTTAGCAATAACGTTGACATATTTTCAGCAAAAATAAGAGAAGTTGCACCAAGCAGGCATGATGTCATGTATTTACATTGCAATGGCTTATGCATGCTTTGTTTTTCTTTAAAATTTACCACAATATTTTGCAACAAAATTTTGATATATTTTTACCATAAGTGCAGCCTGAGTAAAGGAATTTTAATTTTTTTTTGGCCATAGGATGAAAGGTAGCAACCCCTTATCAATCCAAGATCAAACAACAGGATTAAAAATAAAGAAAAACAAAACATTTACCACCAATGTGAATCCATGACATCCCACCTGCTTTCTTCATGTTCACATTTTGTAGAAAATATATTAAATTGTTACCTAGAGAACCAAACATCGGAAGCAATTTCACCAGAGTGCTTAGTATATGTTCCTCTTTAACATATCAAAATTTGGTCTTGGACTATTTTTTTAATACATCATGCTCTGTTTGCTAACTTTTGAGTCTAATCAAGGGTGGCTAAAGGAGTCTAAGCAAAGATAGTGGACATGAACAATTCATTCATCAACATAATTCCAAAACCAACGGTCACTCTTCCCCTCAATCAAAAATACTGTTCCCCCATGTACATTATGAGAAACATTGGATGACGTCCCTGAAAAGCAACGTTAAGACCCAAATTTATGTCTGATATCTTAACATGGAACATTTTCTAAGAACTGTGGAAAATTTCCCATGTATGATTCTTGAGATATAAGCAACTGAATGTGACACATTTCGAAATAAACTTTAAACTTAAAATACTTTTATTCATACTTCTTGATTTGGCTGGTTATAGCGAGCAGCAGCAGCAGCCTGCCTTCTAGCCTGTCTTCCACCATCTCTGTCTGAAGCACCCTTCAGATAGTGAATTATTTCTTCCTTTTTTTCAGCATCTGCAGAGGAGGAGGCGCTGGATGTACGTCTTACTGCGTCTATTGACAAGAAAGGACAAGATAACCATATTTGCATCATTTGAACTCACACTTGTCAGCATTTTTGGCTTAATTTGTAGCATTTGCGATACTCATGATTCCAGAAGGAAACACACTGACATAAATGATGAATGATAGTTGCTGGAATGAGCAATAAATTAGAGTCCTAAAAAATTCATATCCTACCATCGACTGTAGTAACACCTTTGTCATTTTAGGAAGGTACCTCTAACCCTGTGTGAGATTGGTAGTTCTGAACAAATTCCCAGAATATCTGCTCTGTTTAATCAGAGACAACTTGTAGAACCAGGGCAGTCTTTGCACATTATTATGTCAACTGCCTATAGAGCAATTCAAATCCACCACAGACCAATGTGGCTAAATGTGACCACAGAGGCTATGCTGAAAAGTACACTCTAAAAAACGTCTGGTGAAATTTCCTGGTACACAACCCTGGCTATTTTTTACCAGCAAGTCATGGTCACAACACTGGTGAATAAAACCAAATAACTAGCTATTCTGCTAGTTTTTAACCGTAGTTTCTTCATTAATTTTGGGTGCTAAACTGACACGGAATCTGGTGAATCCGATATTTTTCAGGGTGCAGGAACCTTTCTTCACACTAAATTGCAGGAGGGCTGGAAATCAACAAAAGCGAGAAGAATTCATACTATCTGGAGGAACATTTGTTTAAACAACAATAATAGTAATTCCAGCAAAATCAAGTTCTGAACTACCACAGAGTAAAACCTGGGATAAGCTCGACAACCCAGAAATACTCCCTCAAATGCTTACTTTCAAACAAGATTCTTATTCCAAGATTGTGAAAATCAGTCTTGGTCCCAAGGCCAGTCCAATTAATCTGGGATGCCACAATGTTGGTAAGAAGACTCCTAGCCATTCTGCGCACAACATCCCTGTGACCACCTGACAGTGGCGTGACCTGAAAAATCATCATGGCAGAGGAAAATTGTAGTATATATGCAGGCATGTGGACAGTTGGAAACATGTTTTAAATAACATTTCACTGATTTGAAAACTTCAAATTGATAACAACATTTCTTGTATTTCAAACAAAAATTAACACTTTTAAAACCACTAGCTGGTGAATTTTGCAGCATATAAACTGCGTTCAAGAAGATAACCATGCTTCACCCGCAGGGTGTATTCTTTTGCTCAGTTCAGCAGCGGGGAACAGCCAAAGTTGGGTAAATTCTAGTGAGAAGACATAAGCTCATTGCCATGATCATTAACAGTTCTTACCAAATAGTTTTGAAGAGCTTTATCTGTCTTCAACTCTTCTTCCAATTTCTGCAGTCCCGCAAGATCAGTTACAGGGAGGACCACACCCTCAGGAATGACATATTCGTATATTCGTCCTGCACATTGTTAATGTTGGGCTGAACGGGTCTATATTGGTGCTGCTGAATTTGTTGGACAGCTACTTTCACCTCCTTTACTTCTGCTTTTAACTCTGCCAACAATTTCAGGACTATCCTCTGTGCAGCTAATGAAAAAGAAAATGACCACATTCAGAAAGAATGTATCTAGTTAAGTACAAACTGTGACAAAAGAATGATATAATGATTAGTCCCGCGGCAATACTTTGGTAAAGTCAGCACTTCACAAACATACTATGGTACTTTATAATTTGGCAAATACAGTAGTGCAGTGATGAATTGTGACTCTGCCCATGATGCATAATGCCAAGTTTCTTTAAACAGGAAGCTACACCATGAGATACGGAACTGTCATTTATTTTCTGTTCTGTTGACCTACACCCTCCTTTCATGAAAAGATACAGAATGATATATGTTTGTATCCATGCCATGTTGAGTCAAACTCAGCTAAACTAGATGAAGAAGAATCATTTTGGAAAGAAACAGACTCAAGAAAACCAGGGTGCTGTAAACTTGTGTGAAAAGACTGTCTTCCAAATACTTAGTACGGTCAAACCTTTTGCACAATGTGCTTTCTATAAAAAGATTTTCCCCGCAAAGAGATGCACTGGACTGAGCACTCTGTTGAGAAAGACTGTTTTACTGAATTCTATATTTTAGACATGGATACTTTAGATATGTATGTATGTGTGTGGGGGTGGCATATGTTTGGACAATATGACAGAGCAGAAAAGAAAACCACCTTACCATTGACATTTCTGCTATTGCTGAAGCACCCTGCTTCTTTTTGCATATGACGAGCTATGGGAGTCTCATTTAAACCACTTCCAGATGGCAACGATGGTGTTGGTCTTGGCAAGCACGGTGGCTGGGCGAACCTGGACTTCTTTGGCTGGGATTGCACCCTTCTTGCTGTTGGTGGGTTGGTTGGGGTTGACATTGTAACTGATGTTGACTAGGAATACCACTAGCACCACCATTATCATCACCTTGGTCACCATTTCCACTGTCGTCATCATAGTCCCCAATATCATTATCAACCTCCCCATCATCATCATCCCCACCATCATACTCATCATCTGAAAAGTAACGTCTACTGGTTCTGGTGAAAATAAAATAATAAAGCATCACTAGAATAGCACTGAATTAATCTCTGAATATTCATGCAAATTTATCAGAGCTGCGGAAAGGTTACCAAACAGCATGCAGTGAAAGCAATCAAATTTGATTTGTATGGACTTTTACAAAGTGACCAAAGCTATTGATGAGACAACACCAAAATCACAACGACGATTTTTTCCTTTTTTCATCATTTCAGAAATAAGTGCTGAAGTTTAAAATCATAAACTCATTCTCTAAGTAAGAATATGGTTCTACAAATTTCAACACTGAAGGCTTCAAATTTTCAAATCCACCACAACTGTGCTAAGCAGTTCATGAAAGTGGGAACTGCAATAAAGTGAAACAAAACATTTTCAAAACAGAAAGGTACCATAAGGCATTTCTTTTCTTCAACTGAAAGAACTTAAAACTAACTTTAGCAGCTAAAGCTTAACTTTGAACTTCAGCTTATATTCCTGGATCGAATGATTTCAAAAAATTCTCCTTAGGCTAAATTGTACTGATGTGAGCTACTTCTAGTCTTTTTCAACTAATAGCATTTCAACAATTTAACCAGTCCATAAATATGTGTTTGCATAATCCTTTACAAGTTTCAGTATGAAAGACTCAAAGTAGTTTATATTGGTAAAGGATTAAAGATAATAAAAAAAAAAACCTGTTCTATATGTGCATTTCACAAAACACTACAAACACTTACAATCTGAGAATAAGCACCTACTTCCTTTTTCTTTTTCCGCCTGTCTCATTATCTGATGTACCTTCAGAGAGAGTCAACTTCTGGCGTGCCTTTTCATATGAATCTGCAGAAAAAAAAATTAACGTCATGATATTACTTCTACACAAAATGTGCACTTTACAGCATTCAGAAAAGTGGAAAGTCATGAAAAGTTCCTGACTACCAGAGTCGAGAGTCATTCAAATATCCTGATTCAGGGCTCTAAATAACCAGCAGGTTCTGTTAAATGTGCCCTTACCTATCGCACAATGTTCTACTTCATGAAATAATAATAGACCCATGACAGCCAACATGAGAGGAATTCCCCATTATGAATGACAACAATGACAACTCGGGTAAGAAGGATTAGGCCACCTTATTGAGTTGGTGGGGGGGGGGGGGCATCCTATTGGCCCAGCATACCTTTACAGGGTGTCATGCATAGGTGTGCTTCAATTTGTAAGGACTCAGAAGTCAAGATGAGGTTCATGTCTGCCAGGAAGTTGGGCTAAACAGAGTTAAGAGGATCAGTTGTTTTGGACTTTTTTCTATATTCTGGCTAATGGGCATTTCCTGTAATGAATATCTCAATTTGGTTGTGCCCTTTGTAAAGCTTATTTAAAGCTCGGTTGTGTATAACCCACTACAAGTGCCTCATATTATACGGACACCACATTACTTTAACAATGAAGGGAGGTAGGAGTTATTTAAAATAAATTAAACAACTCAGTAACAAATTTTATTATTTGTTTGAAAGAGTAAAAAAAGCCAGCTGTTCAGAAGCAAGATGACATTAATTTCAAATTGCTAATAACAGTTTATGCATGAATCCATAAACTATTCAACTTACCCTCAGTTGAAAGGATCCGGATTCCATACTGCTTCCATGAAAAATGGTAAGGTGCCTCAAATGACCTAATAGACTTCTCAAATCGTAGAGGGGACTTGAATGGAGGCCACCAGCATTTGTTCTTGCCAATACACCAATTTTCTGGTACCATAGCCACATCTCCTATCTCTGAGGACGTCATACTGAAAGTATACCAATATCAAGCATTTGCTTTAGTTTAGATTACAGAATGGGGAAAGGAAAACTGTTCAAAAATCACCTACTATAGTCAATGTGGAATCCAGTTTTCATGAGCAATGGAGGACTGGAAATGCTATGTGATATCCACTAAAAGGAAGGGGAGTGTACTTCCTGAGCACATCATTAATATGAGCACGCTAAAGAGTGCATGACAAATTTTTAACCTTAAAAATCTCCAAGGTGCTAGATGTTACAGGATACTGGAAAAATCTTCTTTGACTGAAAACCTCTTGAACAAGACAAAGTCTTCTTCCCTAATTTTGCAAAAGTTATGGACAACAAGAATATCAGTGCCTATCTGCACACAGTTGTTCCCTACGGATGTCTTCACTACAAAATTTTTGGTTTGTAGTACCATAAAATCAGAGGTCACAGCAGTATCTGTGGGGAGGGGTCCTGAAGTATGGGGCCTGTTCAATTTTCTTCGATGACAATCAGAAGGATCCTTAGGTGTATCATTATGTTGCTCAGAAAGACGGCGTATTACTTGCTCTAATGGAGATGTTGGCTTACGTACCATACGTTTTAGCTGCCCCAAGAAATTTTCAAAGGCAAAGCATGAAACATTATCAAGTGCACCATACTTCACAACTACTTGGGACAAATGGACTAGTTCATGTACATTATAGGTGAGCATGTTCTGCCCATACAGTTGGCCATAGTGGGTCACAAAGTGTACAAGTATATTACCAGCATACTGAAAGTAATCAGAGCAGAGATGTGGATTGAGAAGAATACCCAAAGCCACAGAGAGGAGCATAGAATTTTTATAAATTTCCACAGGCAAATTCCCATGTAGAACAACTGGTCCAGTGTACAGTAAAGATTGTCTGAATTCAGTGGCTTTCCAACGGTCATCATATTTCAAGTGACGTGGTTTTCCTTGCAAATTCTTGGGGAATGTGAGGGCAAAGGGATGCAAGATTTTCAGAAATTTGCTTTCTCACCCTAGGACCTTGTCTTGTCAATAAAGGACCCCTGATCCAAAGCTTCAGCAATCGCCTCATTACACCTAAACAAACAAGGTGCATATAGTCTGCGGGAAAGGCACTGACCATCCCTATACCTAACTCTGTTAAAGGTGTTGGCCCAAAGTGATGATCTTTGTCTTCCATGTCTTATTAGTGAATGTGCTGTTCACTGTACAGTGACAGCACTACATGGGGCATGGGGCATTTCATCAAGAGCTAGCCCTCACCACCTCACTGCCTTCCACCAGTTACTTACTATAACCTCTAAGCTTCTGAGGGCTTCGCCTGCATCCCTGACCCCACCCACAGGAGCACACATTTCACTTCTTGTTCACTCTAGGTGACCCCCCCCCCCCACTAAGTTTGACATTCTTGTATATAGCCACTTAAAGTGTAGCACATGGTTAAGTACAGGTTCATGTGTATGATGGGCACGGGTACCAGCTCATGAGTACAGATATGGAGACCAGGTCAGGAGTAAAGGTATTAAGAGTCTGAATCAAAATTTCTCATGAGTTCAGGTATAGTTGGGTATATTCACAGGGTACTTTTCTCAGAAGGACTTCAAATCTCCCCTCCACCGACTCAGAAATTACACTTACTTGATCATAAGGCTGGTTGAGCAACCTATTATAGATTCCCCCTAAAAAATATGTTCCAGATTCCCCCTCCCCTTTCTCTTAACCCCCCCCCCCTCCACACACACACAACTTAAAATATATGTCCCAAGATATTCCTACAATTGCCCATAGCACCTGCCAACACCTTCATTTTCTGATGCCTGCATGTACACTGTATGTAATTCACTGCTGTTTGTTGTGGCTGGACCTAGATTTCCGCACATTGTCATCCTTGAGGTTCATTGTCAGTGCTTGAATAGCTTAATCAGCTTGAAGCAAGGGCTTTGTTGTATAGATCACATGGTCCAGCAACCTATACCTATACTCCATGTTGTTCAACAATAAAAGTTTTTACAACAAAAGCAGTATGAATCGCTGGGTGTGAAAGTGTACAGCCTAGGGGAGATTACAAAAAATCTTAAAGTACAGAACTGGAACATTCTAGGACAATACAAAATACTCAAGCTTATGCAGTGGTACCTGATGATCCCTTGAGTTGAACCTAATCCACTCAACTTCATGGGCAACTATTGATTGATACACCTTGAAAGAATTGCTACTGTAACTATGAACATGTGGTCTGTGCCTTACTGTATTTATTTGCAGTTCATTTTCAGTAAATCTAACTATTGTCTGTGTTACAAAGTTTGCATCCTGTGTAATTCCCTATATAAACATTTTTCGAAAGGGTATCTTCTGTGTACTATAAGAAGCTTGTTTAGGCTAACTGCCACAAAGAGACTGGTTATTCTTTCTGTCAGCTTTGTACAGATAGGATGCAGCCTCAATATACTGTCTTCAAAATCATTAAGCTACGGCTATCAGGGCTGCTGAGCCTCTGCCTTTATTTTGCAGTACTAAACTTACTGAGTAGCAGTAGAGGTATGAGTCAGGTAGCCTACATGCACAACATCAGAGGATATATTTAAATTCCGGAACGACTTCTTCAATGATAAATTGATGATGGGGTAGGACAGTGGTAGATCATGTTGGGACTATCTGTGCTTGGGGAGTATGGCCGGGACAATTACCTCAGGATCTACTATGTTATAGCTAATTAAAAGCAGTTCTCATACAGATCTTAATCAACTCATTCATTTTAACTCAAATACCAACATGATATGATGTCTAGCTTTAATTTAAACCTGTTTTTACGGTTATAGTTTTTACAGTTATAGTTAGTAAATCCAAATGATAAGTGGAGTCTCATGATCACCAACAATTTACAATTATTAAGCTGCTTTACCAATAATACACAAAGCCCTAAGAATTCAGTCTAACCAAGCCAGTCCTACATACTAGTCCACTTCCACACAGCATGCCTTTGTATTGCACTTGAATTTTTGCTCACAAGTGTAATCTAGACCTGCCAGTGATTACTTAATTTTTACTAGTCACATTTTCATTGCCTATCTCTCAGAAATACCCCTGGGCATATTTCTGTCAGTCCAACCTCAACTTAAATGAGTAGGTGAAAAAGGTTTGAAAAGTGACAGTGCATGGCATAGAACTCCACTTGTATGTGTGGTATAGGGACTAACACTGACGGCACATGCTTAGAGGGGCACTTGATGAGTCTTTTACCTTCCATGATACTCTGTTTGCAGTGGCTGGGGGGATTTAATCCATTTCCTACAGTGGCAGCTGTGGCACACTGAACTTGAACCAAATTCAACTACAGGTAGCCTAGTATAAAGAGCATAAATGAGTTGCTAATTCAAATAGTACGGCTGCAGGTTGCAAGTAGGGGCCACTTGAAAGACGATGGTGGGACATTTTTTCTTGGATCTCTATCTTATTTTTTCTCATGGATCTATTCCGCTAGTCATATTGGCCGTATGAGATGCAAACATTTACATCCAGAAATTAGGGAGGTTTCACACAGGAATGGGGGAGATTTTTTAAAATTACATGCAACTCAATGGGGGGAGGCTTGCTTTTATCAAGGAGATTGTCAGATTTTCTAGTTGGAATGGACAAAAATCCTTGAATTTTCAGGGAGAGTTGGCATCTTTGCGTAAGCCTGTACTGCAGGCATTAACTTAGTCTCTCAGAATTGGTGCTTGCACTTAAAGAAGTAGCTATATTTGTCACCATGCATCACTCACTCTTAGAAATCATCCTTTTCAGTTTTCAGACTTCTGCCCCCCACTTACCTTCAAATGTCACTGTGCTCATGGGGTGTAGGCCATATGGCTGTCATCGATTATTGATCTTTGATAAACTCAAATGTCACTGTAATTTCGTACTATAACGTTACCACCACAGACTTCCTATACAAGTCCGTGGTCACCATTTACAAACATGTCGCAATGTGATGCTGGGTGCACATTGTTGTAACAAAGACCATACAATCACTTATTTGGTAGCACTGTAATGTGACCTGATTTGAGGCCAGAATATCAGCCATTCTGATTTACACAGTTAGCCAGAGAGGACTGATTTCCATCACATTTTCCATCAAGTTGTGCATGCATACCAGTAATTAAGTACCTCATGTAGGCCCTATGTGTATAGGCCATGGCATGGCGTGATAGTGCCCATACAGTAGGTCTGCAATGGCATGAATGTCAAGACCAGTTACAAATGTCATACTCATATTGATGAATTCATACGTCGTAGCTTACTCAAAACACATTTACGGTCAGTTGGGCTATCATAGCTGGACCTTGTACCCGTACCCGTACTCGTACTCATGACCTTGTACCCGTACCTATACCCATACTCATAGCTTGGTACCCGTACCCGTACTCATGATTAATTTTTCTTGGGGCTCGTACCCGTACCCATACTGGTACTCATGGTCCCGTACTCACACTACAACACACTGTAAGAAAGGAATAATTTACCTAAACTTGTAAAAATATCATTTCCACCACTCTTTTAATGCAATAAGGTTTTGAAGAAATCACATTTCTGAGATTTATCACTAACTCTGAATGCTTTCTAAATGGCAAAAGCTTTTTCTTTGTAATGCCATGTTAGTTCATTTCAAATTCAACTTCAGAGCGAAGGTAGGAAATAAGTTTACCTTTGGTACATGTCAATACCCCTCCCATCTTCTGTGTCAACAGCCGGATCTGCAAGCTTGTTCTTTTTTATTTGCCCTGTCGACTGTCTATCAATGGAATGCTTCCTCTCATTGCGAAACTTGTCAGACAGCTTTGTTTTCCAGTAATCCTTCGAAGCTGATGTACTTTTCTTCAATTCTTACTGTTCTGGGTTCTTGAACTTGACAAAATTTACCTCAAAAATGGTGTAAATTTTCCATACAATCTGATTTTTCAACGAAGATATTGGTGGATGCACTGTTTTGAAGAAGCTGCTCTGTCATAATACATCCAGTCAACCTTGAGAAGTCCATGAAATAAAGTAACAATTATGGAGGACCCAATTCAATTGACAACTCTGACAATTAAATGTATGTTCTGTGGAATCATCTTGGCAAGTCTGAATGGCTAGTTAGTTATTAGTTTGATGGGATCTAACGACACTTCAACAAGAATGTGTTATGTAGTGTCTGCTAGATAAAAAATGTAAAACTAAAAAGAAAAACATTGGGCAAAATGGTGAAAAGAAATGCTCAACTTGGGACATACCCCACGTTGAACTCTGAAGGGGTCCGACAGTAGGCCACTAATGATAACCCAACTGTAAACGCTATTATACAATAGAGAGATGTATTTAACAAATACTGGATTCAAACTAAATTTCTTCAAAATTTTACAGAGGAAAACGTGATCAACCATGTCGGAGGCTGCCTCCTGATCGAGGGAGAATGGCAGTGTACTTAGGTCCCAGGACATTATCTTATTGTGATAAGTTAATTTATATGTCACTTTTAAAATTTGTAGTTTCTACTTAACTTACCAGTCCAGGGAGTACTTGAAACTGAGGGAATTCCCTTATTAAAACTGCGGCCATTGTTTCTTTATTGACAAGTTCTCTTCGTACTGACAGTGTAGCTCTCATCTTTTCCATGGCCACTTGGATGTTTGCTGGTGAAGCTGGTGTATGTTTCATCCAGTTAATATCAGCATCATCCTCATATTTAGATCGTCCATTAGTATTTACTTTCCTGGCAAGCCTAGGTCCACCGTCTCGGGGCACCGGTGGTGGCAATCTCGATGGGCTTGACAGCCTTTCACCTCTGTTAACATTCTTAATCTTTGCAGCCAGAAATCCAGTGTTACTCCTTTCATCATAGAAAGCTTCCTCTGAAAATAATGAAAAATGAACACATCTTTACAATGAGGTATCATTAAAAAGAATTTTAGTTAACCTTCTTTAGGGCTCCCAAACAGACCGGGGACAATATTTGGGGAATTTTCGGGCAAATGTATCTGTTTATAGGAAATATATATAGGTGAAGTGAAGGGTACGTACGTAAGCACGATATCACCAGTTGATGTTAAAAGGTCAGTGAATTATTATAATTTTTAAGGGTCAATCCTGGATCATTAATTTGCATTTGTCCAAAGAGCTTACAATCGGCTCTTTCAAAGGAAGGTTAGTCTTTCTCAACATCATGGCATTTAGGTGGTCTTTTCAAAACCATCAATACCTCGTGGAAATGACCCTAGAAACATTTCGACATTTTAAATATCTGTATATAGGCATGTATTCAGATTCAAGAATATACAGGAAATACAGGATTGTTGGGAGACCTGCTTCTTGTTTATAGTTCAGGAAGATGTGGCACTCTAGGCCTTGTGCCACTCAGCATGATATTTCTGTTGATGGGAGTTAAATTGAAGTAACCAAGTGGCTATGCAACAATATTTGCATATGATATAGTACCATACAAACAGCATAAATAATATTTAACTTACGTGACCATTAGGAGTATGGGGATCTCGAAGTGATTTGAATGTGTTGACGATTCCAATGGCATACTTTGTTTTAACCTGAGCTGGTGGTGTTGGCCTGTAAAGATAAAATAAAGACTACAATAAGCTTAAATTTTTGCTGGGCAGTTGTTAAGATGAACAAAATATAAAAGAAATCGTACACCTATTACTTTTTATCCTAAATTTCAGGGGAACTGTTTTTTACCCAGTCTCGATCACTATATCATGTTTGCTCTTAAACAGTGTAATTTTCTTTACAGCTACAGTGAAACCTGCATCCTGGTAAACTACATTTAAATTAAGCTGGACACTATTTTTGAACCTGCATGTAAAGCGATGCTTTGGAATTCCAAATGGAAACTCTCATTGCATAGGGTTCATGGTGTGGACATAGCTGGACAAAAGAGAATTTAAGCAGAGATCCACAATCTACACGCAGGAATCCAGGATACTGCAGTTGTTTACTTCAACTAATTTTGCTTAATATATTGTGTAACATGGACTTCATCATGTCTTATAAATAACTTTTCCTCACAGCTAACTACACATGTCAATACTGATCAGTGTCCAACATAATCTTTGAGGTACACACAGTACGGTTTTGCTTACTTCAACTGCCTCCTCTTTTGGTGTGATTGGTTGTGGCACTTTCCCTACAGCCTTATGTCTTTTCATAGGAGGTGGAGAACTAGAGGAAGGATTAAGTTGTCTCTCTTGAGAGTCATCTTCTGAAATCACATCTGTATCAGCATCACTCCCACTATCAGGAATGGTTGAGGGAACTGCTCCTGGGGAAACTGAAGAAATGTGTATCTTTGGAACCTCATTTGTTAAAAATGCTGGAATGTGGTTCCGATACCACCTACCAGATACCAGGAGTAGAAAAGCAATCAAAATTTAATGCAGCATGAATTTCAGACACAGAATCATATCACTTTTATATGTGTTTTAATTGAATTCACTTACATGAAACATTTTTTGGTGACTGAAGGATTATGTTACCAACAAGACCATGTTTTATGGCAGCAAACGTTAAACATGAAAAATACACGCATTATTTTTGAACAAAACATTGCATACACAAAGAAAATTCACATAGCGAAATTGGAGGCCTAGGAAATAAGGGGCAAAAGTTATCCATGCTTAATGATATTGGTAGCCCTTGTATCTCCCACTCAACCTCCTGATTCTCAAACTAATTACTGGATTTTCCCCTCCATCGACTAGGAGACCTGCAATACAGACAGAACGTTTCTGCCTTTTGTGTGGGTGCAATGAAGTGTAAATAAATCGCAAGGCTTGTACACTGCACATTTCTTCTTTTTGAATAGACTGCAGTCTGGTAGAATTACAGCGGCCAACCAAGCATGAAATCGCTGTGATGATGACCGGATCAAGTGTGGGAAGGCTAGGAGTAGCTGAAATTAGTAAGCGGATGTATCAAATGTGTTTGAACCCGATTGCACAGGCATATTTGGTCGGGTTACATGTTTGCCACATAACCCTAGGGCGAGAACTTGAGATTTGCAGAATCAAGGATTTTCTTTTGAGCATGAGAACACAAAAAAAAAAATTCACATATATTGAAAATTGCTTGGCAACTGTAAATTTTGCACAAATTCTTATATACTGTACAGTGGTAAACCTGTTACATTTTCAATCTGTAACGATGGAAAAAATGAGAGCTGTTTTAAAGAAGTACTGGACCATGGTAGGTTTTGTCACCCTAGCAAAGCTTACAATATGTCTAGCAGCTCATGCAAGCTGCAAGGGTACTTACCCCACTTTTCACCTGCTTTGAGCACCATGAGCTCTATACTTCGGTCCACTTCCATAAGGGGTACCAAGGCATCTTCATCTACTTCTGCCCCATTCTTATCCATAAGGGCAACTTCATCCTCCTCATCAATGGCAAACTTCCTTTTTGCTGCATATAAGAATGGATGCACTATGTAAGAATATAATCATGAAAAACCTGCTACTGTGCCAAGAATTATTACTACGTTACCTTAAAAAAACTGACCATTTTTTAAGTGTAAGGCAAACAGCTTTGGATATATACAACCTAGACTAGTAACACTATGCCAGTGTTCTGCACAGGGTTAGATGGTGTAATATCCCCCATAAAACTTACTTTTGGTTGTGGAAAAAAATGGCAATGTGTACCATCAGGGAAACTGCTTCACAATGTCGAATATTTGGGTGCTTTTTAAGTGCATTGAAACGGCACATACAAAACAAAAACTGAAACCGGATCGGGCAAAAACATAAACGCAAAAACTATTTACAGACTGCTAAATCAAACAGAAAATTATGTTCATTACAGTAATAAGCTATATATACAGATATTTACAAAACTATGTACAGAAAATTATACACACAGATATTTAATAGTATTTACAAGCCCCTTACATACCCACCCTTTTACAAATTGACCACCACACGGTCCCCCCTCACCGAAACGAGTGGACCCCATCGCCTACCGAACGCCGACCTTGGCAAACGAACGAAGTCGCACTCAACCCTCAGCCTCACCTCCGCCTTCACCGATGCCAGGAGGACGTCCGCAGGCTTCCCCATCCCCCTAAAAACAACGTTACATCGGTCTCTCCATAATGCCAGCTTTATTGAGGCCGAAACAAAGGTAAGTATGCCCTGAATACTTGTATTGCATGGCGGGGGTGAAAGACCATACAAAGCATAGTCCCGGCCGACCGCCCATGTGTTGCCCATCGTCAAGCGATCGGTCAGGGCTTGGAACCATTCCCAAAGGAGGGCCACAAATTCACACTGCCAAAACACATGTGACACACTTTCCCACTTTGTGCATCCAGTGCGTGGGCAAATCCCATCTCCAAGACGCCACCGAAGACGCTTGAGATTAGTCACAATCGCATCATGTGCGATTCGCCACAACAGGTCTCGCCTGCGGTAATCTAATGATCTGCTGTGGACCACACGCCACACTTCCAGCCCTGAAGCATAGTGATTGGATTGGACCTGGCCAACCAAATCTTCAAAAACAGCCTGATATAGGTCCCTTGCACTTAACTGCGAAACGGCCCCAACTCTAGATATAATTAGGAGCGTTTCTCTCATTTGACTGTATGTTTCCGAGGGCCTCCAGCTGTGGGGTTCACTGTTACTAAACAGGGAGGGAAAGAACCGACGGAATGATAATCCCCCCCAATAACGGACAAAATACGCAAAAGGCATTTTGCTGTCTACAGCACTATAAACACACTTGGTCAGGAGAAAACGGAGTTTGGAAGGAAAGTGCACAAGGCCCAACCCACCACGCCTAACATCCTGATATACCATCCCTCTTCTTACGAGCTCCGTCTTCCCTGACCATAAAAACCTAAACACAGCCCTCTCGAGACGCAACAGGACACCCTTTGGAGCAGCCAGAACAGTGCCTGGATACCACAAAAGGGGATAAATAAAACGATTGATAACTGTCACCTTTCCGAACAGGCTTATGTGGCGCGCGTCGAAGTCCTTCAACCTAGCTTCCACCAGGTCCACTTTCTCATTCCAGGTAAGTAACTCGGTTGGCCCATAACCAAACCATATGCCGTTGATCCTTATGGCATCATCTACCCATGATGCAGCGAAGGGCAGTCTTCTTGACCGCCACTTACCTAGGCGAAGTCCTTTGGTCTTACTGGGATTCAGTCTGGCACCTGTGGCTCTTTGAAACTTAGACAACGTGCCAGTAAGGGCCTTGAAGGAAGCTAGGTCGGAGACTACGCATGTGACGTCATCAGCATACTGAAGGCACTTAACTTCAACACCACCGGGAATGTGAAAAGGTTGAAACAAAGGCTCTACTTGAAAAGCTCTTGCTAATGATTCACTAAACAATACGTATAGTAATGGTGATAGGGGGCATCCCTGCCGTACGCCACGTTGGACACTGAAGGGGTCTGACGGTAGGCCATTAACGATAACCCGACTGTTTACACTATTATACAATAAGGAGGTCCATTTAACAAAAACTGGATTCAAACAAAACTTCTTCAAAATTTTAAAGAGGAATCCATGATCAACCATGTCGAAGGCCTTCTCCTGATCGAGGGAGACAAGCGCACAAGGAAGATCACGGTCCATCACGTATTCAACTAAGTCCCGCACCACCCAGAGGTTCTGCTGAATACTGTGTCCCCGCACCGCACAGGTCTGAAAGGACCCTACAAGATCTGGCATAACTGTGCCTGGCCTGTTGCAAAGGGCTTTCGCCAGAATCTTGTAATCTACATTTAACAAGGTGATTGGCCGTTTGTTTTTCGGTTCGAGGGGGTCTCCTGACTTAGGCAGCAAAGTTATTATGCCTGTGCGCTGCGAGTGGCTCAATGAGCCAGCGAGGAAGGCAGAGACGAATACATCACGGAGATCATGTGCTATGGTACCCCAGAAGCGTTTATAGAATTCCACTGGAATACCGTCGGATCCAGGTGCCTTTCCGCTTTTCATCTTCACCACTGCCTTCCAGAGCTCGTCAATAGTCAAAGGGGAGCCAAGTTCATCATTCCGATCTTTAGAGGGCGTCTTGTCAATATTATCTAATAGGGACTTTTGAAGGTCTTCATCGACATCTGCCTGGGTATACAGCTGCTTATAAAAGTTTTTGTACTCTTCTACAATGTCGAGAGGGTCCTTACGTACCACACCGTGGGCGTCACGGACAGCTTTTATGCTGCGATCAATGGCATGCTTTGTGACGTCCCGGTAGAACTTAATGGTTGGTTTCTCCTCCGCCTCCACACATTGCACACGAGCACGAACCCGGGCCCCGTGTAGTTTTTCATCAAGATACTGTTGGATTGCATGAAGTGCGGAGGGGTCCCCGTTCCTCTCCCTAGAGCAAAGTGAAAGGAACTCCCCCCTTCTTCGACGAGCTCTTGCTACACAGTACTCCACTGTGAAACGTTTGATGCGGCTCTTTACATCATCCCACCACTCTAAACCTGTTGAAAAGGCCGGCCTCAAAGTTCGCCACCCTTCGTACCTGGCCTTAAAATCTTTGCTATATTCAGCCTCCGTTAGAATATCTGTGTTCATTTTCCAGAACCCCCTCCCTACTGGCCATGACTCTGGGGGTTGGAATGAGACAGTAACTGCATCATGGTCCGAAATTGGACATGCCACAACTTCGCAATCACTTGGTGACAGAGCCGTTGGAGCGTACACCCGGTCCAACCTTGAGGCGTCCGTGCCATCAGGGCGGTGCCAAGTGAACACGGACAAGCCAGGATGCTGCACTCTCCAAACGTCAACCATATCGTGATTCTTTGTGAACATGTCCAACTCCACCATACCGACACTACAGCTTGAAGATGTGAAGGTGGACATTCGATCAAACCGTGTGTCAGGGACACAGTTGAAGTCTCCAGATAGGATACAAGGGGCACAGCCAGGAACGAAGGATGGCAGGGTAGCAAAAAATTCCTTCTGTCTGTAGGTTGGTTAGGGGCATAAACGTTACATAGGAAGAAATTCCCGCAAGGATGTTTGATGGTGATGCATACCAATCGGCCCTCATGATCATGATCAACCTTTCCGACCAGGGAAGTCCATCTTGGAGAAACTAAAATGACAGATCCACAGGAAGATGCGGAACCAAAGGAAGCGTACAAACCCCCACCCCATTCGTAGGACCAGGTGTAGACATCGTCCTCATTAACAATGTGAGTCTCTTGGAGGAAAACGAAGTCCACACCTACTGATTTACAAAATTGGAATATTCTGGAACGCTTCCGACTGTCCCTCATGCCGTTAACATTCAGGGTCATGAGGGACAGGGGACCATTCATGAAATGTGGAGTGTGAAATTACAAAACTGTCTCTGACCTAGCCTTTTTATTACATGGATCTGGTGCTGGTGGCACAGAAGGACTAACTCCCCCTCCCCGGTCGGACACCTCCCCTGAGGCCGACCTTTTCAACTTGGGCTCAAGTTCAACGGCCTCACACAAATCAAACCAGCCCTCCCCAGATGGTGGGTCCTTTGGTGGAGGCTCTGAGGCAGGTCCTCCCACATCTGACATGGCAGTGTCAGACTCCGAATCCGATGACAGTTGAAGGTCATTCTCCACTGTTGGTATTCCAGCCTCCCCAGGAGCTGGTGCGGATTGTGCCTCAGGTACTGATGTGGAGGGTTGGGAAGGGCCTACCTCAGGGTTCCTACAGACCACCTCACATCCCTTAGAAGCTAGGAACTCTTGTTCCACCTGATGTGCCACCTCATCAGGCGTAGGGGACCTGGGTTCCTCCACCATTGGTTCAGGGTCTGAAGACGAGGGTTCACCTGCCGGCTCCACATCTGCACTTGCACGTGCAGAGTACGATGTGGGGCAGGCACCAGAGACATGTCCCTCCTCCCCGCACAAGTTACACCGCACATCATTGGGACATGTTGCCCTCTCATGCCCCAACTGCAGGCATCTACCACAACGTTTGTTAGGGCATGACTTGGCCTCATGTCCCTCCTCTCTACACTGAAAACAGGTGCGGGGCTGACCGAAATACCTGATGTGGGCCTTCGAACCCCCTATGAACAAGACGGAGGGAATGTCTTTCTTCAGCTCCATACGGAACTGTCTCTTTCCGTTGAGAATTCCGGCCAAATCACCTTCATTATACTTGACCCAACGCCAGTCAGAGACAGTTCCGTACTGCCCTAGAACCCTCGCCACCAGGCCCTGATCCACCTCAAAATTGAGGTATAACACTGTCACTACCACAGAGCGATCATATGGGGTGACAGTTAGACCCTCCACACCCTTAAGGGAGGAAACCCCCTTTAATCGGGCAGCATCAGTCCGGAACTTCAAATCATACGTATTTCGGGATGCAAGGGCCTGCAGCATCTCTATATCCTTTACCTCTACCTTATTGTCCTTCAACACAGAAAAAACATGCTGGGGTGTAACATTCCCCCTCGACTCAAACTGCAACTTAACGATACTGCTATCCCGACCTCCGGGCATAGCAGCAAAAGTTTGTGGCACAAGGCCACGCAGCAACTGGAGAGAAAACTTCAGCACAGCAGATCAAACCCAGGCAGGGAAAAAAGAAAGGGAACCCAACACTACACTACAGACCAGGCGTGCTTAAAAACGAGCACGGCTAAACCACGTCCCCAAGCGAGAGACTACACCCAATACCCAATACCCAACACTTCAGTAAAATGACAGTAGTATATGTTAGTATCACAAGCAGCACAGCACAGCACGGCACAATGCCAAAATGTCGAATATTTGTCCACACGAGTCAAAGAAACTGTAAAATTCCATAAACTGACTGCACCTCTGCCTTATAGAAAATGTTTCAGGAGTCACAAAAACTTTGTAAGGTTTGCCTTCCTCATTCTACTATATTTGGTACTGTATTGTCTTGATTGAGTGATCCATTGAATGGAATTTTCGAATCTATTATGTTAGATGGCAGTACGTGCATATGCAATGATGTTTATGAAGGAGCGTTCATTTGACCAATTGGGCTACTACATAAGAACATGCAGCAAATAAATTCCTCTTCATTACCACATTTTTTAACAGTTGGTCACGATTTTTGCTAATGTATGCTAGGCTAGTATATAGTACCGGTAGGCTATAATATTATAGCCTAAGCTAGTATTCCCAGGGGTTAATATAGGACTAGGCTATGGTTTTAATTAGTCTGAGTACATGGGCGTCCGGAAGGGGGGCACTCCCCCTGGAAAATCAAACTTGTGAAAAAATTTATTAAAAATTAAACTAAAAAAAATTGAAAATAGATCATCAAAATATCTTCACTCACAGCGTCAGTTTCTACTAAAATATGCGGACATTTGACCACGAATAGCAAAAGAGCAGATGGTATGCTGAATAGTGAAATCGTAATTTGGGGACCATCATTCGTGATATCCATTGGAAATCTGTAATTGTAAAAACTATGCCAAAATTGTACTAGTTGTCAAGTATGTAGTGTGCATATGGCATCCAACTATTGATGATTGCGTTTGTCTTGGTTTGGTCCCGTGCTGATCTCAAGTGGCGACGCGCGGATGTAACTGGGATATACAAGGTGAATATGGGGGGGGGGGGGGCTGATTCATAATTGGGTAACGGATATAGGCCTATATAGGCTGTTTGACAGTTGTAAGTTTTATTGTGCTCAGGGGTGCGAGGCCGTGACCGAGAGGCAGATTTACCTTCAACAATTTTTTTGGATTGAAAATTCTAAAAATTACAGTCATGAAATTCCTGTTTCAGGGCTGGGTACATGCAGCTTATAACACTCTCTAAGTGTCGTTTCCGGCCATCTGGAGGGTTTGTAAGACCCAAAATTTTCTTGTACGCTCCGCGCCAACCGATGGCGGCGCTCCGCTTACATAGTGTACACAATTCAATCATCCATGAATGACCTTGCCCCCCCCCCCTTGTGAAAATTTCTGCGGACGCCCATGTCTGAGTACTATCATTATCAATATGAAGACAGGGGTGGCACACCAGGATTTGCCCGACTGGGGGACCAAGCTCGGTGACGGGGAGGCCAACAGGCCGATGAGTTGATATCCCGACCAAGACAAGAGTTGCCAAGGAAAAAATTTTGGCGCGCGAAGTGCGCCGAAGCATTTCCAGAATGTTTTACGAAAAAAAAAATGTAAATTTGAGTTTTATTGGATAAGTTTGATAATTTATGGAAGGAAATCTGAAAAATTTGAGTTTTCTTAAGGAAAATTTGGGTTCTTTGTAGAACTTCCTTTCTAAGGAGGGGCGGTGCCAGGATTTGCCCGACATGGGGCCAAGCTCCCCAACGGGGGGACCAATAACTTGATGCCCCGAGCAAGACAATGAGCTGACATGGAAAAAATTTCGGTGCGCTTTGCACGCGGAAAATTTTTTAGTATATTTTACGAAAAAATAATTGAAAATTTGAGTTTTGTTGAAGAAATTCTGGAGAAATGTGGACTTTTATGGAAGGAAATCTAAAAATATGGGTTTTTTAAGGAACATTTGGGTTCTTTATAGATCAAAGAACTTGCCATTTCTAAGGGCAAAATCACACATATTGTCAGGAAAACTGAGAATTGTTCTAATCACGTATGTAATTCTATGGATTAAGGCTCCTCGGCGAAATTGAAAAAAAATTCCCTCAGGGGGGACGCAAGCGTCCCCAACGGGGGTTCCCCCCAGCCTCCCTTTGGCACCGACTCCTGATGAAGACTGTTTTCGAGGACAATTAAATGCTACTGCGATCAGAATGGGCTAGACTACAGCACGTTTATACTGTTAAACCTTTCCCGCCTTTAAGGCCACAAATTTAAGTCTAATGTTATGCCTAGACTAACTTACTGCAGCTGAAGTCAACGTTATAAATATTAGCCTAGGCTAGGCCGCCTAGCCTACAAACGTATCACTGCTGCTCACGTTAGTGTAAGGCCTGCACAGCATGTTAGTCCAACTAACAATCTCAGATAGCTAAACAACCGTTTTTCACCAGGGCAGGTTCTACTAGTATACTCACCAGTTGAAACTAGCTGATGGTACTGATTGAAAAAGACTGTTTTCTTGATCCCATTGCAATGTATTCTTAGCAGAGACATTTTTAGGCTTGGACTGGAACCAGTGGCGTAGCTAGGATTTTTTCCCGGGGGGGGCAAAGGTATGAAATTTCCCCAAAATTTTTCCCGGTCAATATATATGTATTTCCTATAAAAAAATTGCAAATTTTCAAGTATAACAACATTACCATGTCATCATGTAATATTACCTGCATTTTTAATCTTCAAGTATAACATAGAGCAATTGGAAATAACAGCTCCTGGTATATTATTTTGGTCCACAATATCTGGTTTATTTATACGCAGTGGCGTATCCAGGATTTCTCTGAAGGGGGTGGGTGGGCATGCAGTATGGTCAAGGGGAGGGGTCTCCGGAAATTTTTGACGTCTTCAAGGGGCCTAGATGCAAAATAGTGCAAGATTTTCGACTTTGACAGGAACAGTGTGAAAAAGTTGAATCGTGGTGGTTCATGAGGATAAAAATGAGACTTTTGTGTCTTTACGTGCATTCTTATGCCATTTATGCTACCTTATGTAAAACTTAAGTAAAACTTGTCATTAAATTTGCAAACTTTTAGGAGTCAAAATGAAAGAGCATTGATCGGTATAGGATTTATGGTATTTCTTGACCACAAAACGTTATTTTGTCATAAAGATTATATAAGCGAAGCGCCACCATTAGTTGGGCGCGGAGCGTAGAGAAAATTTCGAAAAATCAGACCCCTCAGATGGCCGGAAATAGCATTTTCCAGACTTATACGAAGAATCAACCCAGTCACTACCTTCTTTTTTCGTTTGCTAATAAAACCCTTCCTTCAAAATATGTTCGCAAACTGCAAAGTGATCAGAGAGTAAAGGAGTTATCCGACCCAAAAATGTAATTTTCCCCAAAAGACTGAGCGAAACGCCACCATTGGTTGGCGCGAAGCGTAAGAAAAATCAGACATCTCAGATGGTCAAAAATAGCGTATTCATGCTTGTAAAGAGAATCTAAACATGTAGTCTTTATTTTTATCGATGCCACCAGTGGGAAACAGCGTCTACTTTTTAAAGGAAAATTTGGAATTTGACAGAATTTGCCTATTTGTAGGAATGAAAATATTGGCATCACCGAGGGACGTACTTGCAGAGACAATCCTTTTCCTTTGAAAATTTTTGAAAAATTGGGTGCCCTTACATGCAATCTTGTGCCACATATGCTATCTTTTGAAGTAAAATCTGCTTTACTAAAGTTTAATTACTTATTTTTAAGAACAAAGAAAAATGGCGTACGTGAGGGGGGGCATGGCCCAATGACCCCCTCCCCTTCGTACCCACTGAGAGGAGTCTTACTAGTGGCTCGATCACACATAATATCCTGTTAGAACAGCAGTCTGTCAAGTGAAGAAGGCTACAACTGAAGGTACTCATGGACCCGTTTATTGTTACACCCCAAGTCAGCGGAAAGCTTTTTGCCCGAACGAGCCTGTAAGCCTCCAAGGGTTGGGCTAATTAACAAAATCTTAGCATGTCAATGGATCCCGTTCATTCTTATTTCTAGACTAACTTTAAATTAATCGTTGGCCATGGATTTTTCAGCCCCACCCATCGTTATGTACACAGAGTAAAACCGGTATAGCTACTACTAGCTTGCGGGACAATATAATAAACTCGGGGGGGGGGGGGGGTGTGTCTACGTTAGTGACTTGTCAGTTTTCACATCCTTTCACTGAATTCCCAAAGTGTACAACGCAGAGACTGTGTGCAAGGGGATAAGTTCGGGTTTACAGCCTTTCATTGTTACTTGTACTGTATCAGCTGTTGTTGAAGTCCTGAATAACAGCTTCATGTGCACTGAAATGCACTGATCATAAAAACTGCGCGTATACAAGAGAACATTCAATCTGCTGCGCGACGAGGACATTTCTAAGGGAAGGGGGTGTCGCTCTACCTCGCTCTTTCAGGTCTGCAGATGCAAAATGGTGCGATGTGTGCGCCTCAAACGTTAAAGGGTTTATATAGCCTAGGTCCCTTTTTGCAATTTTATCTCCTTATACCGGTAGTTTCTCTCACAATTTTGTAAATAGCCAACAATCTTCTAGGCGCCTTTCTTCTTGACCCCACATCAAAGATACGCTCTCGAAGTCCTCTTGGACCAAACCATGCAGTGGTTCTTAGGTAGGCCTCTACACCCTATACGGCCTTAGGAGTGCTTGGCCATTCCATTTTGGTCGCTACCATGATTTCCATTGCCCTAATGTCAAAACCCATTTCCCTCCCTCTCTGCATGGCCAGCGTCGTGTGTCATTGTTGTATCTTTTTCTTCTTTTTTTTTTGTAATTTAAAAATGACATTTCAAGTTAGTAAAGCAACCTTGAAGAAAAACATTTGTGTAGTATTTATTATTAAAAAAAGAATTGTTTTATTTCTGTAATTTAATGTAAATTTCAACCAAGGCTGTGAATTAACAAACAATTCTGTGAAAAGACAGAGAAATAACAGTGCTTAACGTTATAAAGACTGAAAATGGTTGTATTCATGAAAAACAGTATCTTCAAGTAAATTTATTGTTTTTTAAAGTTTAAATAAATGAAAGCTGGTTAAATAATAGGATATTCAAGTTAAACAGAAAAAAAAACCTTCAAAAACTGTAAAAAATCCCTGTAAATTTACAGATATTTTTAACAGTGTGTAAGACAATTGGACTAAATCACTCCCTCAACCAAACTTTACTAAACCTCTCGCTGTTTCCGGTCCCCATACACTACAATCGTCCGCAACATGGGCGGCAATCCTGGGGGTGGAGGTATAAATGCCCCATAAAATTGGATGGGGGAAACTGTGCAACACAGCCTCCTCATGAAAACAAACCTTCATATTCGGATCTATGTAAAAAATTAAGCTTGCTATTATGAAGACTTCTTTAATAGAACGGGAAAGTAAAAGATTACAAAATTCATACTTTAAAATGTAACATCAAACAGTTTCTCTAAAAACCGAAGGAAACGTATGAATGTGACTTGACAGTTTTTCACACCCTCCTATGCAGTGATTTTTACTTTGAAAAATACAAATTTATTGATTTTACAACTATAAGGAGTCCGAGGACTGTCGACAAGAAACTTGAAATGCTGTGATATGCACCGACACGCCTTGAAATAAGTAAAAAAATACTATAGGAATGACAGATATGCAATATAAAGAAATGAATGATGGTCAATGACAGTGGCGAAGCTACAGAGGGCCCCTGGATCTTTTTCAAGGGAAAATTCGGAAATTTGCCATTTGTGATAGCCTATCAGTCAACTATAGTGTGGTTTTCCCAACTTTTCCTTCAATGAAACATCTTATTCTCTTCAATATAAGCTAAATGTATGTAATTATAACATGCAAGACTGCCTGCCGTTTCACGCTCGAAAATTCTCATTAAACTCCTTGCAGTCGGTGTCCCTCAAAAATCAGTTTCCGAACTCTGGAAATAAAAAAATTACCAGATCATCAAGTGATATCGACAAATAAAGTGCTGTTTTCATATATTTTATATTATTCAATTCCCAATTTTCCCTTTTATAAGCTCCTGACCCTTAAATGTCAATGAACAGCCTTAGTTTGTAGGTCTTAGATAACACTGTGTAGCAACAACGACATTTGGTAGCTGTGCAATCTTTAACTTGCCAATTAGAAATACAGATTCTTCAGTTACCCCGAACTTTTCCCACTTCCATGTATAGAGAACCCAGAATCCAAAATTTTCACAGTTCCACATTTTCAAAACTTTGCTGAATAACGCTTCGCGCGCCCCAAATCACGACACCAGAGAACTAATGGCGTTCAAGATGAAAAAAAAAAAAAAATCGGTAAATTTTGGTGCTTGCCCCCCACCCCACCTCAACCCGACCGGAAAAGTTTAGCTACGCCGTTGCTCAATGATGTTCTTTACACTCGATTCAGAAAATTAATCCCCCTTTTATGGCAATCAGGCAAATTTAATTTTTATTTTATTTTTACGATTGTCGTTTTTAACTTTTTATGAAATAAGTTTCTGACAGTTGCTATGATATCACGAGATGTAACCCGGAAAGGGCCACTTTCGGTTATCTCGTGCGTATTTTTGGCGGAAATTATCTTTTCACCTTCCGCGCCAAGCAATGGCGGCCTTCCGCTTAGATAGTACGACACCAACTATACCCCCCTCCCCCCACTTTCAAAGACGAGTCGCCGCCTATGATCTCAAGCAAATTGACTGATGTTTAGACGAGCCGAAATTTGTAATCATGAACTGATGAAAAAATGTTTCATTTGCTGGAGTAAGCAGTATTTCCTCCAAAAGATGGCACTGAATTACTCCGAATCAATGACATATTAAAGACAAATTCCTTGAAGGATTAATCAGTCCCCCGAGGCTTTCGCTTAGCGGTTCATCCTCTAGGCCGGGGTTGAAAATTCTCCAGTCAATTTCTCCAGAAGCAGTCACCATTGAATTTTTTTTTTTTTTCAAAATCGTACACTTTGCAACCTTCAAAAACTACACTATCGTATTCTTTACACTAATAAAAAATGTTGTAGGGGCTTGCTCCAGAACATCTGCAAAAGTCAAACTTGAAAGGAAAACCATAAAACAGAATGTAGTGTTCTTTATCATGTCCTCTATGGAAAGAACAGGTACTTAGGAAAGTGGGACTCTTTGGTTTCTCGAAAGGGAATACCTCTGTTGTCGTGCAGACTTGACCAAAAACTAAGGCAGTGGAATCGCGCGTTTAAGTGTTGGCGCAGGAAGGTGTGTCACCCTTGCTGGGGTATACTACAATACCAAATTCAAATGAAATTGGACTTGATGACTCTAACCTTTGACGAGACAAATTTTAACGTGAACAATGTGTCTTTAACTGATTCCTCAAAAGATAGCATTGTTTGGAATGGAAAGAACATATTGTAACTATTTGTTTCACAATGCATTGTACGTAATGAATTGATTTGTTATTACATTTTTGAAGCCTTGAGGAACGGCAACTTTTGACGCAAGAAATATTTTTACATCCTTTGAAATGTATCTAACCCTTTTGAGCATTAAGTGACCTGGTAAGTATAGAACGAGTAGAAGGAAGATTAAAAACATACATAAGCCGAGGTATAGAGGGGCGTAGCCAGGATTTTCATGTGGGGGGCAAAGTCGACTCATCGTCCCCAATCTTGACCGACAGGACTATCTAAGCGGAGCGTCACGATCGGTTGGCGCGTAGAGTACAAGAAAATTTTTGGTTTAGAAACCCCTCAGATGGCAGGAAACGGCACTTCCCGAGTGTTCTAAGCAAGGATATGGTCAGCCCGACTTCGAAATTCTCCCCGCTTTTTAATTGGAGAACTTTAATTTCTGAAATTTCTCAATTAATGCAAAAAAAAAACAATATATGGAAAATGTTAATACATGTTTCAAAGCGGAGCTCTACCATCGATTGGCGCAGAGCGTACCAGGAAATTTTGGCTTTACAAACCCCTTAGATGGCCGGAAACGGCACGTCCCGCGTGTTCTAAGCAAGGATATGGTCAGCCCGACTTCGAAATTTTCCCCGCTTCTTAATTGGAGAACTTGACAAATATTGAGGGGCTAAACATACCTTTAGCCCCAACTTTTTCATTTTCCTTCGCCGCCACTGGGGTGTGGCATTTTCTTGAGGGAGCGAAGCGCCCAAGTGAGGAGCCGAGCGACCGAACGGGGAGAGGACGTGGTTCTCCCCCTCCTACCCCATTTTGCAATTTTACATCAACATTAAGCGACGTGGTGATCACCTAAGCTGGAATTTGTGGACATTTTCAATCTTGTATCAATGTTTTCCTTATTCCCTCAAGAGTTAGTGTGTGGCTGTAAGAGGGTTACCCTACGAGTCAATGAGGCCCGAAGGAATTGTGTTGCACTGAAACAAAACAGCTACTCATAAGACTTACACTGGATTAACCAGCGGAATTGAAATTTTGCCCTGCAGAAAAACGCCAAAATTCCATTTGAATAAAAAAAAATAAAAAAATCAGGTCTGGGCGGGAGTAAGTGCGAACCCTCTGAACCCCTTGACTATGGGCCTGTCTCCCTGGGTGTCCCTCTCCCCTTTTGGAATATTTTTGCTCTCTCGAAGAGCCTAGATGCAATATGAAGCTCTATTTTGTTCTTTTCATACTACATTCCAGTGTTCTCCACAGGGGGTCTTCGAGGGGCGACACGCCCTCCTAGTGAAATTGGCCGCCCCCTCCGAAATGGTTGCCGCTCTCCAAAAAATGCAGCTTCCACTTTTAGTTCATTGCTTCATTCCACATATACAAGTCATAACTGGAAAAACGTATCTTCCCTCCAAGCTTGGCGCCAGGATTTGCTCGACGAAGGGCCACTCTCCGAACGGGGGAGGGGTAGGGTGCGTAGCGACCCCAAGCCCCGACAGCCAGGATGCCGTCGATGTGTTGTTGAGGGAGATTTGAAGAAAACCTGTGCACTATACCTGCCATTGCGAGTCAAATACGACATAAAATTTGTATATGCTGGAGTTATATATTTCCGCACTGATTTAACCGTGGAAAAGCAGGCGAAAATTTTTTGGGTTAGCCTACACTAAAAAAATCTGTTCTTATTTAAAGCCTATATAGGTCAATTGTCGCGGCAGTTGGTCTCTATCGGGCACAACTTATTTTGTGCTTCCCTCTTCGAGTCCGTATACTGACACAAGAGATTATTAACTAAGTTTAGCGAAATGAGATGAAATTCCTGACATGTACATTTATCCATCCTAGGTAACGGAACTGAGGAAGAGTATGCAAAGCGTACCGAAAACTTTGGGTTTATCGCAGAAATAACTCTTTTGGAAGCCAAAATAACTATACCGGCCATGGGAAGGCGACAGATTATTCCCGAAAGGGGGCAGGCGATGCCAGCGACCACAAATTCCGACATCCCCTACGTCGAGGGGGTGGTAAGAAGGGGATATGAAGGAGCCCAACTATCCCATATCATTGCAGCCCGGACACATTTTGCACAATATCACTTAATATTTTAAAAGCCGAGTTGCGCACTGATAGTGTTCTTTTGAGTCTGAATCGTGGAATTGCAAAGGGCGTGAAGCGCGAGAAAATGTTTGGTAGGCTTACAAAAAATAACATCGACTATATAATCATTAAGAAAAAATAGAAACTGTAGGGGTTGTAGACCGTATCGGGGATAACATACATTGTAAACCAACTGGAATACCCGATAAAAAAGCCAAACTATACTCCGTGAGTTGCTCACCAAATTTCGCTCCGCTGCCAGTCGAATTCCAGAACTATGGCAGAACTTACGGCTTCAAGTCGGATGCTCTAACCACTTGGCTATGTAGTGGGGTTATCCAATATTCACTTATCCCTTTGGAAAACGTTTTACAATGCAGGTTTGATTTCATAAAATGGTAAAAACTGCTTTAAAAATTTTAGAATCCAAACTAAATTGTGGAACGTTTCCTGAATGCCAACGTTAGAGAAGTCAACTAACCACAGAATAGGCCATTACTAAAATGCACAAACCTACACTAATTGTACAAAGGTCATGTCTGCGCGACTACATAGAAATCCCTTTCGGGAAAGCAAAACCACAGGCTCAAACGCTCTCTGCTAGAGACTCTCTAGCAACTGACCGGCATGTGGGTGTTGTGCAGGTATGCCTCAGAGTTTTCGTTCGCCAACCCATGTTATTGGGTATGTAAATAGTTATAGTTCTATTATTGCAATGTACATAATCTTCTGTTTGATTTAGCTGCTTGAAAAAGTTTGCGTCTATGTTTCCGCCTGATCTGGTTTGAGTTTGTTTTTGGTTTCCATAATAAGAGAAACCAAAGCTTTCTTGATAGCGTGCGTGTGTATGTATGTATTTATGTATGTGTGTGTGCATGTGTGTATGTGTGTGTTTGTGACACTGCTTGTTAACACGATATCTCAAGACAGGAATGTCTGACAGTTTTCAAACTTGGTACATAGATGCACCATATTGAGAGGAAGAACCCTATTGTTTTTGGTGTAGGTCAAAGGTCATTTTGGGTTACCAGGGGTCAAAGTCTGAAAATCTGATTAACACAATATCTCAAGTTTGGAAGCTTGGATAGATTTCATATTTGATATGTGGATGCGTTATACTCAGAAGATGGTATCTATCGTTTTTGGCGACGTTCAAAGGCCATTTGGGGCCACCAGGGGTCAAAGTCTGAAAACCTTGTTTACTCGATATCTCAAGTTTGAAAGCTTGGATATATTTCATATGTGGTATGTGGATGCGTAATGGTCAGGAAATGGTCCCTACTTTTTTGATGGAGGTCAAAGGTCATCTAAGGTCACCAGGGGTCAAAGTCTGAAAACCTTCTTAACGCAATAACTCAAGGTAAGGAACTTGGATAGATTTCATTTGTGGTATGTGGATGCGTTATGGTCAGGAGAGAGTGCCTATTGTATTGGTGGAGGTCAAAGGTTATCTGGGGTCACCAGGGGTCAGAGTCTGGAAACCTTGTTAACGCAATATCTCAAGGTAGCAAACGTGGTTAGATTTCACATTTGGTATGTGGATGCGATATAGTCAGAAGATGGTCCCAGTCGTTTTTGGCTGAGTTCAAAGGTCATCTGGGGTCACCAAGGGTCCAAGTCTAAAAATCTCGTTAACAAAATATCTCAAGTTTGTAAGCTTGAATGTATTTGATATGTGGATGCGTTATGATCAGGAGATGGTCCCTATTGTTTTTGGTGGAGGTCAAAGGCCATTTGGGGTCACCAAGGGTCAAAGTCTGAAAACCTTGTTAACTCGATATCTCAAGATTGAAAGCTTGGATATATTTCATATTTGGTATGTGGATGCGTTATAGCCAGAAGATAATCTCTATTGTTTTTGGCGGAGGTCAAAGGTCATCTGGGGTCATCAAGGGTCCAAGTCTAAGAAACTCGTTAACACAGTATCTCAAGTTTGGAAGCTTGGATGTATTTCATATGTGGTATGTGGATGCGTTATTGTCAGGAGATAGTGCCTATGGTTTTTGGTGGACGTCACAGGTTATCTGGGGTCACCAGGGGTCAAAGTCTGAAAACCTTGTTAACGCAATATCTCAAGGTAGGAAACTTGGATAGATTTCATATTTGGTATGTGGATGCGTTATAGTCAGAAGAGTGTCCCTATCATTTTTTGCGGGGTTCAAAGGTCATCTTGAGTCACGGGGGTGAAAGTCTGAAAATCTCGTAAAAAAAATATCTCAGGTTTGGAAGCTTGGATAGATTTCATACAGGGTTGCACCGGATCCAAAATTTTGGATACGGCCGGAACCAGATTTTGCCGGAACCAACTTGAAATCCGGCCGGAGCCGGATTTTTGCAATGCAGATGAATAAAGTGAAATTCAGAAAAGCAGAGAAACTCTGGGATAGGAGTTGACAGCTTTGTTACAAAATGTTTGTGAAGGACTAATGAGAAATGTCTATTAATTTGTCTTCAAGTGTTATGCATGTGTATTTACCTAATTTTTTAACCAAAAATTGCAGTATAGTAGAAAAATGGCATTAAAAACTGTGTTCCTACAGAAGTATAGCAAAACTATAGCAAAGGGGGGGGGGCAAGTAAGAGCTTTTTGTACTGTTTTTCCCTCCCTAAGTGAGCACAGTATTTGTAGAGAAAACTCCTGAGGAAATCTTGCAAATTGTTTTGCATGTGATTTCAATGTTCTTTTTGAACTACAGTACATCACCACTTGTTCAAAAAAGTTGTGCAAATTATGTAGACCAGTAATACTTGGCAAAGAGAGTCCTTGGATAGTTATTACTGAATGGACTGCTCATACATACTGTGGAAAGACTCTACAATCCTGGAAAAAATGATGGGACATTTTTGCCCAAATGTTGTCACTGGTTTTCAAAAAACCCCTCCCCCTAGTTCAATGTTGTTCTCGACAAAATATTCTCAAAATTTCAAAAAATGCAACATTGAACGGGGGAGTGGGGGACTGTTCCATGTACTTTTGTCCAGGGTTGTAGGGTTCAGGTTTTTAACTATGCACACCACCATTGTTTTATACACCATTTCTAGTATTTGAGCATGCCATGATATCAAAAAACTGAAGCACATTTGTCATCAGTAATTTTTTGGGCAGAGATATATCACACGTTCTGATATTTAAGTATACACAATATGATGTTCTGACACTAAAGTATACACAATATGTTATCAAGCATAATACGTAAAGTGTGTGTGATTAATTATCAGGGACAGAAAACATTGATAGTGACCCCATAGGCAACTTTAATTTGTAATGAGTAATGTCTTCTGACATTCAAGATGAAACACATTTCCTGCTAGTACAATGCAACTTTAAAGGCCCAAATTTCTCGCCTCAAACAGTACCCATTCTCCTAACCTTCTCACTTAAGCCCCTCCCACAATTGTCTGAAATTCATCCTCATCCAGATACAATCTCAGTTATATTGCTTCAAGGGGAGTATAGAAAAACTCAATTTATACATGAAACATTCTCAGTACCATTCATGCTGTGTAATTTAAGCTTTGGTACTCTGCCATTTTTGAATTAGCTGTCAATCAAAGAGCTGAGCCAATTTAGAATTTCGGTACCCCCGTGCCAAAATTGTAGTTTGGGGTAAGAGGTTTGGCCCTTTAATGGGCAAGTATGTGTTAAAAAGTAAAGACATGTAAAGTGAAGTGTTGAAGTGTGTATTTGTAGACAACCCAATGCAATTAAACTGAAACACTTGCCTTGAATGATTTGACTCAGATACAACTATAATATGAATTATCCATTTTGTACAGTACTACTGTGCACTGCAGTAGACTTATTTAAATTGTATGAAAGTTCTTTTCATCCATTCAGTTTATTTCACACAGTTGGATAAATTTAAAGTCATATTTGTTACATGTACAAGCAGATCAGTTACTTTTTAACCTTGTTGCCTGTGTGCTTCAGTCATTTTTAAGGGCTAAATAAAGGTGTTCAAATGTTACATAACATGCACTGATAAGCTATCATTTCTGAACTTTAAATTAACTCTGTGACAGCTACTGCAGTTTTCATGTTTGTTTTAACTCAGAACATGTACATAATGCTAACCAAGTGAACATAAAAAGCCGGCCGGATTTAAAAAAAAATACGGCCGGAACCGGAACTGGATATTTTTTTCACTATCCGGCCGGATAATCCGGCCGGACCGGATATCCGGTGCACCCCTAATTCCCTAATTTCATATTTGGTAAATGGATGCGTTATGGTCAGGAGATGGTGCCCTAATGTTTTTGGTGGAGGTCAAAAGTCATCTGAGGTCACTGCTGGTCAAAGCGTGAAAATCCTGCTTATGCGATATCGCAAGATAGCAGACATGGATAGATTTCATATTTGGGTATGTGGATGCATTATGGTCAGAGGATGGTTCCCGTTGTTTTTGGCAGATATGAAAGATCATCTGTGGTCTCCAGGGGTCAAAGCCCAGAAACCTTTTAAATATGATCTTTCAAGATAGCTGTTTGTCCATTTGTCTGTCTGTTGTTTGTATGTCTAGCTATGGAATGACAAAATTATGTTTCGAACATGCTAGTTTAACATTTGAATGAGAAGATAATGGTGCATGATCGCATTCTTCGAAACGGAACATTTATGTATCAGTGCAGTTTTGCATTCTGGTTGTTTACATGTGCCGTTTCAATGCACTGAAAAGAAAACTCTCTGGTCGCAATTTTTTTTTCTTCGCGCGCACCACTTTTAAATACTGCCTCAGGAATCGGGTTTCATTTACTCCGCATAGATGATCTCGCATATCAGAAATCTATACTATATCACTGTAACCACTAATGCCTTAAGTCGCATGCAGCGAAGGAAAGGGTCCCCATACCCAAAACATTTTCAAAGGTTTTTTATCATCTCAATTCACCTTTATAAAATGATTTTTCCAACTTTTGTAAGATGAACTTTATAGGGCACATAAAGTGTCTTTTCCGGTGAGTGCCATTATAAAATGGGACAAGAACTTAGCGAAAGGAGATGTAGACTCGCTTTTGCGACACTTTTGTTGGCAGTTTTAGTACTCATTTCGCTAGAAAGTCAAACCAAGAGACTTTTACCATGGAATTATATTCCGGAACTTCCGTCCCTAAAATCATTGTTCCAAAAAGCCCTTTGAAACCCTACAAATAATCCAAATCCCCCCTCCTTCTCCAATCCCTTTGCATTGATAATCCCAGCCTTCTGTTTGGTTTGGTTTAGGTTGCTGGAGTTTTAAGCCTCAACATCTAACCTTTCATCTGGAGGCACTTTTAGGTGTGGGGCACTTGATTTTTTCCACCTTTATTACTTTTGCGGAGTCATTCGGGGGAAAAGTATAGTAAAAACCAAAGTAAAATTGCAGTGGTCTGTGCAGTGCCCGCCTGTTTTATTTTACAGTCGAATCTAAAGTGCATCCTATTGATGAGTACAACTTATTGCCAAAGGGTCTAAAGGCATGACTCCAGTCCCCATGCACTGTCTGTTTAGAGGAACACTTCATGCCCCCATGCTGCCTTTGGAAAATGTTAACAGTCAGCCCCGATTTCGTCCCCCGTTTTCACAAGTCAACCCACTCTGAGCATTGCTTTGGTAATGTTTGGAAACCGAAGTTTCTATAACCTTGCTTTTTTTTAACGCAGACACAAAAGTGTGTTAATGCATGTGCATGTGCAGTGTTTGGCTGGAAACACATAGGTTTTGAAGTCGGCCTATCGTTACCTCAAAAAGAAAATGTGCAGTTCCTTTTACAAATTGAAATAGAAAAAACCAAAAGTACGAAATTACAAAACACTGGAGAAGATTAGGTCAGCTCAATACCATGCGTCTTTCCGTCTAATCTCCCAATACATTTATCCTAGAATTGACCACTGCAAGCAATGGGCGTAAATGTGACCGGGTGAAAATACCCGCCGAAAGCGTGGTATTAGATAAACCACCCGTGGAGAGCAACAAGATTACTGAGTTTGAGTAGTCTCTTTCAGGGGGCGATGTGTACTGTCAAACCAGCAATTTCCTGACTGGTTAACGATAACCCTAATCACTAACCTATAACCTAACCCGAACAAAGAATACAATCGATACAATACAATGACAAATGTCAATCAAGAAACACCTTGTTAAACAGTGCGCATCTACCCCTTACAGGAAGCTGTTCACCGGCCCTCTTCATGGTCTCCCGTCGTTCTTGAACATGTGTAACTCGAAGCGTGAGGAACACCTCTCATCCATCAGAAGGGAAAAGGGCATATGAACTAGGCACTCTACTTAATGTACTGCACTCGGTTACTGAGGAAGCTAGTCCTTTGAAAGGGCCAGAATGTTCGGACCCGTACTAGTCCATTAACTTCACATTTAATACACCATGGAACAAAGGTGTTTTTAAGGGAGTTGATGGAGGCTGTTTTCTGTTTTTAAAATATGAAATATATCTTTTCCCCTAAAATAGCAAAGATGCCCTCGTATATACCCTTACTTTGATTTCCCCTAGGATTGCACCGAATGTGTGCAATCTAGTGCTTGGCCACTCACAGTGCATACTGGACTTCTTGTCGTTGCTTACCACCACTTCGGTAAATCCTGAATTCCCCCTTTTTTCATTCGTATATCCTACTCAAAATTCGTGTTGACCGGTATTCTTTCATTCACACATTACCGCTCGACATATAACTGTGATAACTGCTAGGGTAGCCCGGTTCACTAAAAGTCGGGGTTGTGTATTGTCTGGATGTAAATTGTCCGGAGTGGGAATTGTCCGAGTTGGCAATTGTCCGGGTGGGAATTGTTCGGGTTGGCAATTGTCCAGTGTGGGAATTGTCCGAGTTGGCAATTGTCCGGGTGGGAATTGTTCGGGATGGGAATTGTCCGGGTTGGCAATTGTCCAGTGTGGGAATTGTCCGAGTTGGCAATTGTCCGGGTGGGAGTTGTCCTGGTGGGAGTTGTCCGGGTGGGAATTGTCCGAGTTGGCAATTGACCGGGTGGGAGTTGTCCGAAGTCTGAATTGTCCTAGTTGGCAATTGTCCGGGTGGGAGTTGTCCGGCAACCACTTGTATAGATTTCAAAATTTGATATGTGGATGGGTTATGGTCAGGAGATGGTCCCTGAAGTCTTTGGCGGGGGTTAAAGGTCATATGGGGTCACCGGAGGTAAAAGTCTAAAAATGTTGTTAACACGATATCTCAAGATAAAAAAAACTTAAATTGCATATTTCGTACGTGGATGAGTAATGGTCAGAAGATGGTCTCTGGAGTTTTTGGCGGAGGTCAAAGGTCATCTGGGGTCACCGGGGGTAAAAGTCTGAAAATCTCGTTTACACGATACCTCAAGAAAGGAAATTTGAACAATTTCATATTTGGGTATGAGGATGGGTTATGGTCAGGAGATGGTCGCTATTGATTTTAACGGATTTATAAAGGTCATATGGGGACACCGGGGTCAGAGTCTGAAAATGTCCTTAACACAACATCTCAATATGTCTATCTATCTATGTATGGTTTTTGTGGAGGTCAAAAGGGCATCTGGAATAACAAAATTATTTTTGAACATGCTAGTGTAACATTTGAGTGAGAAGATAATGGTGCATGATGGCAAATTTGAAACAGTTCATTTATGTATCATCGAATCCTCAAAACAATTTTGCATTCTGGTTATGCCTTACGTTTGCAAACACATACCCTGTACACAACCGGTTTTGTATCCCCCATGAAATCGTCACTTGGTATTTTCCAAATGGCCTCCTCACTTATTGAGCCTCTTCAATCTGAAGTGGTCCAAAATTCGTCTTGGTTTACCATTTAGCACCTTGCGTTTCAACACAAAACTGCAAGAATTCAGGTCTTTGATGTTTCCTGAAACAGTTGATATCCTTTTTTCAAGAGGGTGTAACCACTCTAAATAGCACAGAATGGACGAATCTTCAACAGGTACATCTGACTCTCTTTTGAAAAAGTAGCGTAGCGTTGTGCTCAACCAAACCGGAAACGTCTCCAAATCTGTCGCGCTGTTCCAAACAAAAGACAACAACAAAAAAAAAAAAAAACGATAGCTTCTCGAACCTTTTTTTTTTTCATTTCGCAGAGGGTTCCCATTGGCCAAATAAACCAAAATTTGGTACCCATATTCATTAATATTTATATTTTCAGATCCCATTGGGAGTAGAATTTTTGCAGATTTCAATAACAAGTAACGGTAGTAGAAAGAAGCAAAAATGCCCTCAAAATAGCCTCTACGTTTCTCAAAAAAAAATTGAAGAAAATTAATTTTTTTAATTCAATATTGGCATAGTGTTTCCAAAGCACTTCAAGAAAATGATTACTACTGGTAGAAAAAAGACAAGTTATTCATTTTATGTGCGAACTGCAATGGTAGGTTAGACGGATGATTTTTGGTCATCAAATATGTACCAAAATGGCGCTTGCGCTGCACAGTTAAAGATGAGTTCGGAAGCCAGGAGCGCTATGTTCCGATATGATTGGGTTGCAAGCATAGTAGATAGCAAACATGAAATGGCAGTTTCTTAGGAAGATGAAGGTTAAAACAAATCAGAATAGCGACGGCTTAAATTTAACGTATAAGGCTAACTGCTGGTTCTCCGCTTACATAGCCTGTTGGGCAGGATCACATTTCGGGCAAAAAACCTTGTGCAGCCCACCCAAACTGAAATGATCCGCACGCCATAACTGATCACGAAAATTCATGACCAGTTATGCTGCAGGAAATGGCACTTCTCAGCCCAGTACGTAAAGGAAGGCATTCGTTGTTTTTAGGTTTTAGTGAGCTCAAAACCTTTCCGCTGTGTCCAAAAAATTGAATTGCTTCCATTCGAAAATCGACTGATGTTCCTATCACCTCGCTTGCTATTCTGACTGACGAATACATAAGTACGACCCACAACAAATGAATATGACCATTACAGTTGATATTCCAGCAATCAAATTCAAGTACAAGTCTAACATATCATAATGAAAGGTTGGTTCACTTGGATGCAAAGTAGTGGTATCATGGGGAAAGGCAGGCATTCTTGTTGAATGTGGACAATGCCTTGGAATATCAGCATCAATAATGCTCTGATTCTTTAGCGAGTCTGGAAATCGGCATTTGGGGTAAAATTCCGGAGTATTTGTTGAGCGGATCAACCACTTTAATAAATTTTTGGCTTTGCAGTCGCATACAAAGGGATTTCCTTGAATCAAAAGTTTCACTTGCCTAGAAAGGCTGTTCAGCACAAACGGATCAATTACCTGAATGCGATTGAAGTGGAGCTCAATGATTTCTAGCTGCAGTAGATGCTGGAAAAGTTGTCTTGGAATTGTTTGGATTCGATTATAGGAAAGACAAACGGAAGTCAAGTTAGGAACACTTCGAAATGTAGTTTCTTTGATAAAATGTATTAAATTGAATGAAACGCTTATGTGATGTAAGCAAGGGTAATCGTCGAAGAAAAGCGGTGATAGGACCTCAATTGCGTTTGAATCGAGTGACATTGCAGTTAATGATGTCACGTTGTTCTTAGAGGGTACTCTCGGTGGATCTTTTATGTAGTTTTCTTCGAATACGATGACTTCTATGGATTTCAGTCCGTTAAATACAAAGGGATCGATGCTGAAGAACATGTTAGATTTTAGCTGAATCATTTTTAAAATAAGGTGTTGCCCAGTGTATTCCGTTAGATAGGAAATACGGTTAAATGAAAGGATCAGATACTGCAAGTTTGGCAGAGAATCAAGAACTTTCATTGAAAAGTAAACAATTCTGTTGTAAGATAAATCTATCGTTGACAGATTCACCAGACCTTTGAATTGTCCTGCAGTCACAGATGTTAAGTGGTTGTTATTGAGATTCAAATGACTAAGCAAAGGAAAATCCCAGTATCCATTGCCGATTTCTTGCAATACGTTACACTGTAAGTTAAGATTTCTCAATGAAGGCAAAGTTTTGAATATTTCCACTGGAAAAGTCTCTAGCTCTCCAAAAGCCAATGAAAGTAGTTTCAGTTCACCTAGATCCTTCACGTGAGCAGATTTGAGATCCGACAAATTTGTCGCTTTAGTATTGAAGAATGACAGCTCTTGTAAGTGTGTTAAATTGGATAAAAACTTCCAATCTCCGTCGCTGATGAATGAATTGTTGGTATTGGCTATGGTTAAGCTTTCACAAGTCTGTGGAATCTCATCGGCCAACTCATTTGCATTCGTCAAATTGACTCCATTACATAAAAAAAACTGGTCCTAAAGTACAACATCCTGAAGGAAAGGGATCATTGCAGTCGTCGTAAACATCGAAATAAGTTATGCAAAACTGATGACATATCACTAGTAAAGAAAACAGGAAAATGAAGCAGGTTGTCTTAAAAAACGTCATCTTTAAAGCCAAATACGATCACCAAAACTACAACTTCAAATTTCATCAACAGGTTCTTATATCCCTTCACCTAAAATGTTATAGAAATTTTAGAGAATTGTAAATTTTTACGGTTCTGCCACCCATTCAAAGTTTGGCTGAAACATATATTTCTGTATCTTCCGGCAATGGCCAAATTCAAAATCCTACGGCACATCTCTTTGAGTTAAGATCAACTTTCTTGTTTGCTTCAACTATTGACCTCAGTCTGGTTTGAAAATGATGGTTATTGCTAATAAGTAGGGATCCGTAATTGTTCGTAGACACTGTAGTCATGGTAACTGTGCGCTCATCATATATTATGGCAACCTTTAATTCAAAATTAGAAATTCGATCTTGGGGCCACGTTTACATGATTGCAAGGCTTTGTGCTCACTGGTAATAACGGTGTCTGCCAGGTTCAATACAAGGACCACGGAGACGGTCACAACTTTTTCTGTCGTTTGCATTTTCGGCCGTCTTACCTTGCTATTATATACTTACTTCGACAAAGATATCGAAGTAAATGCGACTTAAACAGCTGTTTTTGGAGAGGTGTTCCCAGATTTTGGCCTTTCGATTGCGATTCCTCGGTCTTTGTAGCAGCTGCGGACAAGAAATGTGCAGAGGACGTGGAAAAAGTAGCTTAAATTGAACCACTCAATTTATGTGTCGATCGATGGTTGTATGGAGTCGTTTAAACCCATCTCGTCTAGGGATTTTGTTATTCGTGCCCGAAAGTTTGCATACTTGTTCAATGGATGTCCTTTCCTAAAACTTGTTCAAACCATTGGTCGAGATCATGTCAAAAGTTGATATTGGGGGACGATTTTGAACGGAAAATTGACGGTTCTCCGTTAGCAGGATTTATTCCCAATAGCAACAAAAACTAAAAAAAATGAAGGTCCTCAACTTCATTTAATTTCATTGATGTAGGCGGGAAAAATCTGAAATGAAAATACCTTCTTCCGTCCTACCAATCGACTTGCTAAGAGCAAAGTCTTGCAAACGTTTGTTTGGCTTTTTATCCTGGGTGAGGAAAAATGCCAAAGTCGCCACCGAGGCAAGTGTCAGTCGAAGAAAATCACGGTCAAAATATTCACGATGCGAACAGCACTAAAAGGCTATGAACTTAAACACCCTTTAAAAACAGCTCTCCATGAAGCTTACTCGAACTTGGTTCAACTACAAAAATCAGTTGCGCTTCCGTGGGTCCCTAGTCACGTGGGCATACCAGGAAATGAAAGAGTTGACGCACTTACAGATGAACGTCACCAACATCTATTTGCCTCACGCTGACTACCGCCTTAACATCAACGGCTTCATAAAATCAAAATGGCAAGTGGGATTCCTTTCCAGAAAAACAAATTATACCGAGTAAAACCCACGGTAGGAACTGGGGGTAACGTAGTTCACAGTAAACGGAGGGACGATTTAGTCCTGACTAGGGCCCGCATCGGGCACACTAACCTTACTCACGCACTAAAAGGCTATGAACTTAAACACCCTTTAAAAACAGCTCTCCATGAAGCTTACTCGAACTTGGTTCAACTACAAAAATCAGTTGCGCTTCCGTGGGTCCCTAGTCACGTGGGCATACCAGGAAATGAAAGAGTTGACGCACTTACAGATGAACGTCACCAACATCTATTTGCCTCACGCTGACTACCGCCTTAACATCAACGGCTTCATAAAATCAAAATGGCAAGTGGGATTCCTTTCCAGAAAAACAAATTATATCGAGTAAAACCCACGGTAGGAACTGGGGGTAACGTAGTTCACAGTAAACGGAGGGACGATTTAGTCCTGACTAGGGCCCGCATCGGGCACACTAACCTTACTCACGCACTAAAAGGCTATGAACTTAAACACCCTTTAAAAACAGCTCTCCACGAAGCTTACTCGAACTTGGTTCAACTACAAAAATCAGTTGCGCTTCCGTGGGTCCCTAGTCACGTGGGCATACCAGGAAATGAAAGAGTTGACGCACTTACAGATGAACGTCACCAACATCTACTTGCCTCACGCTGACTACCGCCTTAACATCAACGGCTTCGTAAAATCAAAATGGCAAGTGGGATTCCTTTCCAGAAAAACAAATTATACCGAGTAAAACCTACGGTAGGAACTGGGGGTAACGTAGTTCACAGTAAACGGAGGGACGATTTAGTCCTGACTAGGGCCCGCATCGGGCACACTAACCTTACTCACGCCTATTTCACGTAGTTGGATGAAAGACCATGGTGTATACCTTGTGTCTGTGCTGTTACCGTCAGTCACATTCTCGTTGACTGTTATGAATACTCCCATATTCTCCAGAAATACACACCGTGTCTCACCTAAAAACTCAGTCTGTTTGAACAAACCGACTCTTCCCTTATCCTTGGTTTCCTCAAGGAAAGTAAACTTCATAGAAATTTCTGACATGATTTTTTAGTACAAATTGACCTCAAGGTAGTTTTACCACAACATTGTTACTTTGTCTACCTTGGTTTACTTAGTTTATCTGAGGTCACCAATGGCCAAAGTCTAAAAATCTCATCAACTCGATATCTCAAGACAGGAAACATGAATAGATTTCATATTTGGGTGTAGAAGTGCTATAGTCAGAAGATGGTACGTATTGTTTTTGGTGGAGGTCAAAGGTCATCTGCATGGGGTCTAAAAATCGCATTAACGCGATATTCCAGGAAAGGAAACTTGTATAGATTTTATAGTTGGTATGTGGATGCGTCATGTTCAGAAGATGGTCCTTATTCATTTTGTCGGAGGACAAAGCTCATCAGGAGTCAGCAGTGGTCAACTTTGAAAATCTCGTTAACGTGATATCTTAAGTTAGCTAACTTGGATACATTTCATATTTGCTCTGTGAATTGACTATGGTCAAGGAGATGGTCCCTATTGTTTTTTGGTTTATAGTCTCTTTAAATGCGATTATTCAAGATAACTGTCTGTTTTTATATTCATCTATGTATCTAATATTTGGCTTTTATGGAGGTCAAACGACATACGGGGTCTCTGGAGGTCAAATTGTGAATGAAAACCTGTGTTAACATATCTCAAGGTGGGAAACTTAAACATATTTCACATAACATGTGGTACGTGGATACACATTATGGTGAGAAGATAGTCCCCATTTTTGTTGGTGGAGGTCAAAGGTCCTGTGCGATAACAGAAGAATTTTTTGAACATGCTATTATAGAGTAAGAAGATATGGTACATGATGGCATTATTCGAAATGGAACATTTATGTGTCATCGAAACCTCAATGCATTTTTGCATTGTGGTTATTTGCTCAAAACTGACACGACCAGACCGGCGAATGGATAACTTCATATGGCCAGCAACCAAAAAAACCGAACATCAACACCCTTACAAGCAAAACAAGACCATCAACACTGCTTGGAATACCAGATTGAAACCTTCGACCAACAAAGCCTTTCTAGCTCCTTCGCTGCTTCTTCCAGTCCTTGCTATAAACAACAGAAACCACAAGCACATCACCAACGATCAATATAACTCAAACCAACACACACCCAAAGGCAAAAAAAAAAAAAAAAACGCCTAAAGGCAACAAACATGCCAAAAGGCAACAAGCACGTCCAAAGGCAACAAATACGTCCGAAGGCAACCATAGCGCAGGGGGACATGGGCCCAATTGTTTCATTAAGATCACAATTAACAGTTTACCTACAGTGCGTGCAACTATTTACACGTGACGAAAACAAAACTTCTCAAAGAGGTCGAAAGAGCCTGGCAGGGGATCGGGAGCGCCCACTCCCTTCATAAGCCCAAACTGAATAAACGCGAGCGAAAAGTGAAAGACTAAATCTTAAGCAGTCGTTAATGTACGAACATCGAGCTGTATTGTGTACCACTTCTATGACTCGTTAGTTGTTATGAAAAATGTAACTATATCTTTTTTAAAGAAATTAAGTCCATACTTCTTTTGATTCTTACTCGGTACTGGTAAACTACCTGTTTTTACCAAAAAGTATCTGCTGTGTCAGATCTGATTAGTTTAAACTTTTTCAAGGGCCAATTTACAAATTTGGCCACCCCACTAACTTTTCCCATAAAAAAAAAACGTATTTCAGTCTTCTCATATTTCAAGATTACATAATGGTAATTAGGTAAAAAAATATAAACGTTTTCGTTAACCATTTTCGACATACGAAAAACGTCTGTAAGTTAAAGAGAAATACAGGGAGAATCAGGAAAATTCTAGAGAATTTAACTCTTCATTTTCAAAAGAAAAAAAAAGAAATTAACTGTGCAACCTTCTTCTATTGGTGCACGAGCGTAGATTTGTGTTTATGTGTGTTACAATGAATAATGAATGTAGAATATTTTGCATTCCATTTCTTTTTTAACAGTCAAAATTTTCCAATGGGAAGGGTGTCCACGGAGAGTGTCCCCTCCCTTTAACCTCTCCCCCATGACAACGATCTATCAGTCATTGGTCCCTCTGTTGAAACTTTATGTATGCATACGTAACAGGAATGGGTCAGGTGGGCGGAATACACACAAGATTTCTCTATTGGTCGTCTGACAGACGTTAAGTCTGTTAAGTAGGTTTGTCCGGCGGTTTAGGCACTTTGAGAATACACATCCTCAAGAACTAGCCGGGGGGAGGTGACTCCTGTACCATCCCACCTCTAACAGATTTCTTGGTTCCTTAGAATGTGTTGAATATTTAACACAAATCTTATTTTAAAGTTACTTTTTATGATGCCAATTTTATATTAACACACACAAATTTCAGTAAGGAGGGTGAAAACCCCTCCTTTTAACCCTATGCTAATGGGGCAGGGAGAAGACCGTCTCCCAAATTTTCGAAAGATCTTAATTTTGGGCAGAGGTTTAAAACCGTCTCACAGGCATTTCGGAATCTTAAACGATGTATGGTCGAATATTGGGCGAAATCGGCTTTGCTATCCTTTTAGTTGAAATTGACCAAATGTTTTAGTTTTTTTTTTTTTTACTTTTGTCATTTCTTAGGTAGTTTTACCACTACATCGTACTTTTGTCTAACTCGGTGACACTGTATGACACCTCCGTGTTGGTGTGTTGTTAAACCCCATCTAACTAACTCACTTTAAGCAATGAGGTGTTACAACTGCTGTTTTAAGATTGCACAGGCAGACCGGGGAATTCTCAAGTGAATGAAGAGCACGAAGTTTTGGGCGTAAAATTGAAGTGTTACATTTTATATATCTGATAGTATTGCAATTTATTAATTTCTTATTGAAGTGAAAATGAAAGATGATTATTAGCAACCATTTTAAATTCTCAACCAGTTCACCTGCACGTATGCCTCGTTAAAGGCTTATCGTTCATTTTAATCCCATTCCTTGGAGAACGGTTCATTTATCTGTTTAAGGACAGGGTTGTTATGAGAATAGCAGCTAAAAAATGAAAAGGTAGCTAAGCCTTTTCTCTTTATTTTTTCGTTCGTCATTGTACTTTAAGTTTTTGGTTTCGATGATAAGAGAAACCTATGCCATCATGATGGCGTGTGTATGTATGAGAGTGTGTGTAGATGTGTGCGCGTGTATGTGATTGTGACACTTTGCTTGTTAGCAAGATATCTCAAGGTAGGAATGTCTGACAGTTTTCAAACTCGGTACATGGATGCGCCATAGTGAGAGGAAGATCTCTGTTATTTTTGGTTGCGGTCAACGGTCATCTGAGGTCACCAGGGGTCAAAGTCTAAAAATCTTGTTAACATGATATCTTAAGGTAGGAAGCTTAGATAGATTTCATATTTGGTACGTGGATGCATTTTGATCAGAAGACGGTTCCTTTTATTTTTTTACGGAGGTCGAAGGTCATCTGAGGTCACCGGGGGGTTAAAGTCTGAAAATCTTGTTAGCACGAAATCTCAAGATAAGAGGCTGAGATGAATTTCATATTTCGTATGTGGGTGTTTTATGGTTAGGAAATCAACCCAATTGTGTTTGGCAGAGGTCAAAGGTCATCTGGGGTCACTCGTGGTCAAAGCCTGAAAATCTAATTTACACGATATCTTATGATAAAAAATTTGAAGAGGTATCATATTTGGTGTGTTGATGTGTTATAGCCAGAAGATGGTCCCTATTGTTCTTGGCAGAGGTCAAAGGTCACCAGGGGTCAAAGTCTGGAAATCTGCTTAACATAATATCTCATAATAGGAAACCTGGATAGATTTCCTTTTTGACATATGGATGTGTTATGGTCAGGAGATTGGTTCCTATTGTATTAAGCAGAGGTCATCTGGGGTCACCAGGGGTCAAAGTCTGAAAATCCTGTTAAAAGAATTTCTAAAGATAGGAAACTTGGATATATTTCACATGTGGCATGTTGATGTATTATGGTCTGGAGATGGTCCTTATTGTTTCAAGCAGAGGTCAAAGGTCATCTGGGGTCACCGGTGGTCAAAGTCTGAAAAATCGGCTCAACACAATATCTCAAGAAAGGAAATTTGGATAGATGTCATAAGTGACAGGTGGATGCGTTGTAGTCAGGAGATGGTCCCTATTGTTTTTTTGTGGAGGATGTAGTCTGAAACCCTTTTGAAATTCAGTATTTCAAGGTAGATGTCTGTCTGTCTGTCTGTATGTATGTATGTTTTGCCATATATCTATCTATCTATGGCTTTTATGGAGGTCAAAGGTTATCTAAGGTTACTGGTTATCAAAATGTGAATGACAACCTTGTTAGGTGTTAACACATCTTAAGGTGGGAAACTTAAATAGATTTCACATGTGGTATCTGGATGCACATTATGGTGAGAAGATGATCCCTATTTTTAATGGTGGAGGTCAAAGGTCTTGTGGGATAACAAAATCATTTTTTGAACATGTTAATATAACATTTGAATGGTAAGATAATGGTGCATGGTGGGATTATTTGAAATGAAACGTTTATGTAGCATCGAAACCTCAATGCATTTGTGCATTCTGGTTATTTCAAGCTGACATTGTTTCACCACATGTCATCTACCTTAGACATTTTCGCCAAAGGAGGAGGGCTCATAAAAGCCTGGAAAATGCCATTTCCGACTACCTGATGATTCTGATAAACACTCCGCGCCAACCAATGGTGGCACTCCGCTTAGTAGTCATCCTCGTTGACTGTAAGACTTAGCCCACCAGGCTTCAGATCTGTAATGTTTCACGTTTTCCCCCTGTTAAAATGTGTATGTAAGTCATGTTTATACAAGCCTAAGAAATGCCATTTCTCCTCGCCAAGTAATGGCCGCGCCCCGCTTAGATAGTCGTTGGCCTCGTCTTCAACCCCCCCCCCCCCCCGCTTCCAGGCCCGTAATGCTTTACACCCCTGCTGAAGATACTTGTGTGGGTCTTGCTTATACAAACCTACGGAATGCCGTTTCCGGCTATCTCAGGATCCACGATATTTTCAAATTTTCTGTGTGCTCCGCGCCAACGAAGGTTGACGCTTCGCTAAGATAAACTCCAGCCTCGTCTTCTTAGACTTATCAAACAAGGCATTCATGTTTCATGTATTCATACTCCCCGAAACTGGCCCGGTGGCTCTTCCATTCAGTTTTCATTGGAGACCGTGACACCATTAACAAGAGACCCTAGCAACAACCCTGACCGTATATTTGTCTAGTGTTGGGCTCAGCAATCAATGGGAGACAGGTTGACAATGGAAATTGCAAAATAAGTCGCTCTATAAGTATGCGACAATAAATAAGAAAAACCTCAGCAGCTAATGGGAAATTAAAAATCCAAATAGATGTTACCGTGTCTCACCTTGTCAAAAACGATGACATCAGTTGACATCATACGGAGAGTATCCCTCAGGTGACAATATGTCTTTGAGGGTCTCCCGCTGTGTAGCATACTATTACGAAACAGGGACGGAAAGAACCCACGTAATGACAATCCCACCCAATAACGGACAAAATACGCAAAGGGCATCTCACTGTCAACAGCACTACACACACTTTGCCAGGGGAAAACGGAGCTTTGAGGGAAAATGCACAAGGCCTAGGCCCCCACGTCTAAGTTCCTGGTACACAACCTTTCTTCTGACCAGCTCCGTTTTCCCTGACCATAAGAACTTAAATACGGCCCTCTCAAGTCGCACAAGGGCACCCACTGGAGCAACCAGAACAGTGCCCGGGTACCACAAGAGAGGGTAAATGAAACGATTAATAACTGTTACTTTCCCCATTAGACTAATGTAACGCTCCCCATAGTCTGTCATCCTAGCTTCCGCCAGGCCCACCTTTTCGTTCCAGGTAAGTGACTCAGGTGAGCCGTAACCAAACCATATACCATTGATTTTCATGGCATCGTCAACCCAAGATGCCACGAAGGGCAGTTGTTTCCACCGCCACTTACCCAGACGGAGTCCTTTTGTCTTGGCGGGGTTCAGTCTGGCACCAGTCGCCCTTTGAAAGGTAGACAGGATGTCAGACAGGGCCCTGAAGGAAGCTAGGTCAGAGACTACACACGTGACATCATCAGCATACTGAAGGCACTTGACTGTGGCTCCACCAGGAATATGAAAAGGTCGAAACAAAGGGTCTTCATGGAGGGCTCTCGCAAGCAATTCACTAAACAATACATAGAGTAAAGGTGACAGGGGGCATCCCTGCCGTACCCCACGTTGTACTCTAATAAAGGGGTCAGACGGTATGCCATTGACAATAACACGACTATATACATTATTATACAATAAAGCAATCCATTTAACAAAGAAAGAGTTCAGACTTCTTTAAGACTTTAAAGAGGAATCCGTGATCAACCATGTCAAAGGCCTTCTCCTGATCGAGGGAGATAAGCGCACATGGAAGATCACGGTCCATTACATACTCTACTAAGTCCCGCACCAACCAGAGGTTCTGCTGAATACTGTGTCCCCGCACCGCACACGTCTGAAAGGACCCTACAAGATCCGGCATGACAGTACCCAGCCGGTTGCAAAGGGCTTTCGCCAGGATCTTATAGTCCGCATTTAACAACGTTATTGGTCGCTTGTTTTTCGGTTCAAGGGGGTCTCCAGACTTGGGTAACAAAGTAATTACACCTGTGCGCTGCGAGGGGCTTAACGAACCAGCAAGGAAGGCAGAGGTAAATACATCCCGGAGATCATGTCCAACGATACCCCAAAAGCGTTTGTAGAATTCTACCGGGATACCGTCCGACCCTGGCGACTTTCCGTCCTTCATTTTCGTCACCGCATTCCAGAGCTCGTCGACAGTCAAGGGGGAACCAAGTTCATTGTTCTGCTCCGTAGAGGGGAACTTATCAATATTATCTAAAAGGGACTTTTGAAGGACCCCATCGACATCTGCCTGGGTGTAAAGCTGTTTATAGAAGTTCTGATACACTTCGACAATGTCGAGGGGGTCCTTCTGTACCGTACCGTGGACGTCACGGACTGCTCTAATACGGCGATCAATGGCATACTTTGTGACGTCTTGGTAAAATTTGATGGTTGGCTTTTCCTCCGCCTCCACGCAGTGTACGCGAGCACGAACACGGGCCCCATGCAACTTCTGATCAAGGTGCTGCTGGATGGCATGGAGTGCGGAGGAGTGCCCCCGTTCCTATCCCTAACGCAGAGCGAGAGGAACTCTTCCCTTCTTCGACGAGCTCTTGCTACAACAATACTCAACTCTAAAACGTTTGATGCGACCACCATTCTAAACCCGTTGAAAAGGCCGGCCTCAGTGTTCGCCACCCTTCGTACCTGGCTTTCAGTTGTTCTTTATATTCAGCCTCCGTTAACATATCTGTATTCATTTTCCAGAATCCCCTCCCTGAAGGCCATGACTCAGGGGGTTGGAAGGAGACAGTAACTGCATCATGATCATAAACTGGACATGCCACAACTTCACAGTCACTCGGAGACAAGGCCAAGGGAGAGTACACCCGGTCCAACCTTGACGCGTCCGTGCCATCAGGGCGGTGCCAAGTGAACACGGACAAACCGGGATGTTGCACTCTCCAAATGTCAACCATGTCGTGATTCTTTGTAAACATGTCCAGTTCCGCCATGCCAACGCTACAGCCCGAAGACACACAAGAGGACTTACGGTCGAGCTGTACGTCAGGGACACAGTTAAAATCTCCAGCTAGGATACAAGGGGCACTGCCAGGAACGAAGGATGGCAGTTATCAAGGTGACAGTTATCAATCGTTTTATTTATCCCCTTTTGTGGTATCCAGGCACTGTTCTGGCTGCTCCAAAGGGTGTCCTGTTGCGTCTCGAGAGGGCTGTGTTTAGGTTTTTATGGTCAGGGAAGACGGAGCTCGTAAGAAGAGGGATGGTATATCAGGATGTTAGGCGTGGTGGGTTGGGCCTTGTGCACTTTCCTTCCAAACTCCGTTTTCTCCTGACCAAGTGTGTTTATAGTGCTGTAGACAGCAAAATGCCTTTTGCGTATTTTGTCCGTTATTGGGGGGGAATATCATTACGTCGGTTCTTTCCCTCCCTGTTTAGTAACAGTGAACCCCACAGCTGGAGGCCCTCGGAAACATACAGTCAAATGAGAGGAACGCTCCTAATTATATCTAGAGTTGGGGCCGTTTCGCAGTTAAGTGCAAGGGACCTATATCAGGCTCTTTTTGAAGATTTGGTTGGCCAGGTCCAATCCAATCACTATGCTTCAGGGTCGGAAGTGTGGCGTGTGGTCCACAGCAGATCATTAGATTACCGCAGGCGAGACCTGTTGTGGCGAATCGCACATGATGCGATTGTGACTAATCTCAAGCGTCTTCGGTGGCGTCTTGGAGATGGAATTTGCCCACGCACTGGATGCACAAAGTGGGAAAGTGTGTCACATGTGTTTTGGCAGTGTGAATTTGTGGCCCTCCTTTGGGAATGGTTCCAAGCCCTGACCGATCGCTTGACGATGGGCAACACATGGGCGGTCGGCCGGGACTATGCTTTGTATGGTCTTTCACCCCCGCCATGCAAAACAAGTATTCAGGACATACTTACCTTTGTTTCGGCCTCCATAAAGCTGGCATTATGGAGAGACCGATGTAACGTTGTTTTTACGGGGATGGGGAAGCCTGCGGACGTCGTCCTGGCATCGGTGAAGGCGGAGGTGAGGCTGAGGGTTGAGTCCGACTTCGTTCGTTTGCCAAGGTCGGCGTTCGGTAGGCGATGGGGTCCACTCGTTTCGGTGAGGGGGGACCGTGTGGTGGTCAATTTGTAAAAGGGTGGGTATGTAAGGGGCTTGTAAATACTATGTAAATATCTGTGTGTATAATTTTCTGTACATAGTTTTGTAAATATCTGTATATATAGCTCATTACTGTAATGAACATAATTTTCTGTTTGATTTAGCAGTCTGTAAATAGTTTTGCGTTTATGCTTTTGCCCGATCCGGTTTCAGTTTTTGTTTTAGTTTTGTATGTGCCGTTTCAATGCACTTAAAAAGCACGAAGGATGGCAGGGTCATGAAAAAGGCCGATTGGGTGCGTAAACGTTACACAGAAAGAAGCTTCCACATGGGTGCTTTATTGTTACGTACACCAACCGACCCTCGTGATCAGGGTGGACCACCTAGGCGAAAGTAAAATAACTGAACCACAAGACGTCGGGGAACCAAAGGAAGCATACAAACCCCCACCCCATTCGAAGGACCAGGTGTGGACATCATCCTCATTTACAATATGGGTCTCCTGGAGAAAAACGAAGTCCACACCCAGTGATTTACAAAACTGAAATATTCTGGATCGCTTCCGACTGTCCCTGAAGCCATTAACATTTAGGGTCAAGAGAGACAGGTGATCGGCCATGATAGGGCATTGGCTACGTGTTAACCTGGGACTTGGCCTTTTTGCTCTGCGGATTCTTGGGTATGGGCTCCGCATTGCCCCCACAGTCTGACACCTCACCTGAGGCCGACCTCTTCAGTGGGGATTCTGGCACAGAAGTCCCACACAAGTCAAACCAGCCCTCCCCCGATGGTGGATCCTTTGGAGGAGGCTCAGAGGCAGGCTCTCCATCATCTGACATCTCATTAATAGAATCAGAATCGGAGGACAGGTGGAGGTCCTCCACAACTGTTGTGACATCAGCCTCCCCGGGGGTTGGTGATGATGGTGGAAAGTCTGCCTCTGGAGACCCAGTTCCCGCCTCACACTGTTTGGAGGCGAGGAAATCCTGTTCCACTTCCTGAGCCGCCTCCTCCAATTCCTGTGTGGAATATTCTGGGCCTGATTGCGAGGGGTCGGGTGCCTGCCTCACATCTGCACTGGCACGGGCAGAGTATGACGTGGGACAAGCACCAGAGCTATGTCCATCCTTGCCACAAAGGTTGCACCGCACCTCGTTGGGACAATCAGTCTTGTCGTGCCCCACCTGTAGGCACCTACCACAACGTTTGTTGGCCCGGGACAAGACCTGGCCCCGTGCCCCTCCTTTGAACAATGAAAGCAGGTGCGGGGCTGCCCGAAGTACCTTATGTGGGCCTTCGAACCCCCTATAAACAGACAGGATGGAATATCTTTATGTAATTCCATACGGAACTGTCTCTTGCCGTTCAAAATGCCCTTTAATTCACCCTCATTGTAAACACACATATTCGCATGTCAGAGACAGCCCCGTACTGGCTCAGAACCCTCGCAACCAGGCGCTGCTCGACCTCAAAGTTCAGAAACAGCACTGTCACCACCACAGAGCGATCATATGGGGTGACAGTGAGCCCCTCTGCCCCCTTCAGGCAAGACACGCCTTTAACACGGGCAGCATCAGACCTGAACTTTAGGTCGTACGTGTTGCGGGTCGCAAGCGCCTGCAACGTCTCTATTACTTTAACTTCAACACCCTTATTCTTTAACAAGGTAAACACTTGCGCCAGAGGAACACTCACCTCCGACTTAAACTCTTAACTTAACAATTGTGCTATCCCGACCTCCGGGCATAGCAGCAAAGGTTTGTGGCACAAGGCCACGCAGCAAATAGAGAGAAAACTTCAGCACCGTAGGTCAAACCAAAGCAGGGTAAATAAGGATATCCCAACACAGAACAACTATAAAACAGACGTGCTTTAAAACGAGCACGACCAAACCACGTCCCCAAGAGAGAAACTAGACCAAACACGTAATAATATGACAGTAGTATAGTTACTAAGTACGCCAACACAGCGCAGCAGTACAATGCCAAAATTCAGCACGAGCAATCGACGAGAGGTGCTTTTTACGTACATAGAAAC